>JAUTDX010007112.1:0-25335 GCA_030844895.1 Ambrosia x helenae | reverse complement strand
CAAGTGATTCGACGGGTCGTGCAGGCCATCGTATTTACCGATGCTGCTGGTGTTAGGACAAAGAGGATTGGTGAAACCACTTTTGAAACCTTAGTCTAATTCACTTCTGTCATTTTGGCTAAGTATAGAAGTACTAAAAGAAAACAAAGAACTGCTGAAAAGAAGATAAGAGAAGTGCTGAAGAAGAAACTTCATCAGAAGTTTGAAGTCCAAACCAGACAAGTTCACTTCAGAAGTACTGAAGACAAACTACTCATCAGTAGTTTGTCATTCATCAACACTTAGCATCAGATATTTTCCACCGCCTTTTGCATCAGTAGTTTTTATTGTTTATTATTACTTTTAGCTATATTTGTTAGTTTCAATGTTGCAACTTGTGAAACTTGTTTCTGTTGTTTCTGTACTTGCTTTTTGGGCAAGATACATATGTAAACGTCTATAAATAGGAGGCTTCAACCTTCTATTTTAGACATTGATTTTAATAGAAAAATCCTTCAAACACTTTCACTGTTCTATTCCATTTCAGTATTTATTGTGAATCTGTCTAAGTATCTAATTCTCATTTACTGCTTGGATTCATAATAAATACTTGTCATTTATTAGTTTCAATCATCAAGGGGGAGTAATAACTCTTCCTTAGTATAAAAAGTGTTGCTTTAACTTATACATTCCGCTGTGCTTATAATCTGATATACTAGGACTTGCTAAACACTTAAGTGTCAAGATAGCAAGTTCTTACTTAGCAAAAAGAGCAAAACTGATCCAACAATTGGTATCAGAGCCTTGGTTTATCTGATCACATATCAATCTAACAAATTGAGAATCAGACACAAAGCTCTTATTGATATTCAATAAAAAGATCAAAAGTTCACTTTTTAACAACATCCATCACTTAAAAGAGTCATCTGACAAATCTATACTCTTTAAAATGGATCCACATAATACTGGTTCTGCCACTAAACCTGCCATGCTTGTGAGAATTGAGTACAACATATGGCAAAAGAGAATGGCACATACCTTGTCACAAACCAACACAGGTTGTTGGAGATCTGTGATATATTGTCCTCACAAACCAGTAAATGTTAATCTTGAAACTAATGTTAAGGTCCCTAAGGACCCTAAAGAATATACAGATGATGATTTCCTAAAACTTGAGCTAGATGCAAAAGCATTCTCTATGTTGGCAATGCTCTCCCAAATGAGATATACTCTGGCCTTTTACATTGTGAAAGTGCCAAAAACTCTGGGATTGTCTTAAAGAACAATTTGGATTGAACTGAAGAGGTGATTGCCAACACCAGAGAGATTTTAGCTCAACAATATGAGACATTTGCTCATATTAATGGGGAAACTTAACTCAACAATTTGAAAGATTCTCCTCATTAATATCTGAGCTAAAGTTAAATGGTCAGACCTATACAACAGTGTCTATGCTACATAGATTTTTAAGGTCTTTACCAGACAAATGGGAAACATACTCCATTGTTTTAAGATCCTCACCAGATTTTAGCTCCCTCACTCTTACAAAACTCCATGGGAGATTACTTACTTTTGAGAGAGAAATTGATCAAAAGAAGAAATTACAATCATCTGGTAAAACTGCTGATGACTACCTACCAGGTAGTACAACACTTTTGGGACAAGATTCACCAACTTGTTCCTATGGATCTTATGACAATATTGACATAACCACTGGGATCTCATCAGAAAGATCTTTCCCAGGTTATGACAATATATGACCAAAGTCAAACTGCTGATAATCTATGTTTTATCATGGATGATTTGAAAAACTTTAGCAGTGATGACTTAAAAGAAATGGACATATTACACCAACTGGCCATGCTAAGCATTAAAACTAACAAGTTTTATAAAAGGTCAGGAAGGAAATTTCCAGGATTGACCAGTAATACGAAAATTGGTTTTGACAAATCTAAATTGAGATGTCATAAGTGTCAGAAGTTGGGACACTTTGCTAGAGAGTGTAGAAGCTCTAGCTTTAACCAATCACAATCTGGAAATAAGTATAACCCCAATTATAAAAGAATAATGGAACTCAAGGGAGTGCTCATTTTGTACAGGCACAAGCTCCTCAACAGCAATACATGCCACAAGTACAATATGTTCAAGTGCCTGCTCAACAGATGCAGAGCCAACAATCAATCCCTCCCTTTCCAGCTGCTCAACATCCTCCACAGCCTCAACAACCCTCTCAACAAAGTCTTTTCACCTCAGGGTATGTTGACTGGAGCATCTCCCTTTTGACACCACAGAGTGCAATCCTGATGCAGACAACAAAGTGTTTGACATCAACTGGGGAGAACCAGACAATGGCAGAAAGAACTTTGCCTTAATGGCATTTGAAGGCTGTATTTCAAAATCTGCATTGTCACAGGTATCAAAAGAATCTTTGAAAAACATTGCTCAAACTCTTGCAAAGAAACTTTTGCTCTCATAAGAGACCAATGTGCACTTACAAGGAAAAGCCAATGATTTAGAAAGAAAATACACACAGATAAAATGTGATTTAGAAAGAAAACTGTGTGCTAAAACAAAAGAAGTTTCTAAATTAACTGACTCAGCTATTGAAACCCAAGCACAAATTAAAATCATGCTAAATGACCTGGGAGATGTCAGACAAGAGCTTGCTGACACCAGGATCACATGTGAAAAATGGGTGGAATCTTGTAAGAGCTTGCTGACACCAGGATCACATGTGAAAAATCATGCTAAACAAACAAAGTGCTTCAAATGTTAAGTTTGGCATAGGATACCATCATGTTGAAACACCAATAGATTTCTCTCCCAAAACTACTGAAGATGGGAGAAGAATTGTTTCAAATGAAACTTCTGAAGGAAAGACTGCACATCTTTCCATGAAAACTTTCTAAACAGAAATCCTAGCATTTTTAAAGAAAGTACTTCAGAAGTATTAACAAAATCTGACAATGAGCCATCAGTAGTTTCATCTACATCAGGAGTTGAGACCTGAAAACTACTGATGAGCAAAATCTTTACACTAATGTCAGAAATTTGCCTTTAGACCAAAAACAAAAGGCAAAAGAGTGTGAAATTTGTGGTCTGTTCAACCACAAAACTGAATTTTGTAGATACAGAAAAGGAATTCAGTTCAATCAAAAAATTAAACAACAGGTTGTGGAAATCAAATCAGAAATGATTATGAAAGAATCTTTAAAACCCAAGAAACAACAACCTGAAAACACCTTTTCTCAAAAAAGATAAGATCTCAACCAAAATCTTTTTCTCAAAATTCTTTGTCAGTAGTTAGACCAGAATCATCAGCAGTTTCACAAACTGCTGAGATACAAAATCTAATGAACATGGTACAACTACTGATGACCAAGGTTGATGGTGGTTCTGAAAAGGATACCACCATGGTTCTTAATGAAAAATCCATTGCCAAAAAGACATGGATTTCTCAACCTGGTCAAGAACAAACTGTAACTGTTCTCAAGAGCAAACCCAAAGCCAAACAGGCTTGGGTTCCTAGATCTAACTAATTTGCTTTTATGTGCAGAGAGTTTCCAGGGGCTTAAACAACATATGGTATGTTGATAGTGGAGGCTCTATGCACATGACTGGATGCAGATACCTGATAAACAACTTTATCAGCCAAAGAGAAGGATCTGTATCCTTTGGGAACATGCTAAGGGATATGTGCTAGGACATGGCAATGTCTCCTCTGGCAAAATACAGTTTGACAAGGTCAATCTGGTGGAAAACCTTGAATACAACTTGCTGAGTGTGTCACAAATGTGTGATAAAGGATATTCTTCCTTTTTCACAAAGACAGCATGCAAGATCATCTCACCAGAAGGCCAGAAGTTGATAGAAAGATTATTGAAGATCATACTTTGCTGATTGCCAAAAGATGTGGCAATGTCTATGCAGTGGACATTGAGAAAGACAAAGTATTGAACAACACTGCCTGTTTCTTCTCAAGGGCATCAACTTCAGAAACAGATCTCTGGCACAGGAGACTTGGCCATGTGAACTTTAAAACTATAAATAAAGTCACAAAAATGGGCTTGGTCAGAGGTCTACCTTTGAAAGTATACCAGTGTCAAGAACACTGTGTATCCTGTTTAAAGGGAAAACAGCATAAGTCCTCCTATAAGTCTATTGAAGAATCAAAAACAACTGCATGTCTTCAACTACTCCATATGGACTTATTTGGACCTGTCAAGATTATGAGCCTTGGTAAGAAAAGTACTGCTTAGTCATCATTGATGACTACTCAAGATTCACATGGGTATTCTTCTTATTCTCCAAGATGAGGCTGCTGAAATCATCAAATTCTTCATTCTAGAAGTAGAGAAACAATATTCTCTATCTGTCAAAACCATTAGAAGTGACAATGGGACAGAGTTCAGGAACAAAACTCTGGATGAATTCTGTTTGTCTAAAGGGATTATTAGACAATACAGTGTTCCCAGAACTCCTGAACAAAATGGTGTAGTAGAAAGGAAGAACAGAACATTGATAGAAGGAGCAAGAACAATGTTAGCTGATTCTGGACTGCCCTTGTACTTTTGGGCAGAAGCAGCTAACACATCATGTTATGTTCAGAATAGAGTTCTTGTGGTCAAGAGACACTCCAAGACTGCCTATGAAGTTCTTCATGGCATGAAGCCCCTTATCTCCTTTTTCAGGGCTTTTGGGTGTCAATGTTTCATCTTGAACATCAAGGAATCTATTTCAAAGTTTGCTGCCAAAGTTGACTCAGGTTACTTTCTTGGTACTCTTCAACTAGAAAAGCCTACAAGGTTTTTAATTCTCACACCAGGATAGTAGAAGAAACATTGAATGTCAAGTTCAATGAGTCAAAACACACTCTTATTCCAGCACATCCTGCTGAACTCTTTGACCTTGACAACTTCCACTTTGGACCTGAAAAGACTGTTACTTCTTCCAAACCTACTTATTATGGTGATCAAAGGTTTGAAGATGAGGATCCTACACCATGGACTCCTCAAACAGTCATTAAGTCAACTTCAACACCATCAGAAGTTTCACAAACTTCTGATCCAACAAATACTGAAGGCCAAACTCAAACATCTGCTTCAGCACCTGCAACTACTGAAGAAGCTAAAATTGCTGAACCAGATATTATAGACCTCAGTAGTTTGTTTGAAGAACAAGAGCCACCTACACCTGTCAGTGGTTTACAACAACTGATTGAACACAGAGATCATCCACTTGATCAAGTCATGGGTGATATAGCTTCAGGTGTTCTTACCAGAAACCAGCTCTCCAACTTTTGCCTATTTTCAGCCTTTATTTCACAGTTGGAACCAAAGAGTACCAGGAAGCCCTCAAAGACAATAATTAGGTGCAAGCTATGCAAGATGAACTGCTTCAGTTCAACAAGCAACAGGTCTGGGAAATTTGTCCCTTACCTCCAAACAAGCAACCAATTGGCACAAGATGGTTTTCAGGAACAAACAAGATGAAGCTGGTATGATAATCAAGAACAAGGCAAGACTGGTAGTTCAAGGGTACTCTCAAGAAGAGGGAATTGACTATGATGAAACCTTTGCTCCAGTTGCAAGGCTTGAGGCCATCAGGTTATTTCTGGCCTATGCCATTTCCAACAAAATTAACGTTTATCAAATGGATGTGAAAAGTGCATTTTTGTATGAAAAATAAAAGAGGAGGTGTATGTCTGTCAGCCACCTGGGTTTGAGGATCCTTCTCATCCTGAGTGGGTGTACAGACTAGACAAAGCTCTTTATGGGCTCAAACAGGCTCCAAGAGCCTGGTATGATACACTCTCCACCTTTTTACTCAAAAATAACTTTACAAGAGGTGCCATTGATAAAACTCTTTTCATTAAACATGTTGGAAATCATGTCTTACTTGTTCAAATTTATGTTGATGACATCATTTTTGGTTCAACAAACACAAAACTGTGTGATGATTTTAAGAAACTCATGCAATCAAAATTTGAGATGAGTACCATGGGAGAACCGCAGTACTTTCTAGGACTGCAGATCAAGCAACAAACAAATGGAACTTTTATACATCAATCAAAATATGTTAAAGAATTATTGAACAAATTTTCTTTAAATGACTGTAAATCATGTTCCACTCCCATGACACCAATCACACAAGTTGAACCTGATGATCAAGGAAAACAGGTTGATCAAACCATGTACAGATGCATGATAGGTTCCCTTTTATACTTAACTGTTTCTAGACCAGATATTATGTTTTCAACATGTGTCTGTGCTAGATATCAATCAGCACCAAGGGAATCACACCTTATAGCAGTCAAAAGAATTTTCAGATATCTGAAAGGAACTCCAACACTTGGAATTTGGTATCCTGCTTCAAGCAATACCAAGTTATCAGCTTTTTCAGATAGTGACTATGCAGGGTGTAAAATGACAAGAAAGTCAACATATGGTGGTTGTCAGTTCCTGGGTAACTGTCTAGTGTCATGGCAATCAAAGAAGCAAACATCTGTTGCAACTTCAACTGCTGAAGCTGAATACATTGCAGCTGCAAGTTGTACATCACAGATACAATGGCTCCAATATCAACTTCTTGATTATGGAATCAAAGAGACCAAGACACCTTTGTTTGTAGACAGCAAATCTGCCATTAGCATCATTCAAAATCCGGTACAGTTCTCAAAAACCAAACACATTGAGATCAGGTACCATTTCATAAGAGATTGCTATGAAAAAGGCAAGATTGAGGTGAAGCATGTAGCAACAGCTAATCAAATAGCTGACATCTTCACAAAACCCCTTGACACATCAACATTTCAGAAGTTAGTATCCATGCTTGGGATGCTAAATTTGTAAGTGTTTATTTTATTATTTTGCAATTTTTCATTTTTCACTTACAAAACAACAAAAGTCTGAAACAAAACTTCTGAAAAAGAGAGAAACTACTGATGAACAAAACATCAGTATGGGGATAATTTCTGAAAAGTGTGTAACTTCTGATAAAATAAACTTCAGAAGTTATGAATAAAAGTATTTATAAAAACATTTCTCATCAGCTGTTAAAACTACTGAAGAGGAAATGGGAACTACTGATGAAGTAATCCTTCATCAGCAGTTTAAGTCAAAAGGGCAAATCTGACTTTTCCCATCATCAGAGGTTTGACCTAATCAGTTTAAAACCTCTGATAAAAAGATTTTTAACCTAAGGCGGTTTAAAAACTTCTAATAAAGAAGATTCAAGCGGTTAAAACTTCTGATAAATACCTTTTTCTCCACACTTATCCTTTCAAACTCAAAATATCCCTCCTTCTCTCTCAAAAACTCTCTCAATAACCTAAACCTGCAAATCAACTGTTCGATCAAAACCCAAACCACATGGCTCTAGTTCTAAAACAGGGACACAATCAAAGGCCTTTCTTGAAAAACAAGAAGGCTGGTCCCAATACGATGAGATCATTGATCTTGTTGTAAAATCCCAATATTTTACTGCTCTCACAATAAACCCACCAATTCACACTGAAACTCTGAATGAGTTCTGGGCAAATGCTGAGACGGTGACAACGGATGATGAGGTCATTTCCCTCAACTCAAGAATAAAAGGGAAACCACTGACCATCACACCGGCCACACTGGCAACAAGACTGGGTCTGGATGATGTAACTGCCCCTGACCATGTTGCTAATTCTGATATTCACCTAACCATGACTGAGTGTGGTTATCAAGGTACTCTCTCCCATGCTACAATCTTCAAAAAATATTTTGAACCAAAATACAAGCTTTTGTTTCATTATATTATTATGTGTTTGAGTCCAAAAACAGGGTCTTATGACCAGATGCCCTCCACTTTTCAACCAATATTTCATTCCATTGTGAATGAAACTAAATTCAGGGCATCAAAACTATTTTTCAATGAGTTGGTGTTACATCACAATAATACCAAGAAAAAGTTTTTGTTGTACCCAAGGTTCATTATGCAATGCATAATAGGGGAACTGGGTAATGAGGTGCTTGTGGGAAAAATTTCAACTTTAAATCCTTTAACATCACAAGCATACTCAAGGCATAACAAACCGGCTGCCTGGCCAGAAGATGATCAGGGAGAACAACAACAAGTCCCCCTGAAGCCCACATCTTCCAAACTCACACCACCAAAAGCCAAAAAGCCCAAGCCAACAAAGACTAAAACCCACCAACCCAAAAGAAAAGCTGTTCAGGAGGTTGAGATGCCTGAACATGCTCATGAGCAGTCTGCTCTTCAAATAGGTGAGACTGAAACACCCTCTCAGTCTCATCCATCTCAAACCCCACCAAGAGCACCCATAACCATTTTATTCAAAAGAAAAAGACTTAGAAAAACTATTGAAACACACTCTTCTTTTGAAACTGCTGAACAACAACTTTCACCTATTGCCCAAACTACTGAACCAACCCCACAAATTTCTGAACAAGAGGCAATAGAAATTGCCAAACTTCTCTCTGGGCTAAAAGAGAAGGTCCCATCTGATCATGTCAGTCCCCTACAACCACAACAAACAGGGGACATAACCACTACATCAGACATGGATGTGGACATCTCTAGCCCTATCCCAAGAGATGAGGGTGGACCAGAGTCTTTAAGCCCAATTTTAGAGACTCTTGGGGCATCTGAGGCTGCTACTACTCAGATACCACCCAGTGGTGGATCTGAGGATAGAAGTAACATAGCTAAGACCTCAGATGTGGCAACTACTGATGAAGGCTTAATGCCTGAAGTAGGAAATCCTCAGAACCAAGAACAAGAGCTTCATGAGAGAACTGAGTTGGGCTCAGCTCATGATTTAACTGAGACAGTCCTCATTGAGGGCAACATCAGGATTCAGATGATTCCATTGATTTGGATGATGTTTCAAAAACACAAACTACTGAATTGACGGCACTTTCTGAAGGTCCTGTTTCAGGGGTATCCAGGCTCAAGAAGCCAGTCACCCCTGCACAGGTTAAAGCCCACTCAATCCCTAAAACCCCTAGAGTGGCATCCTCTGTACAACATGAGGATCTCCCAAAAACACCCCCTTCACAACAAATGCCTACCCAATTCCCTGGGCAAACAAGCATAGACCTGAACCAGCTATGCAGCCCAGAGGGTCCCCTGTACCATATGATGAATACTCTCATCAGAAATCACTTCCAAACATACACAGCTAACTTGGAGCTGTCTATCAAGAATCAATTTGGAGTGATCAAGACCAAGATGAATGATCTGTCCAACAAAATAGACTTCAACAGCAAACAGATTGCTCATATTCAAGGACAATTCTCCCAACCCTCAGCTTCAAGGGTTAAACTTGATGAATCCAAAAAGGGGGAGAAGATCAGGGAACCTAAGGAGTCATTCCAAGCCAGGATAAGGGCAAGAGTGGCCATCCTTGAAAGAGATCAAAAAGATCAGGCTAGGAAAGAAAAACTGGCCAAACAGTTTGGTGTCTCAATAGAAGAGATTGAAGCAGCAAAAAAAGAAGATGAGACCCAAACATCTGAAGAATCCCTAAGGCACAATGAAGAAACTTCTGATGGCAAAAGTTCTGATGAATCAGAAAGTACTGAAGACAATCCTTCAGTAGTTGATAAACCATCAGCAGTTGTCAACCCATCAGAGGTTAACACTTCCAAACCTCAAACCACTGAACCTTCCAGAACCACTGCTCCCATTCAACCGACATCTGATCCCATCAGGCCTACAACTGTAACAACAATGACTGTACTAAACCCTTCTCCTATCTCTCAATCAGCTGAATTATTAGAGAAGAGCTTAGTTGCAGCCAACAAGAAGGCCAGAGAAGATCTGATTTGGAAAACTCTGGAAGAAAGGGATGATTTAGATTTAAGCCATGAAGAAAAACTTCAGGCTTATGAAGCTAAACTACAAAGGCAGGCTAGCCTTGATGAGATTGCTGAACAAGATAAAAGACAACAACTGGTGTCTTACATTACCAAGAATAGCAAGACTAAAGCCTATACACTCAAAGGACTCTCCATGCAAGAGCTGACAAGAAGAGCACAACTGCTTGCAGACAAAATGGCCACAAGCAAAGATGGAAAGGCCAAGAGAGCCCAAATAATAGAAGAGTTAGTAGCAGAGGGCTATGGTTCAAAAGCCTCAGTATCCAGATGGAAAGAAGAAAGACTAATGGATACTTACAAGAAATATTTGGCTGCCAAGGCTGCAAATCCAGAGAAGTTTCAAACTGCTGATCCTTCAAGATCAGTAGTTAGAACTTCTGGTGTATCAAGAAGAAGAACTGCTACTCAGAGAAAAAGGCAGAGGACAATGTCAAAACTGACTTCAAAATGGTACTACTTGAAGGAAGTTCAATAGTCCATTCAGATTTTGACATTGAGGAGAAACCTCTGTTAACACAATTCAGGGATCCTTCCACTTTTGCCTACCAAATACAAAAGACCATCAAAGAAAAGCTGCATACCAGAGTAGTGACTGAACACCATCTCCCAACTGTTCAGATGCCTGATATGCAACAACAACAAGGAAGAGAATCCCACCTGAGGCTAACTGAAACTGAAAGCATCCAGCACTCAGGACCATCAACCCAAGGGACAAGTCTGGTTCCCTATTCTTCTGACTTTAACAAGTCAAAGATACCTATCATCAGATGGTCACTTACTGATAACAACTCAGTATTGTTGACAAGAAGAGACCTCTCAAGCAGGGCTTACAAGAAGATCAGTGATCTGAAGAAACTGTCAACACAAGACCTGCTCACATTTCAACATCTAGAACCACAGAGAGGATCTCTATCTGATGGTCAGTTAAACCAGCTCAAGAACACCATGTACAAAGAGATATGGAAGATTGTTTAAGACAGAAGAAAAACATAAGGAATTAGTAAGGTTTTGGCTTCATCAATCCAAGGGGAGATTGTTAGGACAAAGAGGATTGGTGAAACCACTTTTGGAAACCTTAGTCTAATTCACTTCTGTCATTTTGGCTAAGTATAGAAGTACTGAAAAGAAAACAAAGAACTGCTGAAAAGAAGATAAGAGAAGTGCTGAAGAAGAAACTTCATCAGAAGTTCTGAAGTCCAAACCAGACAAGTTCACTTCAGAAGTACTGAAGACAAACTACTCATCAGTAGTTTGTCATTCATCAGCACTTAGCATCAGATATTTTCCACCGCCTTTTGCATCAGTAGTTTTATTGTTTATTATTACTTTTAGCTGTATTTGTTAGTTTCAATGTTGCAACTTGTGCAACTTGTTTCTGTTGTTTCTGTACTTGCTTTTTGGGCAAGATACATGTATGTAAACGTCTATAAATAGGAGGCTTCAACCTTCTATTTTAGACATTGATTTTTAATAGAAAAATCCTTCAAACACTTTCACTGTTCTATTCCATTTCAGTATTTATTGTGAATCTGTCTAAGTATCTAATTCTCATTTACTGCTTGGATTCATAATAAATACTTGTCATTTATTAGTTTCAATCATCAAGGGGGAGTAATAACTCTTCCTTAGTATAAAAAGTGTTGCTTTAACTTATACATTCCGCTGTGCTTATAATCTGATATACTAGGACTTGCTAAACACTTAAGTGTCAAGATAGCAAGTTCTTACTTAGCAAAAAGAGCAAAACTGATCCAACACTGGGGAGTTTGGCTTGTTTCTCAATGGGAACGGTGGCAATCCGTGCACAAAATTTTGAGTTAGCAGCGAACGACTTAGGCCTGTAGGGCCTGTTAAGGTCTTCGTTCTCTTTTTTGTGGGATGTGGCAAAGTGTTGCACGACGTCCAATGCTTCTTGGACTTAGAGTAGTCCGAGTCACTGGTAGGCTAGTACCCGTCTGACTCGCTCATTGGGCTTTCGGGGTCCTGATTGTGTGTATTTCCCCCACCGTGAGTTTTGGAACGGTCAATTTCTTTTTCTTTCCTCTTTCGGCTATGTTTGGCTGTAACAACCCGGACCTAGGGCCCAAAATTTTTCATGGCTAAAAGTATTATAATAAATAAACCAGTAGTAAAATAATTATGTACAACCAAATGTGAAACCGAACCAATGAATTATCTAGTTATTTTGGGGAATAAAATAATATTATACCCGTTACGCGATCGGACCGACACCCGTTAACGAACCTAAACCCGGAATCAAACCCGATATGATGAGTCACCAAGGGAGGACACTTGTCCTCCCTAGTGGTGACAACACACATACACATCCAATGGGTGTTGAAATGGTTTTGTTAAAACCATTTAAACACCCTCACTATAAAAACCCACCAACCGCACATCTTTCTTGCCTGCTGACCAAACCACCGAAGAGAGAGAGCAGCGGAGCAGGGAGGTGACGCTGACCAAACAACGGTGGTTAGCTTGGTGGTGACGCTGGTTTAGATCTGGCAAACTGGTAAGTTATAGGACTTTAGTTTAGTTCATAATCAATTATTAACTCAAGAAGTGATAGAATGGTGATGTGTTATAGTTGATGTTGGTGATTAAGGTTTCAGTTGAGGGATTAAAGTGGTCAAAGGAGATAGTGACTGTTGTGAAGAAGATGAAGGGGTCAAGACCCGAGTCAACTCAGTCTGACTCGGTCAACACAGGTCAACGAAAGTCAACCCTGGTCAACTGACCAGTCAACATAGTCAAACCGGAGGCGTGTCGAGAGGTATAAAGCGAGAACCCGAAAGACTTTAAATATTTTAGTTATTTAATTGCGTGAGCATGTGTGGGACATAAAGGAACGACGGACCGAACGACCCGACTAATATAACACATTAATATGTTTAATGTAAATATGTAGACATTGGGTACTTGATGAACACAATAAGCATTTGTTAATGTGTTGGATATAAAAGAAGTGAAGATAAATACATAGGAATATAAGTAGAGTATACGAGATATTGGACATAAGGTGTATAATGCGGACTTTAGTATAACTTGGTTATTATACGATATTGGGACTTTGATAAACATAGGGACTCGACTCGACAAGTAGTAGTTTGGACATACGGACTTGCTTCTTACACGATTTGGTAACAATATGACATTGGACATTAAACGTACCTTGCGGACATAGGACATCATATGCAACTTAGCATTTATATCTTAAGCTCATCATAGACATTGAGCCTAGAGTCAAGAACCATGAACTCGACTACTTATAACAATAACATAATTGGACATAGGGAACCAAGTAGTGCGCATGATCATTTGGACATCGGATCATTTAAAACTTAGATAACAATACATATGAACAAATGTTAATACGCCCGACAAATAGAAGTATGGATAAAGAACCTACGTGTGCCCACACGTGTAACCACGATATTGGTTACACACGCTAATGTATATGAAATTGAATAAGATCTTGCCAAATGATGGATAGATGGAAACTTGACTTGGGATGATATGTGATCGTGTGAAACGCTACTAAGGTGAGTTCCTTTTATAAAACCGTTTGATGTGACAAGCTAGTAGCTTCCGAATAACCATACCGACACTCATTAACCCAGGGGATCGGGCCACTTAATATGTGGGTAGCGCTAATTGGGGAAACCCCCACACATAGTGGATCCGGAAGCCCGGAAAACCCTCCACTGAGGCCTGTGGGCCGTTGTGACATGTATTTTGCCAGGGAATCTATAATGGCAGTAGATAGATTCTGTGTTAGGTTTGAGGTGTCGCTTGTACATCACGTGTATTGAACTGTATGAACTTGTAAACTTGTTTATGAACAGACAAAACTGTTTTGGATCCACTTATTACTTACACGGACTCACCAGCGTAATTGCTGACCCAAAACTCTTTTAAGCATGTGTTCAGGTACTGCATATGGATGTATGGCAACCGCGAGGTATATGTTTGCTAGTAGCGGATTAGAGGTTATCTGGTTAGAGGATTCGGCTATATGTGTTGCGGTTAAAGCATCTAGAGATAAGCGGGATAGAGATCGGATCGGCTAGTGGACTACACCTCATTAAATGCTTCGACGACCGCCGCGATTCGTCCCTGCATAGCTATTAGACTATTTATTTAAGTTATGTATTTATATTTTTGAATTAGAAATTGTATAAACAAATAAATATTTGTCAACGTTGCTTCCGTTGTACAAGTCTGTTACCAAACTGTCGTAACGTCCAGGCCCCACCTGGTTGGGTTGTTACATTGGCAGAGGGGAAGGAAATGTTTTTTGTTTTACCCTCCTTTTGCTTTGCAAGCATGCACTGGTAGATTTTGGTGGTCTTCATCTGCCGCTGGAACAACAACTCGTTCGGGTCGATGGGCCATGCGGGCTCATCGTCAGACTCCGAGTTCGAGCAACTAACTGCTCGGACTATGTGGCATGTCTTCAGGGTAATCTCTATGTTCTGATTTTCCGAAGTGCCTGATGTGCCCATCAATATGCCCGGGAGCACAGTGAATGAGGCAAGACCAGGAGCTCCGGCCGGGTTAGGGTCTGCCATGGGTGGGCTAAAAGATGTGGTTTAGAAAATTTCTTTTTCAACTGGTACGGATGGCGCCAATGAAGAAACAACGAGTATAGCTCGGGGTATAGCCGGGGGGTCGTTACTTGTGTTCACTACAAGATATAATCCTTTGCTCATACCGAAACTAGATCTGTGGTCCGTAAGATAAAGAGAGGGTGAAGAAGTGGTACAAGAATACACAATATATAAGTGGTTCAGTCTCGTTGACCTACGTCCACTGAAAAGGTAGTATTTATTGCTTTGAACGATTACAAATATAAAGATGAGATACAAGTGTATTACAAGTGTGTGTGTTTAAGTGGTGGATTGATCGACCCTCAAAAAGGTAGTGAAGTCTCCCTTTTATAGAGGATGCGTGGCCGGGTGTTGTGGCCCAAAACAGGCATGACGGGCTTGGACCCGGGAATTGGGCCTGCCTTCAAGAAGCCCATCCGGTTGGGTTTGGACCGAAGGTTTGCATAAAGCAAACTGGGTGAAAATGGCGTCCTGCCGTTGGTCCACGTGGCACACTGTGACTGGTCGTCAAAGGCGGCGCCCTGCCACTGGTACACGTGGTGCCTTGTGGTTGACTGCAGGGACATCCTTTTCTTGCTGCTGCCAGAGGGTGTCAGACGGCTAGCTTCATCTAGAAGATTGGCTAAAGTGACGTTTGACACATAGGAAGTAGTGTAGCAAGTGGGGCTCAAATGTTCCGCGGGTGACTATCGCCAGGTTGGCGCATGGTTTCACGCAGATGGATTGCACTTGATGCTCATGAAAGTTGAACTCCGCGGAGGTGTGTTATGGTCTTGAAGTTATCATTTCTAATGGCAAACCCTCCGCGAGTGTATTATGATAGCAATGTTGTGGGGTAGGGTATGCCTACGCATCAGAATTGGTACCCCCCCCCCCCCCTTCAGGAATATTAACAGTAATTATATTAGAATTATTGTAATTATATAAATAGCAATCTCACTTAGACTTTTGAGTAAAATTAATTTTGGTGTATAAAACTCAAGATTCCACATTTCCACTCTTTTATTTAATAAGGGTCAAAGTAATATTGAACAAATCTCTGATTAAGTTTTTAGCAAACCAAGCTGAGGTATCTTACGAACTGTTGGTTTACACCAGTATTTTCAAGATGACAAGACGAAGATCCTATTAGTGGATTTAGGTATCTAATTGTCTTTAAAAAGAAAGGAAACAATAGAGCGTAGTTTTTTTCTAAACGTCCAACGAATAAAAGTCAGGGTAATCAATGGTAAAAAGCAACCACATATGCCCACCATCGCAGGCAACGCTAGGTAGGCCAAACCCACGATTTCCAGTTCCAAGGAAAACCCGCCGCCTAAAGGCCTAGTAAACCCGTTGGAATCGGATTTGAACTTGCGACCAAGAAATTTAGCCCAGATCTTCACCTTCTCTCAAATACCAATTGAGCTAAAGCTAATTTGCAATAGAACGTGAGTTTAAACTTGTTTTAATCACTGGGCTTGGAATTTTATAATCAATATATGTATAAATATAGAATAATTCAATTAAATTAACCGTGTTTTAGATGAAATTTTAATCATGAAATGCCAATAAGAATTTATTCATTATTTTTAAAATAACATGTAACAAAATGTTTTATGAAACATCATGGAGTTAATTGCCAATTTAGTCTCTGAGGTTGTCAATCACATCACCGGTAAAACCTCTGCATCGATCTTACATATTCCGACCGTTCTCAACAATTAACCCCACCACAACCATCTCAGATTATTATCAAAGAATAAGGTTACTCCTGATTGTGGGTTTAGGTTGTTCACGCGCTGGAATAAGGTTGCTCCATCGTGTCTCCGCCGGTTTCCGCCCCTTCTCCTTCATTCCTTTCTTTTCTCTTTCCGTCGATCTCTCTCTTCCCTGCTTCCTTCTCTCTGTGTTGTATAGAAGATTGCTTCAGTAAAGCTTTAGGTTAGCTTCTTGCTTCAAGTTTTATGTATAATTCCTAAAACTCACAAATTAACAGCCGTCACAAAATCTTGGAAGAGTTTTGTGTCGATTAAACATTCATTTTCTTTATTTTATTTGGGAAATGTAGTCAGTGGTCGGAAATGAACATATTACATGCCAGATTGTAAACTAGGAAAACATGTATTTACTAATTGTATGTCATTTGCAGGGTGTTGTGTAATTAGAAGTAAATTGCCTTTTTACTTGTGTAAAAAGAATGCCACATTTGCTTTCTTGGCAAAATTTGAAAGCCTAATTCTTGGTGATGGACATGAAATAGCAGATTTGGGCTAAATTGATACAATTGTGAAATGTACGATTGATACAGTTGTGTTAGCGGTGGTGGTGTTAAACAATGGTGGTGGTGGTGGTGGCGCCGACAACATTAGACGATGATGATAGTGGTTAATGGTATGTATATTTATAGTTATGAAGAGTTAAAAGAGAATAGATGAAAATGGCAAATAAAAAAAAAGAAAAGAAAGAAAGATGTAGATAGACAATAATACCCTTGACTTAACTGACTTTTTTTAACGGAGTTAGAGCAGATGACGAAAATGACCAAAAATTGGAAACCTCACTGACAGAGATGAAAAAAAAAAAATTTGGACTAAAGTGGCTTTTTTCGTCAAACCTCAGGGACTAAATTGAAAATTAACTCAACATCATGTAACAAATAATTATTCTAAACAAAAGCACCGTTTGTGCATGAGAAAATATGAGAGCATTCACTTCCCATCCATTAAAATTATGGGAGTGTATCCCTTGTATTTAAAAAAAGGGGGTTTGAAGAGTTTTGAGTGAAGAAGAGAGAAAATATTACTGTTTATCTATATATTTGAGGGGACACTATTCCACTCTAATCATTTTTTAATGTTTTTTTGAAAGTGGTTATAAGTAAATAGAGAGAAAATGTATAAAAAGTATTATTTAATTGAAAATGAGATAAAATATATTGGTTGTTAATCAATCTATACTTATTATATAATGCATCCTATATGGGCATTAAGATATGTTCACTACCATTTTAAGATGGTATCCCAAACGTCTCAAGTGTAATCCTCAAATTTTTTACCCCCTTTCTTTCATTTATACCCTTGTTTACCACATTTGATAGTTATTGTACAAAACAATAATGGAACTCATTGCACATAATCCCCTCTACTTTAGCATTCATTAACAAATTACCATTCATCACCTTGAATGCAACTGAAAGCAATCCATTACTCTTCATCAATGGTTGCTCTACCAAACATTCAATATATATTTGAACATATTTGGATGATTCAAAGGTGATTTCATTTTCGTCATTTGCTGACTACTTGCTCCATATTAAATATTCAAAAAATCTATACTATCTTATAATACATTTCACAAGGACCTCTTAAAATTTAAGTTTTACAAGCAAAATTCCTTAAAGTACAACAAACAATGCATATGTTATCTATTTTTTAAGGGCAAATATGTCTTTTATACAATATTTACACATTTTCCCCTCAATTTTTTATTTAAATAACAATTACGCTTTTCACCCTTATTTTAACCAACTACCCTCACGATTTTTAAACGTCCATAATTTATTTTATACGTTAATATTTTCCTAATATTATTACACCGTATACATGAACATTTTTTTCTCTTTAATTTGAGTATAGTATTGCTATAGTTTTTTTTTTAATTTAAAATTGATATGTTATGGTTAAGTAATAACCGAAACGAAAACAAACGAACACACAGTGCACATGTTAACGAAATGTTGTTTTCCGCCACAACACGCCGGCACCGGACTAGTATAATATATATATATATATATATATATATTTAGGATCTTGTACAAAGTACATTTTTCGTGAAAAGTGTGAGAAGCACTAAGAATTGACATGTAGACATGATGTTTTGGATTTAGGAATGATGTTTTAGGTTGTTTTAACTTGAAAAACACCAAACACAACAATCTAAAACATAATACAATGCATTATAGTCATTAAATTTAAAAGAACAGCTAAAACACACTACTTAACGCTTAAAACACACTGCTAATGTTCTTAGCATGGTGTTTTAAGTTTTAAGCCTAAAATATATTTTTTTTCGGTTTTTAATTGTTATGTTTGGTGTTTTTATAGGCAAAACAATCCAAAACATCACGACTAAGTTCAAAAAAAAAATGCCTAAGTATCAATTTTTAATACTTCTCACAAAAAATGTACTTTGTACAGGATCCTAAACCTATATATATATATATAATATATATATATATATATATATATATATATATATATTCTCAGACAAAAATTCATAATTATTTTCAGTAAATACGTGAATAAATATTGTGTATTTACTTTATACCACAAATCGTCAGATATAACTTAAAAAGTATAAACCACGTCCTTTTTTTTTTAAAGTTCACTCGAAGAAATTCACACTCATAAAAAAAAATTGCTGGGAAGATATCTTGATGCTTGATTTATTTATGTGTTCTATTAATAAACATCAATCCAAATATACAAGAGAATGAGATAATTATATCTATACTTGTTTTTAGGGGTGTTTATCGGTTCGGTTGACGGTTTACTTGGTTTATTCGGTTCGGTTTATTCGTTTTCAAAATTTTGTACCCCAAACCAAAAACCTAACCAAACCAAATTAGGAATATGTAAACCAAACCAAATTCAACCAAATTGAATTCGGTTTGGTTTCGGTTTAAAACCAAACAAACCGATTTTAACCAAATTCAACCAAATTGAATTGAAGTTTTTTTTCTCTAACTTATATATGTTTGTGTTCCGAAATCCAAATAGAAAGTTACCAATTAATACAAATCAAAAAATCAAACCTCGCAATATATTGTAAAAGAAAGTTTAAAAGCAAAATAAAACAAAAAAAATCCGAAAAATAGTATTACACACAAACACAAACATCATAGAAATAATTGAGCTTTATTTTTTTTGTTGGGCTTACATTTAATATTTGGGCTTATATATATTATATATGGCTTATTAAATATTATTATTTTTATTTAATAATTAATTAGTTTACCGTTTATTCGGTTATCCAAATAAACCAAATTAAAAAAATGTAGAACCAAAAACCAAACCAAACACCAAATCCATTGTTCGGATCGGTTTTTTATTACGGTTACGGTTCGGTTTACGGTTTTCTGAACACCCTACTTGTTTTGTACTATTTTACAATAACACTATATGTCGAGCTGTGAAATAACAAAACAACCCAATAACTTAGCCAAAAAGTGTTGCAATCTTGACTAAGACAACCGATCATCAACACAGAATCATCAATTCAAGATTTAATCATCCTTAATTGCAGTAACTCCTTCATTAATTCAAGCAATACCTTAGGTCATCAGTTTTCATTTACATTTAATAATTTAATCAATTCATAATTGGATCCTTTCTCATTCAATGGCCTCCATTTCCAGTCACCCCATATTAAGGATGTGGTTTAGGAAGATTTCAGTGAACATTGTGACCCTTTTGGGGATATTGTTGAGGTCAGCTGCGACCTGACCAAGCTGAACGCGTCATCGGAACTCTTCTCGATTTATTCTCTCTGACGACACTGTTGATGTTCGTAATTCGTATGTCGTTCCTCACAATGTATCGTCTGATTAGGTTATTAGCCTTAATTGAATCTCTTATATTCCTTTTGCTGACTTGTCAATTGTTAGTTCTTATTGTAAACAAGTTTTTTATTTGTGATGTTTGTTGTATAATGTTGGAAGGCTGCTTTGGATATAGATTATCATCACAATATGTTGGCGTCTCACTAGAAGGTTAATCCAAAAGAAGTTATTGTTGGATGGTAATTTTTCATTTTAATTTTATTGTATGGTCAATTTGCACAATTGTAGTCATTAGTTGGTTGGTTTCGATTGTAATATGTAAATACATCTCTAAATATTGTAATCACTTGTAAGATATTGGATTAGAATACTCACAGTCGCAGATTTATACACACTTGAAAGATTAGAGAAAACATATATTAACAACACTTGCATTCGAATAGATAAATTGATTGATACAATGTCACAGTTGGCAAGAAACCGGCACCAACCCTTTATATGATCCGTTGGGTCTTCTATACCCATGACCCCATCATCAATTTTCTTTTTATTCTCTAATTTCTTATGTCTATTTTTCTTGCAGTTATATATGCATGATTTACACCTTATACATACGGATTTAAAACCAACAAATATTCTTTGGTTATCATCAGAGTATATCAAGGTGATAGAATGACAAGGTATGGTGTGCTAATGTAAGACATACAAAATTTTATCATCTTGTAATCAGGATCGAGAACTAAATATTTGTTAAGATTTGTAAGAACGAATAAAAAAATTGAATTCGGATCAAATCAGTGTGACAAATTGAAATGAAGCTTAATTGTTTGTTTGAGGTCAAGTTACTCGAATTTAAGGTTACATACTTACGTGTTCTATTAAAATCTTTGTTTATGAATAATATCTTTAGTTTCTACCTTGGTAACTCCTCTATCACCATATGCTAATCAACACTCTGAGGCAGTTTGCTACTGAAAAAGATTACTAGGATCATTAATAGGGCAAGTAGCAGCATTCAAAATTTGTTAAGAACGCAACTTTATCAAGATTAATCAGTTGATACCCCTAATCGATTGTTTAAACTGATTCTTAATTTATATCTTCATGATTTGTGCATGCTTTTTTTGACTTCATGAAATCAAGATCAAGAACATTATCACAAAGTTTGTATTCTAGTAAAAAATCCCATTCTTGCATAGTTATTTTTGTGCTATATTTGATCATCTTTCAAAACCCTAACAATTCTTCTTCTTCTTAGTTGACATCAAAACACCAAATTCGGTGTGAAATTGAAAGTTGCTTTCTTTATGTTTTTTTGGGAAAATTTGGCAAGATTATGTCGTTAAGAACTTAAGATTGTATTAGTGATTAGTTCTAGCAACATTTTTGAAGTAACTATCCAAGTTTAATTACTTTGATTATCAATAATGAGAGTTATAATGACAAATATGTGTTACTTTGATTAGGCTGCTTACCTGTTTCAACCATTTTTGTTAAGTTGTATGCTTCATAAATATATCAGGAACATATAGTTGTAAGCTTATTTTTTTGTTTTTTCATTATAAGTTGTGGGGTTAAGTATGCACAACAAAGCATGCAATTCAGTCAACAACAACCTTAAAAAAAATCACGGAAAGTTTTTTAGTTTAAAAAAAATCTACAAGTAATTGCCATGTATTTCCTGATGAATAATAACTTTCGATTTCTAACATACAAGTTTTAATTGGTATATTTCCATTGCATTCATAGTCCAAGTTCACCAATTGTGCAAAGAGTAGTTAAATATACGAGTATAATGATCTAATAGTTGCTTATTGTTCTTTTTCCATGTTTATCAGAGGAGCTATGGGCTTGGTTCGTCGCATTGTGATCAGGTTATGGCATTAGGTATAGTTATAAATAAAAATATATTATGCATCAAGTGATCTTGTACAATGAAGTTCACGAAGCATTAGGAAAGCCATATATGCCAAAGATTACACTCGAAAGCTACCTCAATTTTGAGCGTATGGACACCATCTCTCCGCACATTCTTCGAAAGTCTTGGTGATTGTTGTTTGTTTATTCTTGATGGTTAAAGTTATGCGATACATGATGGAAAAGGCAATGACATCAAAAGCAAAAGTATTCTTGCGCATCTACGTACACGCAAGTGTATGTTTATTGATACGAAATTAGACCCTTACATATTTGTGCAACATATGTTATTTTGGATTATTAGGAATAAGAATATGTGTACTAACCATTTACATGTTGTGCATAATACACAGCCGATCCATTTTCTTTATGCCAACATACATTTTCAGATTTTCTTCTTGCTGGTTGTGCACAACAATACTGATCATCAGTGCTATTATTTTGTGTTCTTGTTCTGAACACTTTATAATGCTTGGATTCTACAGAACTTGAAAGGAGTTTTATATCTTTGTCACTTTTTGATATCAATAAACATGAATCCGCAAATAACGGTGTAGGACGTTGTTGGCTTCGGTTGATAATGACTGGATAACTTAATTCTCTATTGCTAGGTTTGCTATTTTGTTTTATTAAGAGCATCATCTTTGCCTACATAACTAATATAGTTTTTGTGTGCTTACAGTAGATTGCCACAGTATAGCCAGAAGTTCAACAACGCAAGTTATTGTATTTCGGACTATTTCTCTGTCTTGGGAAGCGCAAATTTGAGATTCATGCTTGAATGCCTTAGCTATATCTATCACCATGTATACCTCTTGTAGTAAAAGGTGTTCATATTTTTTTCAACTCAATTAGCATATGCATTGTCGTGGATGTTTCGTTATTTCACATTGGTACATGATTATTATCTAATAAATATAGTCCTGTTGGATACTTTACATGTGTTCTTCCACCATCAGTCTTCTTTAGCTACTGTTTAAGTGCATACATTACTTTTTCTATTCCTGGACATGAGAACATGAGTCCAAATTCACCATTGTTCTTATAAATTCAAACAAAAGCTTTTCTACATCACATTTTCATTCAAACTCTTTTATGACGCCTATTAAGTAGCATGTTCACTAATAATTGTAGCGTGAATCATTTAGGAAGTGAAGGAAGGATCTCAAATTGGAATTAAAACAAGCCATTTATGATTAATAGCTTATATAGATTCCCGGTTCAAATACTAAACACCAAACCACGCTAGATTAGTTTTAGCGAAAATGGATACGTGAAACTTATATCAACTTGTTGAACAAATTCTTGTAAAACTTATATCAGCTTAGTGATAACTACGCTAGATTAGTTTTAGGGGAAAATGGATACGTGGAACTTATTTCAACTTGTTGAACAAATTCTTATGAAACTTATATCAGCTTAGTGATAACTATTGTAAATCGTTATTAGAATTGTACTTTGTTGGCAATACTATAAATTACATACAAGTTATACACTAAATACGAGGATTGATAAACCAACAAAAAACAAGTATCGTTTTGTAAATTTTATCTGTCGCAGCATAACTACTAACAAAAATACTACACAATTTATTACGAGAGGATTAACAATCTAACAAAATAAATATCGTGCTAAAATTGTCTCTCTGTAGCAACGCACGGGTTTCCATTAGTGTAATTTGATGGATGAAGATACGGATGAGATGTGAATGCTCCATAAAATCAAGAATGAAAGTGAACATGTAGCCAAGTGTCTACACACAAGCTATATTAGTGATTTGTTTGAATATTCACTTCACTACACTAAAAAACATATTGTTCGACAATTCAAACGCCTTATTATAAATATAAAGTTATAATATAATACGGATTCTTATTTTGTCATATTCTTGATTATTGATATTCCCTGAATCTAAGTGAATCCAAAAGAACTCATATTGACGTGGTCACATGATTATCTAGAGATGTCATTATTCATTAAACAATTTTGTATCCGGTTCGATGCACTTGCTTCTTGATTGCATCCCTACTTTCAATCCATTGAATCAATTAATTTGTACTTTAACTACAATTTAGCCCCACATCTTTTATTAGTTTTATTATTAAACCCTTAATAAAATCACATTCATATATTCCCTTCATTTGCTTTCCAACCATTGCTTTCAAACTTGGTGATTGTGATTCTAAAGTTATTATTAGAGGTTTTGTACGTTATTGACACATCTAATCATTATTTTTGGTTTTTTAATGATAAAAGAAATCATAACTTGAAAATAAATTAAGTTTTTTTTTTCTCATTTTCCATACCTTTGATCATTTTTTTTTTTTTTGAAGATAATTTTATGATTTTGATTTAATTTTGATTTGTACGTAGATGTTGCAATAATAAATTTAAATGCATATTGAAACACCCATAAAACCAACAAATAATTGTCTTACATATCGGATTCGATAATTTTAAGAGCAATCCAAGTACCAAAGCCAAATCATTTTCAAACAAAATTCACAAAAACATAACATTGTTACCTCACAAAGTACATACAATTAATTTGATAATGAAAGTTGCTTTGATTATTTGTACCAAATATAGTAAAAGTTCTGTAGATTGTTTAAATGATAATGTATGTTTAGGCTATTCATACATGGTGGTGAATATATTGTAGCTACGTGTCACTCACTACAAATAGAGCAATATTGGCCATCAAAAGATTCATTGAGCGTTCCTCGGTACTTAAATGCAAGACATGTAGGTAACCTATCAATTAAGGAAAAATCATAGCGCCACGTACAAAATTAATTCACCAGTTGATCATCATGCAAATGTCACCGACGGTTCTAAATGATGGAGCGTCACTGACATTCTTTCCATCGTTGATGGTTATTTTATTAAAACACATAAATAAAATGTTTTCAGTTTTCCGTAAAAGGAAATAAAATGTTACGATAATACAAAATATTGTAAATAAAAAATGTGCATTGCAATCGAAATCTATGATGATGTACAATATATTTATACGCTATGAAACTATCAAGCTAAATAGGGAAATGGTCATTGCAATGATTGCCTTTATATAAAGAGTCATGATATTTACACAATATCAAAAAGGAAGTTTGCACAGCCCTCTACGGCCTGTAGAGGGCTCTACGGGCCGTATAGGGGGTCAGTGTAATAAATGCTCAACCCTCTACGGCCCTAAAGCCCTCTACGGCCATAGAGGTGGTTGGTCGAGTGCATTTAAACCCTAGACGGCCCGTAGAGGCTCTACCCCGTAGGCAGTACGAGGTACGATTGTCATGAATGAAGTGTCTGACATTCAGGTGTCAGTCTGAAAAAGCTAACCCTCTACGGCCGTAAGGGCTATACGGCCCTAGAAAACCTGGTTGTTGGGAGCATTAAACCCTATACGGCC
>JAUTDX010007111.1:0-449691 GCA_030844895.1 Ambrosia x helenae | reverse complement strand
AGTCTTTATTCGACTTAGGACCCTCATTAATCATACTACACCCAAATTTGAAACTTAACATTAGGATCAATTAATGTTATGCCCTTAATTGATTTGTTATATTATTGTCTTTATGCCATTATGCTAGCTTAGATTACTAATAGACAAACAAATCATAATGAGGAAAATTAATCATTAGTCATTAGTCATAAGTCATTCATAAGTACGATATTTAGTTGTACATGGTCAATAGTAATACCATTTTCTCTTAGTTGGCCCGTTAGTGAGATTATGGGTGATAAACCTTTAGTTATTGGATCCATAAGCATATCCATGAATGCATTCGATACAAAATTCTGATTTCCTCTATTTGTTCTTAATCATAGGCGAACAATAATTTCCTATCGAAACTCTAATGCAGATCCTCTCAAATTGTTACTGTTTGAGAAATTTGGTAGCTGATTGATTTTATCACAGTTAAGTCTTCAACTTAGTATTTATATGGATTTAATAAGTTATGAGTCAACTGATAAAATTAGAGAAACAACATTTAATGACCATTATGTTGTGGTTAGCAACACATTATGTCATGATAACTTAGGTTGGTTGTTAACAGTTCCTTATGACTCTACATGAGGATAGTTATGTCTGCTGACATTTTATAATATATACCCAAAATATGACAACATGATTTCCTTTGAATATAACAAAGTTAGAATAATAGTAGTCAATCACTTTAGGTTTCTCACTTCTTTTTTAGATTATTGTCTCTTGTTGTTCTTAAAGATATTGTAATGTTCCATTAGATGCTTTTCATCAATCTAGACAAGTCTAGTGTTAGCCAATATACGAACAATATCATAAACAAGCATTAGACTTAAATTTACATCAGTCTTCTAATTAATGAAGCATAAGGTGATAATCTCAAATTATCCAATTATCCTTTAAAAGAGAGCAATGTTGTATGTTACATACTTAAGGAACGTTTACGAGTAAAACTTTGGGATGAAACTAATATCTCGTTGGGTCTGTCTCGGTATATTTTGATTCCTATCACGTAAGGGAATCCCGATGTTCATCATGTCAAAATTATGCTGAACAATGCTTTGACTTAGGTAAAATATACTTGTCAAGAGAACGTCTCTATGTAAGGACAATTTTTCATTAGTTGCTCCCACTCATCTTGAGGTAGGTTCTTTAATCCACTTAGTTCTTGATGAAGAGAATTTTATTATGATTCCAACACATTTTATGCTTGCATCAAGCCATACATGGTTCTTATTGACTTACAGACTAAGTGTTCTTAACCTTTAGTTTAGAACTTTCAGGTTGCTTAATGAACTTGTAGGTCATTGTTATGGAAAGTTGTCTTAATTTCCATCTAATGTAGCTCTTAGTTATTATGAGCTACTAGGACGATAATGATCCTCAAAGAAATATTTTGTATTACATATAAGAAGATTCTTTGATAATCTAATCCCTCTTGAGTATAATCTTTTACAATCAATCTTATCTTACAACGTTCCCATTCAGATATGGTTCAATTACGAATACCTTTGGGTTATTAAACCAATTTTTTAACGTTATTCTATTTTATGGAATTAAATTTTGCTAATAATAGCTTTATTCCATTTAGAAGATTGATTGATACTAATGATTTAATTAGAAGAGGTACGATCGGTAAACTCTCCAAACATCCATTTTGTATTAGTCAGGTAGGTTACATAATCATCAAAGTTAGTGGGCTTTTAGACCCAAATGACTCCTGAGTTGAACATTGGGTTTATTATGATACAAACTTAACTTTAGTTAGTGTTTTTATTTTCAGGTATATAAGGAGCAATATTAGTTTCTAAGTATGTGAGAGTTTGTGCAGTAAGGTGTACAAGAGGAATAAGCGAAGTTAAACTCAGAGTTAAACTTAACGAGTCTCGAATTTTAATGAGTCTCTCCCCCACATCTTGTACTTCCGAAAAGTCATAATAAGGACTTTTACTGCTCCCACTTACCTTAGAAATCTTAATGAATTCAACATGCTCAAGATCTAACATTTGGAAGATCCATAGATTTTAATAGAGAAAACAACGTAATGATGTTTATTGTCGTTTCTCTTGATGAGGATTACTTTAAGTTCACCATATTTAGGCATCCACAAAACTTTGTTAGGAGTACATTAAATGCTAAAGAGACAAGTTGTGATAGAGCATTGTCCAGTGAAAGAGGTGTAATTTGAGGATATATCAAATTGTCGTTCCCCACCTCTGTAACTTTTGTAAGTCATAAGTAGGACATGTTTTGCTCCCACTAATCTTTTTTAGGTCTCTTAGTACCTCCACATAATAAGTTTTAACGATGCGTGTGTGAACGAGAATGTTTCATATATTTTATACTTGATTTCCCTTATCGTCCAGATTTCATAAGAAGTTTTAAGAACATACTTAGAGGGAATCTTATTAAGTGTATATGAATTGATTTCTTTCATACTTTTGGTCTGTAGGAAACGGAATAGATACAATTAGATATTTATCTAAGCTCCACTGATGTTAATTAGCTATGACTTATGATGGAAACCCATTTATTCCTTTCGCCATTTAATGTTTAGGGCGTTTAACACATGCTTTAAAGTCACTGAGAATGAGATTTGAAGCCAAGCATCCTTTAGTGACCTGGTCATGATTTCTCATGAAATTTTGGTCTTAGTGGATGAATTGCATGGGTCTCATTTCCTTTGTTAAAATCTCATTTTCATGATAACAAAGTTGTGAAAACGTTATTGGATCATCTAGTTATATTTCATAAGGTTTTTATTCAGATAATGACAACAAACAATATGAGAGTTGAACTTAATAGTGGCTTTGGGTTGGTCATTAAAACCTTGTAACTGTCAAAAAATTTTAGCTTTTAGTATTGATACTAAATTCTGAGTAATCTCAAGAATATTGTAAGGTATCATAAAGCTTCAACACTAAGATCAGTTATTAATGGTTAATTGACCCTTAATTTTGGCACAAACTCTCATCTTATGTATTTGTTGGATTATGGTAAGGAAACGTATAAAACTAGACTCAACCATCATGTGTTAATTGGAATTCATTAGTATTTGTGGAGTTAAATATCCTTAATTAGGCACTACATCTCTTAGCTGACTGTTCTCCTTACTTATGGGTAATCTCATTGCTTATGCCTATTCTTAATGGCACAATTTTTCTTAGTAAGACTTTATCTTTGGAGAGAAACTTATAGCTGAAAGTAGTACTTGTATTTTTGTTTCCAAACCTTAGAATTTTTCCTCTTTATGGTAATTATTCTTCCTTTTTTTAAGGTTTAATGGTAGTAAGGTGAATAATATCAACTTTTCTAGTTTAATGCGTTCCTTTTCCTGTACGTAATTCGCTATCAACACACTCACTTTACTTTGATTTTTTTTCCTGAGTGTTATAGTTGATTCATAATGCATCTAATCGTACTGGTGGAAAAGTTATTATGCACTATAAATTTATTGATTCCCATATATAATTCCTTAGTGTATGGGTCATGTTATTCAATGTTAAGATGTATTCACAGATGCCATTTAGCCATAAAGTTAGATTTATTTATTTCATGCTTCTTAGGAATTCATTATATTATTTCATTCCATAGATAATACATTAGTCTTAGGAATTTCAGAATCTTTAATAGCTCACCTGATAGGAATCAGTAAAAGCGTTCTTAATTACCATAAGAGACATTTTTTATTCCACTCATTATGCTCATATGTTATTATGTAATACATTATCTGATAGAGCGTAGGAATGTCATGTCGTAAGAGGTAACTTTATAAGAATAAAATTTAAGCAAACTCTTCTTAGTTTTGATAATTAGAGTGGATTACTTAGTTGAGATATTAATTTATAGAAGAATGAGAGATTAGTATCGAGTTTACGGGTATTGATGTAAGTGCTTAGATTATGATCATTATATTAATGAAGGATCATTAATTGTGAGGATCAATTTTGATATGAAGATGTGATAATATAATAACACCAACATAAGCTACTTAAATAACATACTCTACCTTTGGCTATACGCTATTTATTTAAGTATTAAGTTGCTAACAGTGAATGTAACACATCACCTTTGGGCAGAAGTGAGACACTCAAAGTTCTAATGCAATACGCTCAGTTCACCAACATAATCTGTTACACATCACCTTTGGGCAGAAGTGAAACCTTATGGCACTTATGTGAACGAGCTACAATGCTTAACAAGATCTTTATAACGAACTAATGTGACACATCACCTTTGGGCAGAAGTGACACCTCAAAATGTTATTGCAAGTTAAGCAAGGTTTTATAATATTTTGAATAAACTTGATACATTAGGTTTTATCAAAACTGTAAATTTTTTTAGAGATCCCGAAAAATAATAGGTTCTCAGTAATCTTATGAGTTCCCAAAAAAATGAAGAGTTCTCGAATTAGCTTATGAGTTCTCGAAATAATGGGTTCTCAAAGAATTGAGTTCTCAAAAAAATTTATATGAGTTCTCGAATATCATAAGGGGTTCTCAGAAAAATAATGAGTTCCTGAAAACTTATGAGATCTCGAATAACATAAGGGTTCTCGAAATTATGAGTTCTTGAAAGCTTAATGAGTTCTCGAAAGTGGTGAGTTCCCGAAGGCTTATGAGATCTCGAATAAAACCATGAGTACTCGAAGGCTTAATGAGTTCTCAGATATCTTTAACAGTTCTCGGGTGGCTTTAGGTTCTTGGAAATTAGTTAGGTTCTCTAAGAAACAAATTAGTTTTCGGAAAATACAAGGGTTCTCGAATTTAATGCTGCTTCTTGGATTTGGTATTGGTTCTCGATTTTATTCTTAGGTTCTCGGTTATAGTTTAGGTTCTCGAATTTTGATTTCTGAAAACAGAAACCGAGAACTGGTTGTCCATGAACCTTAAATCCGCAAACTTGTTTGAGAACTCCTTTTCGAAAATATTAATCCGATAACAAATAATACAAGAACATTAAATCCGATAAATGTTGTAAGTTAGGGATTTGATCATGTTTCCAAATTATTTTTGGGATTTTAAGTATATCCAAAATTTATTTTGAAATTTGATTTAGTCAAAACTTTGAGATAAAGTAATTCCCAAATTAAGGGAAACATAATCAAAATCAATTTCTCACCAAAATATGGTGATTTTCATCAAAAATTAGGATGAATTTTATGAACAGACCTATGAACATACAAGAACCGTTCATACTAATTATTAGATTTATTATTAAAGTTTCGATGAATAAATCAAAATACTTTGATAAATCAAAATACTTTGATAAATCAAAATATTTTAATAAATCAAAACCGTTGCTGTCATTAATTAAATATAAGTATCGAAACCTTCTATGATTTTGCAATTCTAAATTAAATCAAAATACTTTGCAAAACCACAAAAGTTTCGTGATTTTTTTTTTCGATGCAAAATTAAATCAAAGTTTCATCATTTAATTTATTAAATCAAACTAGAATCATTATTCAATTGATTTAACACAGAACCAATATTTAATTGATATAATTTTGCAAATCGAATTAGAATTGATATAATTAACATCAGCTCTGATACCACGTGTTGATTATATTTCATAAGAATATAAAGTATGAACATAAGATTTAATCAAGTATAACTGATATGCTTAACCGTTCAGAAACCTCAGTAATGGAAGACACCATTATCTTGATCGGGTTCCCTTTAGTGTGTACACTAATGATGGCTAATGACCACAAAGTGATCGTGTGAGAGAGAGATAGGTGGCGACTACATTAGGTTATGGTGTTATTAGAGTCCAACCTAATACCTCTAGTAAACTCTCTATTTATACACACATGGGACTCCCTAATTAGGTTTAGCAAGGGTAATTCCGTCCATCAAAGAATCACTATTATAAACTTAGGGATATTATAGTAATTGATCAATATAATATAAATGCTAATGATGATCACAAAAAAATATAATAAACATCATTTATATTTATTCTAACACACTAAAGAGCAGTCAAGATGATGATCTCGCTTTTGACAGCTTTCAACGTACTAACACTTATGTAATGCATTTGTTAATTGGGTATTTGGGTGGTAGACTATTTCCTATTTCAACCAACTGTTTTTACTTGAATATTCTGAATCATTTAAAGAATCTACACAAAAAGCAATTAGCACAAATTATTATCATGACAACTATGTGGTGCATTTGGAGGAAGAAATCAAATGATACTTGAAAACAATAGTCAAGATTCAGGAGAAATTTTGGAAGAGATAAACATTTATCATTTATGTGTTTTTATGGATCAAATATAGGGGGAAAACGTCCCATTTAGATTGGTCCATGGCCTCTTAGTGATTGTCAATTTCTTGGTATTTCGTCTTGTATTTTGTATTATGTTTTTTCTATATAAACCATTGCATGTTTCTTTATAAATGCCGTTGTTTTAAAAAAATATTGGTCACATTTCCGCATTCTCATTAACCATATTTGTTAGGTGATCCATCTCAATAACCTAAATGTAAAATTGGGTTTAGAGGACCTACTCTACACTCTACACTCCACACGCATCACAAATCGATTATTGCTCAGAATTCGCATCTCTGTCACAATGTATTTATAGCATCTGACATGACACTCGTTGAGAGCTCAAGGTTTAAAACCATGTTTTCACTTTTTCTATCATCTGATCGTTAACACGGTGTAGTTTGCAGGTTTGAGATGGATCAACACGAATTAGAAGTTAGATTAAAAAAAAAATATGTTTTAATAATTTGTTTAAAAATATAAGTCTAAAAATTTCTCACCAAACCCCATAAATTACACTTCTTATAATTCTAATGATAGAGTCATTTACCCCTTGGCATTGTTTATACTACCATGTGGGTGCTTTGGAACGAACGAAACAACCGGATCTTCAACAATAAAACCCGAAGACCTATAGAGATTGTGGAAAATGTCAAAGCAACGTCGTTTTTTTGGCTACGTAATAGGGCTAGATATAAAACACTCGATTGGAAGAATTGGTGTATTTACCCCTTGGGTTAATTTTGTATGTTGGCGTTCGCTCGTAGGTCCTTGCTTTGAGGACTCTTCAAGTAGTTTTTAATGAAGTTCTCCTTTAAAAAAAAAAAATTAGGCCATTACTTGTACGGATCAAACAAATATGTTATAACTTAAACGTATTATCCCATTTACATTTACATGCACACTACACAAAACTACATAATTAAATTAGGTTATAAAAATAAACATTTTAATATGTTATCTTTTTAAAAACACGCAAGGCATGTGGAAGATTCATCGAAGTATCATGTATGATGTTGGCGGGTATGGCTTCATATCTCAAAGAGATATGGAGTACCATACAGCCACTGCCATTAACGTTGGATGCCGGAGATGTTCCAACAACAAGCACAACACGAAGATGTTTCAACACTAAGCACAACACGCCATTAACGTACGTTGGATGCCGGAGATGTTCGAACGCCATGAACAAAGAAATTAAAGTATGTCTAGTTAATTTTTTTATACAAGTATCTGTGGACATATGCTTTTCTCCTTTGTCTTTTTATTTTAATGTTTGCAATAAATATAAATAATCTATTTTTCTGATCGTATTTCTTCATTTTAACATATTATGGGCCTTTGGCTTAGTGGTATCAAGGTGATGGATAAGGCTTTACCTTTCCAAGTGATGTGGGGTTCAAATCCCATGGGTGACAAAAAAATTATCCATTCAAAAAAAAAAACAAGTATAAGATAATTAGCAACATCTCAAACGACTGAAAGGGTCTGTCTTCTGTTGCTACAGATATAGTCATTTTGTTCATAATTCTAAATCTATAAAATTTATAAAAACAAAAACCCTCATTTTGTACCCTCGGATCCGTTAGTCCAAATCTTGGTCTTTTCATGCTTTGGGTAGTTATACCAAGTGCAGAAAAAGTTGTACCTTCCAGTTCTTGAGATGAAATCTAAAAAAAAGAAAAATTATCAAACAAAGAAAATTTATCAACAGAAGTTTCATGTGAGCATAAATCCATATGTAGAGCTCACCAAACTTCATCTACGGACGTTGTGAAAATCAAAACTTCCAACACCTAGAACATGAAAAACATAAAAAAAAAAACTATAAATAATAATTTAAAGAACATGAAAAACAAAGGAAAAAAACATAGAACATAAACTAGAGAACAACCAAAACTTACAGATTATAACTCTAAAAAAAAACAAAAACAATTTATAACTCTAAAAGTGATTGTTTCACTTCATACAACAACTACACAACAAGAAGCATTTAAAAAATGAATCACGGAATCATGTAATCTCGTGATTAATATTGAAATTATCAATTAATATGGATAATGAGCAAACCTGAAAAGCCAACCATTTCTTCTCAACAAGGCTTAGGAAAGGTAGTGTACTCAGTCGATCATGAAGGTATTGAAGAAGTAATTCCTCAACAATTAGTTCGGTATCTGTTCACCGATTTGAACCCGGATCTGTTCAGGTCTGTGGCGATGCTCCCCCTGTTCATCGTCTGCCTCGTTGTCACACCCTCTAAATCCACTTGCGGAGTTTTACCGCGAGGCGCATGACAAACCAGGATCCAAACCAACGATCACAATAAACAAGTCTAAATGAATAAAAATGCAATTTCAAAACATAGTTTAAAATCCCGTTTACAGCGGAAGCTTATTCAAAAACAGTATCTCAACCATAAAACAATAGTTCAACGTTCAAACGACCATGCAACCCTAGTTAGACGCCGTGCAGACGCGTGCGCCCTAGTCCAGTCGTGCTACCTTAGCGACCTGAGAAAACATATAAAAGTTTACGTCAGCACAAAAATGCTGATGAGTTTACAGGTTTTGTATCCAAGTACCAAGTCCACCTGTCCATACTATAATAATCGAAAACCAGTATACGCTAGCTAGGCGTACGTTTTGTTACTACCACGATTGGAAAACCATTACTAACGCGAATACCAAAAGTATGCCCGATGTAGTTCCTGTTGTTCCTGTTGTTCCTGTTTGAGACAATATGCACCCGCCGACCCTCCAAGTCGACGAGCGGGGTTGGTCACTCCCAATAGCGCTATTCACATTTCCCCGTTGTGCAAACCCGCACATTCATGGTTCCCCCCGGGACTTCCAAAGATCGTGTAGTACACAATAGAAACCCATAGTATGACAGTAGTTACCAAATAATCGTTTTAACACATGTTTTCTCCCCCGAAAATATGAAACCAGTTTAAAAGAGGGGCCGTAAACTCACCTTAAATTGCGTTACTCCTTAACCCGAGTAAACCCAGCTGCTATGCTAGTCCCGTAAGCGGCGACCTAACATATGACAGTTACAAGTACTTAGACTAATAACCCGCAGGTTAATTAGTCCCTAGATGTCCAGACCATAACCAAGTTCGTTTGAAAACACCGTGACTGTTTAACCGACCCAAAGTACAAGACTCGACATCCCATTGGTGACCCGAGACTCCCCGTGTTATGTTTACGCTCCAAAACATACAATAACGCAACTACACTTAACATACGTTAACTCACAACAAGTTATAGCACATCGTTCACGTATCACCGAATTACATCCAAATATATGTTACCAAGTTATTAGACATGTTACGGGGTTCCTAGCATGTTACTACATGTTAAATCGGGTCTCGGAATGCTAATTTACACTTACAGCAGCAGTACACGCGATTAGGAAAAGTCAACTAGCAATTAGGTTGGTCAACTAGCAATTAGAAACCCTACTCGCCTCTATTATAGGCGATTAGGAGCTACTCACATGAACTTACTAGCAATTAGGGCTATTCACATGAACTTACTAGCAATTAGGGCTATTCACATGAACTTACTAGCAATTAGGGCTAATCACCTGATCTTTCACACGAGTAGGCCTCTACTTGCCTGTGTTATAGGCGATTAGCACCCTACTCGCCTATAACATAGGCGATTAGGAATGCTACTCGCCTGTAACCTTGCTGTTCCAGTTTTTCGCGCGTTTAACGCTCCAAATCAGATCCAGAACGTGTGTAACCACCCAATATCATCCCAAACACTATCCTAAACATGTTTAACCCAAAATCCTTCGTTTAACTTCGTATAATCAGTCCTGCATGCAACTAAGTAATCCAAACACCTATTCACATAGCATGCAACATCATACTAACACGCGTAATCATAACCCTAATATCCAATTACTGAGATTCCTATCATCATACTATCAATATCAATACTGATCTATCATAATAACATATCAAATCATCATCATGAATCATAAAAACCCTAGCTTTCTAATCATACACACCCATAATGCATGCATATTAGTTATAATCCGATTAACAACCCTTATTGACGATTTTCAGAAAGCATTTTCGTTTAAGAACAGGTCTGGACCATTAGGGATTGATTAAAAACGTTTATAAAGAGTTATGGATGAAAATCAAACCTTAGGATTATGAAAATATGATGATTCAAGCTTGAAACCTTGAGTTTTGATCAAAAATCGCCTTCCAGAGGTTGTTTATGTGTTGGGGCGGGTTATGGGACGACTAGGGTTGGTATAATGAAGTTTAGGAGGTTAAGTATGGTATTTATAGTCGTTTTTAGTCGTCCAGCCCGTTACTAGCGAGTATGCAGCAGTTTCAGGCGATTAGGAATCCTAATCGCCTGATTGTTCAGGCAATTGGGGCCTACTCGCCCCTACTCGCCCCTAAGTTTGCCTACTCGCCTCCCCTATAGGCGATTAGGCCTTCCTACTCGCCTATAGGGGCTGGTTTCGTGTGTTTTGCGCGTTAAACCCCGTTTTAACATATGTTAATACATATTCACGTACCGACAAGTCATATAATGATTGTAAACACATAACACAAGTAAATACACATATTTACACTCGTTCACCAATTCCCGGGACTCGAGACTCGTACGTTCCGTATGTCCTGACGATCCTACAAATCGTCACCGTTTGTACACTTGGTTAAGGACTGACATCTAACGAACCTCTAGACCAACATCCAATGATCTTCTCGACTAACCAATAGTTCCCGAACCATAACCCGACTTAACTAACCCAGTTAAGTACAATATACGCGTGACTCGCTAAGGTAGACTTTCATCTAGACAACGTTGTTAACCAGAATTTGCCGGGTGTCACACTCGTCGTTCACCTGCCTCTGCCATCACAACCAAAACGCATCTGTTTCACCGTCTGTTCAGTCCACCCCACTTCAAAACATCGATCGGTTGTATTTAGAAGGTAAGACCGTTTAGATTTATGTATAGGTGTTTGAACTTTTTCTGTAGTTTTAGTTTTGTAAAGAGAGAGATAGAGAGAAAGAGAAAAGTGTGTTTGTAGAAGGTGTAGAGAGAGAGAGAGAGAGAGAGAAAGAGAGATAGAGAGAGAGAGAGTAAGATCTTGAATATGGAGGTGGTTTTCTACATGTGGGTCAGAGAAAAAGGAAGTATTAGATGTTTTGTCAGATGAATGGAAGCTTTATCAATGGGTTGTAATGTCTATAATACCCTTGGATAATTCTTCCCCAATGCATACGTAGATCAACCAAGACCATACAAAAGGGTTTGCTTGTTTGAACTTTATCGTCACCGTTTTCTAAAGTATCGGCTGAAAATCCATGTTTTTTTAGTAAACCCTAGAAAACCCTACTTCAAGAGCTTTTTTTATTTGAAAATTTTAGGGCATGTAATATAAATGTTTTTAAGAGTTTTGAGCAAAAAAAATCAAAAAAGTGTCGTTCGGTTTTTTTTTTAAATAAATAAGTTTTGCATCGTAACATATGTTACCATATGTTTACACGGCTAACATATGTTATGATGCAAAACTTATTTATTTAAAAAAACGATCGGCGTTTTTTTGATTTTTTAGCTCAAAACTCTTAAAAACATGTATATTACATACCCTAAAATTTTCAATCAAAAAAGCTCGGGAAGTAGCTTTTTCTCACGGTTTTCTAGAGTTTCCTCAAATTTTTAAGGTTTTCTATTAATCATTGCCCTATATATATAGTATGAGTATTAACAGGAAACCCTCCTTATATGATAAACTATGAAAACCCAACTTGTGACTAGAATTAAGCCACCTCATCACCTTCCAAAATCAATTTATTATTAACATAAGGATATGGAAGTAATTTAACACTTGGCCTCTTTTCTTTTCAAATCAAGATCAAGTACAAAAGCAAGATTATTCACGTCTCCCCATGTTCGTACTCTGCAAGCTTTTTCTTACCAACCCACTTTTTTACCAACCCACAAATACATCATTCCCCATGAAAACCAAGATTACAACCCATTCCTCTTCATCTTTTTATCATTTTCTTTCCCCTCCATGGATTCTAACATTGAAGATCCACCTTCAAACATGTTTCCTCCATTTTCACCTCCTCCACGTGGTGTGATTCTCAACAACTTTGCTGTCGATGTGACTGTTGCAGGTTCGTAGATGAAACACCTCATCCTAACCTTTTTTTTCGTAATTTTCTTCTGTTTTTCATAAGCATGATGTGGTTACTGATTTCTTACATGTATCTTGGTATATACAGCTTTTGGCGATGGAGAGCCTTTGTCTGTGGAAGGAAACAGTTCTTCATATGATGAAGTTCAAGGTAACTTTTTGATCTGTGTTTTTTTTAACGTGAATTTTTACTTAAGTGTTGTCTCTGTTTTTTTTTTCTGTGTATAGTATATGTAGCACGATTTTTTTCTATTTTTTTCTGTTTATGTTCTATTCTCTTTTCGGTTTTATGGTCCCGTATATTGTATTATGCGATATGTTATGGTACGTGTCTATTACCACCAAAATTATGTTTCTTCATACTCCAGAATGTGGTGGTGTGATTATGTTTTTAATCTTTTTGATGTTATGTTAGTTCTTGGTTTTTTTGGAATAAAAATGTGTTTACCTTTTTCCTGTATGTGGTTCTTTGTTTGTAGTACAAGAGATTTATGATTCTTTAGTAAGATTTGATATTTGTAGGTTTCTGGGTCTAACAAGTGTTAACAACGTTTTTACTTTTTACATGTGAGTATGTGGATCAATGTGTTGGTAACACATGTTAATGGTGTATCCCTTCTTTCTGGTATTTGATAAGTGTTAACGAAGTTTTATAAGTCAGATTATTCTTTGGGTAATAGTTTATGCTAGTGCATTCTGGAATTAACATGCGTTTAATGACCTTTTTGCACATCATACATCACAAACTTTAACACATGTTAACACTTTTTGCAAATCATTGTTCGTAAGTCAACATGCGACACGATGGGTTGGTAACACATGTTAACACTTTTTAATGTCTCCAATATGGTTTTTTTTACCACCCACAGATGATGATTTGAGTAACATGCGTTAGACCACACAACAGATGATGATTTTTTTTACCACCCACTCTGGTTTCTTCCTAAAGCAGCCAACTTTCTTTCCCAAATTTGTTTCTTGATAATCTTTTTACATTTTCCTGCACTTTTGGTGGTGGGTTTGTGATCTTTATTACATATAACTAATCGGATGTTGTGTTGGAGTTTTTTTTAGTTTAAAGTTTTGATCTTGATTATGGGGGCAACAGATTTAACTTTATCAGATTAGATAACACATGTTCGCCCTTTATGACCAACTAACACATGTTACCCTCGTATGCAACATTAACACATTATTTGTACTTGCCCTACTATAATAATATTTTCTTAAACAAAAAGTATGAGAGAGGGTGTGACATGACCCATTATAATAATATTTTCTTAAACAAAAAGTAGGAGAGAGGAGAGAGATGGTGTGATATGACCCATTATAATAATATTTTCTTTATCAGATTAGATAACACATGTTAGCCCTTTATGACCATCTAACACATCTTAACATGGTCAAATTTATGTAGGTGGATAGGAGATACAATCACTACTGTGAACAAATGCAAATGGTGGTGGATTCTTTTGATGTAGTGATGGGGTTTGGTCCAGCCGTGCCATAAACGACGCTAGCACAAAAGGCTATGTCGCGTCATTTTAGGTGCTTAAAGACGCGATAGCCAAGCAATTGAAGCATAGTTGTGAGTTTGAGAAACATTCTTCTTCTGGAGTCACAAAAGGTAAGACACCAAGACTTAAATTGTTGGAACAAAGCCTTAGACAACAAAGAGCATTTCATCAAATGGGCATGATGGAACAAGTGTTACACATTTATCCCCAGTTAACACATGTTCACATTTGCGCCCCGACTAACATGTGTTACTCCTGTTTAGTATGTTAGATGATGAGTTGGTCACACCGGTTAATATCTCATCTATTGTTTTGCAGTTGATAACGAAGACCCCCACTGGTTAACATATGTTAACAAACGAAGTCGAAGGAAGCCGAGAAAAATATGTAGAAAAACTTTTTGATAACGTTTTCTTTTTGGTCCTCAATGTATAGAGTTACTAGATTTATTTTGTTAAAGTGGTTAATAGTTTGTAATGATACTTTGTAATAACGTGTGTTAATAGTTTGTGTGCTTTATTTCTCAGTAAACTTATGATGTGAAAACTCTAGGGGGTAAGCAAGACAAAAAACGGCTGACAAAATAAACACAAGTTTAACATATGTTACCAAATAACACATGTTAACCTCTTATGCAACATTAACACATGTTATTACAAACTATATAATTTGTGATAGTGTGTGTTAATAGTTTGTATATTTTATTTCAAACTAACATATGTTACGAAACCATTCATACTAACAAATGTTAGATCTTCTCATGGGTATATGGGGCAACAGGTTTAACTTTATCAGATTAGATAACACATGTTAGCCCTTTATGACGTACTAACACATCTTACCCTTCTTTTTTTGCTAGTGTTGACATTCTTTTTTTGAAACATGTGTCACAAAAAAGTGACCTTTATTGGGCCCTTTTTGAATCTTCTTATTTTTTTCCGTCCTACGCACGTTGATTTGGCCAAATAACATATGTTACCCTCTTATTCAACATTAACACATGTTAACATATATGCACGTTGATTTTACCGTCATGTTAGGCATGTTGATTTGTCCAAATAACACATGCTACCCTTTGAGGTAGTTCATCACAGTTGTTGCTGCATTTCAATACTCACCACAGCACATTATTAATATTATTATTATTATTATGGTATAATAAACAAGTAAACAAGAACGAATAATGGATAGTACGTTTATATGCGAAATCAAAAACCGAACCGATATATCTAAAATATTATTAAAAAGTACATGCTACGAGACCGAAATAAAACACGTTAACGAACCCGCTCAATACACACTTGGTGAGTCACTAGGGAGGACACTTGTCCTCCCCATAGTGTGACAACACCCCATAATTAACCATTGAATCAAGAAATGGTTTGTTAAAAACCATCAACTCTAACCCAATATAAAAACTCTTGAAACCACCCACCCTTCATTTGTCTGCTAATAAAACACACTTATAGAAAATAAACTAGAGAGAGAGAGACATGGTGGGAGGAAAACCGGTGGTCTACTGCCACCGTTGCCAGCGGAGACGCGGCGGCGGAGCTCCTACCAAGCAACTCGACAACCACACCCAACACTTAATCATCCCACACCCATTCACTGATTGAAGCAAAGAGATAGAGCTCGGGATAGAGGAGAAAGAGACGTAAGAGAGGAGGAGAAACAGGAACAGATCTGAGAGGGAGAGAAGGATAAAGGGAAAGGAAGTCGGAGGCAGTAGTTTAAGGATGAGGTCTGATCATTTAGGTGATGGCAGCACTGTTCTAGGGTTCCGGTTTGGGGGTTTCTAGTGATGATGATGGTGATGTACATTAAGAGGACAAACGACGATGACCGGTGGGGATTTTTGTCTGTCGTTGTGGTTTTATTGTTGTTGTGAAAGATTGGGTCAAGGTTGCTCATCTTGGATCAGGAGTTAGGGTTCCACCACTATGGAGAAGATGAAGAGTGGGTTGAATGGAGTTGGAGAAGATAGAGAGGAGAGAGGAGAGAGGGATGATGGTGTTGGGATTAGATATCTGACAAGAAAGGGGAAAAAGAAAGTGTTATACATTTCCTATTATACCCTTATATGTACTTTTTTACTTTTAGTCAACTATTTTATTAAATCAAAAATCAACTTTTAATATAGGCCATTGATCAAGCTAAATAAATGGATGTGATGGAGTTTCCAAGGTGTACTATCTAAGGATGGGTTTCCATAATATCCCTTCCCTATATATATATGGAAAGTATAAATTGAAAACCCACTCTAGTTAAGAATTGATCAAGCTAAATGAATGGATGTGATGGAGATTCCAAGGTTTACTATCTAAGGATAGGTTTCCATAATATCCCTTCCCTATATTTTTTTTTTGAACGGCCAACAAAACTTTATTTCAAAAAGCTAACAAGACGCTAGCAAAACCAACAGTCCGAAACAAAAGAAACATCACAAAACAAACAACATAACCCAAACTATCCCATTTTTGTCGTATCAAACGATGCCCAAGCCTCCCACGTCATATTGGACATCCTACCACGGTTTGTAATCCACAAGTAGCTCATAATCTTTATCTCTTCAAGAACTCTACGAACCACAACCGTCTTTTGATTATGAATAAAGTCGTTCCTCGCTTTCCAAATACTCCAAAAAGTTGTTAAAACAACTCCATAAAATGCCTTTTTTGCCCGAGCACTAGACTTGGCCACCTTGTGATAATCCAGTAAATCCCGAACATGGAAAGCAAAGAAGTTAGGAACCTTACACCATGAGAAGATCACCTGCCAAAACTCCATTAAAACCGGACAACCCGTAAATAAGTGATCAACCGATTCCACGTTTGTGTTGCAAATCTGACAGAAAGGCGTGTCAATATAAATATTCCTGCGCACGAGTGCTTCCGCAGTCGGAAGGCGATCTAAAAATGCACGCCAGGCAACAATGCCCACCTTTTTTGGAACCCAGTTACACCAGTCAAAGGTTACCTCCGGAACAACACTCGTCGCCTCGATTAAACACTTCTTTAAACCGCGAACTGTGAAGTCAGCTGCAGCCCCAAATTGTGCAGACCATGAATCTGTCCCCTGGGAAACATTCGTACCTGATAACAGCAGCAGCAGGTCATCGAACTGCAGCTGCTCCTGGACCGAAAAAACAGTTCTCCTCCACTCCCAGGTATATAACAGAGGCTGCTGCAACCTCTCCGAAACCATACATCCCTTATGCTTCTCCAAATCGAACAGAAGAGGAAATTTATTCCTTAAAACATCATCAGTAAGCCACCAATCCAACCAAAAATGTATATCCTTACCACTCTTGAGCGAAGCTTTTAATAACTTCTGCGGTTCTATGTTTAAACTACCCAACACCCGAGGTATACTCGCTATTTGTTTCCAATTGCCACTCATTGATAATTTGACTGGAATATAATTCCACCCCGCCCCGTACCATGTATCGCCCAAACTACCTTTCGCCAAAGTGCGTTTTTATTAGTTTTAAAACGCCACCACCATTTAGAAAGTAAACACAGATTTGCATCACGAAGGGAGCCCAACCCAATACCTCCATATTTTACTGGAGCCACCACTTTCTCCCAGGCCAGCCAGCTCAATTTATCTACCGCATCCGACCCTCCCCAAAAGAACTTCCGACGGATTCTCTCAAGACTATCAATAACTTGCACCGGTGCTTGGAATAAAGAGAAAAAATACAATGGGAGGGAGCTTAAAACCGACTTAAGTAAAGTGATTCTGCCCCCGTAGGATGAAGTCTTAGACTTCCAAGACGACAACCTACGCTTTACCTTTTCGATAACCGGGTCCCAACTCTTCACTAAATTCATATTAGTCGCTATCGGCACACCCAGATGAGTAAAAGGAAACCGACCATATGAACAATGTATAGCCGAGGCCATGTCAGCAATCTCATTATCCCCCACTCCAATCCCATAAACACAACTCTATTTGGAACTTATCTTCAACCCCGACACCAAGTAAAAGCCCCTTAGAATTTGCCTCAGATTTTTGCATTATTAATAGACCATTCACCACAGAATACAACATCGTCAGCATAAATAAAATGAGAGATCATTGGACCATCACCTCCCACTTTGATACCATGAAAAATCCCAAGTTGACAAGCCCTCCGCAAGATCCGGGTTAGAGACTCCATAGCCAAAATAAATAAGAAAGGCGAGATTGGGTCCCCTTGGCGAAGCCCACGTTCACAAGAGAACTCAACCGTGGGAGACCCATTCACCAAAACCGAGGCACGCGAATTCCGGACTATCGACATAATCCACCCTCGCCACTTATTAGAAAAATTCATTTGCGCCAAAATATCTTCTAAAAAATCCCATCGAACCGAATCGTATGCCTTCTCAATATCAACTTTGAGGAATAAGCCCTTAAGTTTGGACTTCTTCAACCAAGCAATTGTCTCATTTAAAATTAAAGGCCCATCTAAAATGTTACGTTCACAAATGAAGGCGGTTTGCTCTTCCGAGATAAGCCGCGGCATTACATGCTTCAATCTCAACACCAAGACTTTTGAAAGTACCTTATTCAGAACGCCCACCAGGCTAATTGGCCTATAATCTGCGAGAGTTTCCTGTTCGCGCCCCTTAGGAATTAATGCTATAAACGCCGAGAAGCACCCTTGTCGAATGAAACCATTCTCATAAAATTCCTCAAACATCTTCAAAAAATCAGCTTTTAAGGCAGGCCAAAATTTCCGAATAAATGCGAAATTGAACCCGTCAGGGCCCGGAGCCTTTCCCCCATCACAATCAAAAACGGCATTTGTAACTTCTTCCATAGTAAAAGGAGCGTCCAACAATTGAACATCCTCTTCCATGAGACGATTTACATCCGGGCATGAAAAACCCGGTCTCAACCCTGCAACAGAACTAAACTTATTAGTAAATAAAGAGGCAATTTTGTCCTCGACCAGATTCGGATCAGAGAACCAAATGCCATCACACCGCACACCATGTATCCGATTAGAAGCCGAATTCATCTTCATGACTCTATGAAAGTATTTGGAGTTTTCATCCCCATCTAGAGCCCACTTCGTTCTAGATTTTTGTTGCATATCCAGCGCTTTTAACCTTTCTTCTTCAAAAACAACCTTCCTAGCCTCTACACGGGACTCTAGCTCCGCATCAGACAACAAACGACTATCCGCAATTTTCTCTAAGTCCATAACCAATGTTTTACATTTATCATATTTCTCCTCTCTACACTTACGATTCGCCTTCACCCAAAGACGAATCCTACCCTTAAGCCACTTAAGCTTTGCAGCCAAAGCTATATCAGCAGGACCGTCGAATACAAAATTATTTGCAATAGAATTGACAAAATCCACAAAACCCGGAAGTTGCAGCCACGAATTATAGAATTGGAACGGAACGTGGCCATAATCCGAGTTCTTCAAAGATAGCAAAATAGGACAATGATCCGAAAGATGTCGCGAAAGAGCTGTTAAATATATATGGGAAAGTATAAATTGAAAACCCACTCGAGTTAAGAAAACTCTGAAAACCCGTCAGAAAACCATCTAAAAAAGGTTTTTTTTTTTTTTTTTTTTTTTGAAAAAAATACACAAGGTAACATACAAGTTTTTAAGCGTTTTGGGCCAAAATAATAAAAAAAGCGCCGAACGAATATTTAAAAAAATAATAAATAAAAGTTTGCGTTGTTACACATGTAACAGAGCTGTTACATGTGTAATAGAGCTGTTACATATGTAACAGCGCAAACTTTATTTATTTTTTTTAAAAATATTCGTTCGGCGTTTTTTTTTTATTTTTTTGGCCCAAAACGTTTAAAAACATGTATGTTACTTTGTGTATTTTTTTCAAAAAAAAAAAAATTTTAGTTGGTTTTTTGACGGGTTTTTAAAGTTTTCTTAATAAAAAAAACCACCCTCTATTTAACTTTTATTTCTATCAACCATATGTATTGTCTAAAGATCAAATGTCCACATTTAAACCAACAACTTATCTTGCTATAACAAATTTAACAAAAACCCCAGACAACATTAACAGAGTTTTACTAAAACAAAATAAAACCTGTAAACACGGTGATTAGTAAATTCATATTCAACACTATAGTTCAAGGTAAAGTACATTAACACACACAATTTTATAACAAAACAAACAAACATGACAAATGTAATATAGATCTAGTAATAAATTGTCATCGTATGTCCTACAGTTGAATATCAAGACATCGCTTTAAGACTATCCGTATTTGGCAAGTGGTGACGGGACCTCCATTCTAAGAGAAATAAATTAAGATTAAATTAAATTTAATACATAAAAAAAACTTTTATATAAAAAAAAGCAGAACGAGTGTGATTAAAGTTCAAAGTATTAAAACACACCTAGTTGTGACATCCGTCACTTTTCATTGTATTTTTTTATCTGTACGTTATACCGCAGTTAATAAACGTGACATTTCTATTATTCTTGAACGTTTAATCGGGTTCGTTTAATCATATAAGATAATAATAATAATAATAATAATAATAATAATAATAATAATAATAATAATAATAATAATTATGTATATGTTGAGCCTACACAAGTCCAGCCCATAAACTATCCCAGCCCAAACCCCAAGTATCCGGCCCATTAACCAAGCCCAAAACCCCTTTGATTCTGTTTTTAAAAAAAAAAATAATTATATGCTTTGGCCGGGGTTCGAACCCGCACCAAAGCCATAGCAACACACACACACAACCAACTGGGCTGGACCATCTTATTTGATATAACCCAGACGCGTTATAATTAAATACACACCTTAAAACCTTCACAGTTGACAAGGAAAGTCAACTGTGGGTTACCTTGTTGATCAATCCAACAATTTAACTCGTAATTGATATATCATTGGTAAATTGAGTTGATTACCGGCCTATTACAACACGATTACACGTCTATTACACGTCAATCGTTGACTAATCATTCAAATTATACGCGTATAGTATTAAACGGGGTCAAACCTTCCAATTAACCCAACCCTTTGATCCACTATATAATCAGACCCTCTGCGAACCTTGATCACTCGCTCACAACTCTCTCTCAACCTCCCAATCTCTCTAATTCACTCTGATTATTATTATTGTGCTCGTTGGTTGACTTTTGCTTTGACCCGACGTTTGCAATCAAATCATCACTGTGAGTTCTTGTTTTTCTGTGGGTTTTACTTGTCGGCAACCATATAACATAAACCCTAACCTTAATCGAGTTCATTATGTCTGAATCATTCAATTGAAATTTCTAGGGTTCGTGATTTTATTTGGGGATAAACTTGATTCGCGTATGCGTATTTAATTATTTTGAAACAAGAAACATCACAACCACCGGCCTAGGCCAAGTGGTTGTGACCATGGTCCACCTCAGTGGTCACCCGGGTTCGAGTCCCGGCTCTGACCGTTTTTGTTCCTTTCTTTTCTTTTCTTTTTTTAAACAAACAATTATATATATATATATATATTAAAAACCTTTTAATATTTTAAATTCTTTTTAAAATATCAAAACTATTTTATAAATTCTAAAAAAATTATATTTGATTAATCTGAGATAAAAGTTTTATTTACAATTTTTATTTTTCAGAAATTCATTTATTTAATATTTATATTAATTAAATCATTTTTATACCATTATATTTATAAAAATCCATTTATATAACAAAACAATTTTGTTAAATTCTCCAAAAATTATCCTGACTTGTTATAAAGATAAACTTTACTGAAATGATTTTTAATTCAGTAAAATCATTTATTCTATATTTTTAATCAATTTTTGTTAGATTTAATCATAATTAAATCATAATAAATTCAATTTTCATCATTTTTGCACCAAAATTTTATACAAATTATTTTTAATTATTTAGAGCAGAAATATGATTTTTAAAATAAGAAATCTTTAATTTTAGTATTTTTGAATATTAGAGTTAAATATTGGCTATTTATAAATAAATAGATTTAAAAATCTATTTTTAAATGAAATAATTTTATAAAAATTATTTCTATACTTCAAACACTTTATTGTGTATATTCTAAATTCAAATTTTATTAAGAGACTTTTATTTATTTATTTATTAAATTTCTCATAATTAATAAACAATTTGTTTATTAAACAAATAAACGTTATCCCCAATTCGAAGCCTAGAAATACATGTATCCTAGAGTTATTTCACTCACACATTATCAATTACTTTAGGTTAATCATTTGGGAGTAATCTCAAATCCATATTTCGTTGTCCAAGTCCAATTTCAAGTTACTACGTGAACAGTGAGTATTCCTATCCCCTTTTTGCTTTTATACATTTTTGGGGTGTTACATGTACACTATTACAATTTCAAATACAAGTTTACATTTTTACAATACAATTCTAGTACTATGTGCATTGCTTACAACGTGCTTTTTGCTTAGACAATACATGTGGATTACATTTGTACTTAGTGAAATCATTAACATGGTACAAGCCGACCTTAACATTGGATAGCGCTATTTGGATTGACAACCCGCCTAGATTGATTCTCCCCCTTTTTCATCGGAGAATCCGTGGCCATTGTTAAGTTATCATCCATTTATTGGTTGAGTACACTACAGTTCATACAGTACATTATACAGTCACAGGGTTGATCTCGCTCATTTGTATGATACATGGTTTACATATTTGCACTGTAGCTTGCACTTGAATTGTATAACTTTTAACCTACTATATATATCAAAACTAGGAATGCTCACCAACATTTCTTATGTTGACCAAACCTATTTTGTACATGTTTCAGGTGCAGTTTGATCAAGAAACTTTTAGCGCTTTAATATGCAGTTATTTCATTAATTATATCACATTTAAGACTTGTATTTTCCATTTCCTTGTAAGACAATTTTTGGGTTTTATTTAATAATATTTACATTTAAGTACCATGTGCTTTTGAACAATCGTCACTACGTGACACCTCGATGATTCCGCCATCGGTTGGGGTGTTACACTAGTCGTTGCAGATCTATACGAAAATGTGACTTGCAAAAATAGATCTAGTTTTCGGAGACGGCGGCTATGTCCCTAATACAACTCACTTGCTTCGTTTTAATCCCTAAGACTCATTTACATGGACTGAAATTGATATTAGTGGGCTTAATAGGGAACCTAAAATAATCAGAAAATGTCAGCATCCATACAACGAGGAACAATTAAAGTAACGTATACACGTATACACGAACACATGATTCGTTTACAAACTTCAATCAAAGGATAAACACAAAAAAAAAAGCAGTAAATAATAATAATAATAATAATAATAATAATAATAATAATAATAATAATAATAATAATAATAATAATAATAATAATAATAATAGATTTAAACTAAAACAAAGAGAATCAACTAACACTCCACTGGCAACGTCTCCGGCGACAAGAGATTTACAGATTCCAAGCAAAGTTTGATGACTCGGGGCGTTCACACTTCATTCGCAATCTTTGCTTATTCATCGATATTAGCGACCATGACACTTGTTTTGCCTACAACGTCCTCCGATCTCATATAAACAATCAACTGTGATCTCACATTTTCATCATCAACACACGAGAAGATGAAGAGCCGAAGGAGTCGTAAAGGATGGGAAAACTGAGTCGTGTGTGCTTTCGTAGAGCCCCCCCCCCCCCCCCCCCCGAGTTGAAGTGGTGGGTAGATCCACTTACGAAGAAGCAACCAGTTTTATATGCCCCCAAGTCTACAAATTTTAAATAAACAATATTGTACAAAACTTTAAGACAAATGATGAAGGAAAACAATCCTTGTGCAGAATGAAATAACATAAAATAAATTGAAGACATACCATGAAACCAATTAAATAAAAAGCTAAGTATATTCTAAATGTAAATAAACAACTTGTGAAACCACTATCTATATTATCACTTGATTCACTAAGTCTCCCCACTTAGGGTGCAATTCAGACACTCAAATGAAAATTAAAGCAACTGATGGATTATCATATTCTTTTATAGCCTATTGATGAATATGTGAGGTATAAATATGAGAATCAATTTTAGACGCTTTCATGAAACAGAAGAAGTGGAAGTGGGTTGCGATTGATGAAGAAGTGAATTAATTAGTGACTTAAATGTGAAGATGAAGAAGGGTTTCATGAACACTACTTATGATGATGACCCGCATTAGTGAATTGTACAATTATTATTAGAGGTTTCATAGAAGGGCCATAAGAGGAAGAAGTGGGTAAAATAGAGATTTATACTTGTGCCTCTTGAAATGCCGTCTTAAAATGGTGGCAAAATTACAATATTATCTATCAAGTTTCTTTAATATAGTACATAGATATAGATATAGATATAGATAAAGAACATATTACAAACGAATAAATGTAAGTGGCCCCCACCTCATCCAAACATGACTAGTCTACTCCATTGGACCAAGCATCATTTGGACGACTCCTCCACCGCAACCCTGTATACTACCCCTCTTTCGAATTCCAAACCAACAATCCGACGCATTGTCATTGTCAATGACCGATCCAAGGAGAAATTCTCCTTGAGAAACAAGGGACCGATCCAAGGAGAAATTCTCGTCTCAACATGGGATAAATAAGTGTCATTGTCACTCTAAACAAGAATAGAATATACATCCAAATCATTGAGAGTTGAAAATATACTGAAAATAGTAGGGATGGAGAGTTGAAATGGTGATATTGTGAATGGAGTAAAAATTGGAGAAGAGTATGTATTTATACAAAGGTAATTCTTTTTTTTTTTTTTTAATTCTAACGGCCAGCGCTACTGTCGCGGGCGTGATGCACATCACAGTCACTATGAATTTTGACCATCGCGGTGATCACGGGCGGTGTTTGCGATGATGACGGTCATAACGGGCGGCCTATTGCGGACCGCTCCTTGTAGTATTATATGGTCTCTGAGTTTAAAACATTAAATATATGGATAATTAAATAAATAACGTTGATTTGCATCAGATGACAAAAGGCACGTGGGGGACGATTAGCCAATTAGTGATTTGTTTTCGTAAGGCAGTAAGGTCATCACTAGTCCATCATCATCAAAGTTCAAACAATATGACAGTCAAACTGCTGTGCATGCCTTTCCAATTCACGTATAATCCACACCACACAATCTCCAATCCACAAACAACGTACAATGGCTTCATTTGTGCCAAAGGTTAACTAGGACTCAAAACTGTACATTGTCAAAGATAAAACAAGTAATTAATGCATAGTAATATTCAAGCAAATTCTTCAACTAAGAAGATCACAAAATAACTTTACAATATATGCAACAGTAAAGATTAAATAAGCTAATGAACATCATTCAATCAAATTATATAAACAAATTTAATAAAAAAAAGGAAAATTTAAACAGTCATGAAAAGATTAGACAAGTTAATGAATAGCATACAATCTAATGCTTAAACCAAGAACATCACAAAAATTCAAATTAAATAAACAAATTTAGAAAGAAAAAAAAGGTCAATCTAAGATGATGTTTCACAGCATCCCTAGTATCAAAAAATTTACTTTGAATAGCATACAACCAATTTGTCAATGCACTTTGAATCATCAACTGATCAATATCCAAGATAATGTTTCACAGCATCCCTCATATCTTCATATTCATCACACTTTTCAAAAAATCCACTCATCAGTTTCTTCAATTCCTCATCTCCAAGATCATCAACAAACGGACTGATCGGAATCCCATTCTCGGGCTGCAAACTGTAAGAAATCGGATTATCATCAACAATCACCACCTTCTTCATATCCCTCCCTAAAATCGCCAAATTCTTAACATGCCCCCCCTCCATTTTCGTGCATGAATCCCGATACAATCTGCGCGAAATCAACCTGTCTCTATCCAATGAATCCAACACCTGAGACGCATACCCCTCACTTCCAGCAGTAAACACCACAATTTCAAAACCACTTTCGCTTAAAAACCGAAGAAATTCATCGACAAATGGACGTTTTAAAACATAGAGCGCAATATCTCCTTCGCCATTTGGCAACGTTTTCACTACGAAATCGTACTTTTCTGGATCAACCACTCCTGATGCACGAACTGAATGAATTAGGGTTTTGTCCATGTCGAGAACCACCGTTTTCCTATTCGAACAAACTAACGGTGGTAGGGAGGTGGTGTGGTCGTCACATGAGAGTCTTCTGATGAATGATATGGTCTTCTTAGACATAGCAGCGATACGATGTACTGAGACGACTTCGATGAGGTGAGGATGGTATTTGCAGGTGTAAATCGCTTTGTTGGTGGATAGAGCGTAGACCAGAGACTTCTTGCTGCAGCGGAGAGTGTGGTTTGTTCCGGTACATGAGTGCTTTTGAACGTCTTCTTTTCTTATTATAACCTTCACCATTAATGTCTTCCTTTCTGTTGTCTTCCAAAGCTTTGAATATTAGATATGAAAACCAAACTAGTTCCTGGCAGTACTAATATATAACCCTAACAAAAACGTATTTTGATTAGAGTCATACTAGTACTATGAGTACGTAAAATCTATAAATTAATATATATCTTTATCTGTAACAGTTTTGATTTCTGGGAGATTAACATGGACCTTTATATGACACCCTAGGCAAATCCCACATCGGCCGTGGCCAGGAGAGATCCTTGGTTCATAAGTAATCAAAGCCTCTTAAATCACCAACACGTTTTGGGCTTAATGCTAGTGGATGAGAGGAGAACTCCACAGTTAAGCGTGCTCAGGTGAGAGAAATTCCAGGATGGGTGACCTCCTGGGAAGTCTTCACCGGGGCAACCAAAAACAAATCCGTGAGCTCTGGATGGGCAACCCATCAGGGCAAAGCGGACAATATTGATGGTGAGAGGGGCCGGATGTTACATTATCAATATCTCAAACTACCTAGGTTTGAAAACAGATAAGTAGGCTTATTAATTTTCTTTTCAAATATATATTTAATCTAACAAACTTAATTATCTCAAAAGAAATCCATTTTTTTCAAAAGAAAATCTATTTCAAATAAATAAGTCAATCAGTTTATACCCAAAGCCAAAGGTATGTGAACACTAAAAAATCCGATACCATTGTCTTCCTTTCTTCCTTTCTCTTGTCTTCCAAAGCATTGAATAGATATGAAAACCAAACTACTTCCTGTGATTAATTGGCATACTAATATATCCCTAACAAACTTGGCACACAAGAATATACTAGTGATATGATTAAAATCTAAAAATATATATCTTTGTCAATATCTCAAAACATATATCTTTATCAATATTTTAAACTACGTACGTTTGAAAGATAAATCTAAACATGTTCATGTGATTATTTGGATAATTAGGTTTACGATTTTTATATATATAATCTAACAAACATATCCTCAAAGAAATCCATTTCTTTTCAAAAGAAATCTATTTGAAATACAATCAGTTTATACCCAAGTGTACGCTACTAAAAAATCCAATGCACAAATTATTGTTCACTACTATAAAATGTGATTTTTTTCTAAAAAAAAATTAAAATTTATCGGCATTTTTCCCACAACTCAAAATTTGCGACAAGTTTCCCACAACTTTCCGACAACATAGAAAACCCCTAAATCTCCCACTGAAAAATTAGCAACGTAACAAGTATTTGTGGGAATTTTGTCGAAAACATTATAAAGTTTGCGACAAACTTAGGTCAAAACTAAATTTTATTGTTAATGTTAGTAAGATAACATATTAATAAACAAAATAATAATTTTTAGTGTGAAATTTGTCGCAATTTTGAGAATTCCGACAACTTACCTGCAAAATTTGAACGAGATGCCACTTGGTGATTCCCTAAAGGATTTGCCAAGGTTACTCCGGTGTGAACGTGGGAAGCTTATCCTATTTGTAGTGAAAATGAGCCAACATATTCTCCATATCGCTAGACACACTTGTCCTATTACTATCACGATTGTTTGATAGGTTGTTATAGATGTCGCTAAAGGTGGTGAATTTTTGACGCATTTCTTTCAATTTACTAGAAATTGGTATCTCAATTCTAGTATCCTTCACGTCCCATTAATTGGTGAAACGATGTACAAACACGTTTTCCAAAATTCGATGCCTTTTGTGCGTTTCGTATTTAAAAAAATAAATATTATAAAATACAATAACATTTTTACAAAAGTTAAAAACAAACATTTAAAATATTATAAACATTAATAGAAGTTTAAATAAATAAACATTATTTTTATACACAGTAAAAATATAAATATTTTTATGGATAGTCGGGTCCTCGATCGAGGACGGTGACCCACGAATAAGCACTATAGGCTTGGCCTATGGCACCTTTTTTATGTTCCTCTTTTGTTTTTACGGGTCCGATGGTTGTAGCATTTCGGGTTGAGTTTCGGCTGCGTATTGTTGGGTGGAACGTTGCGAGGTTTGACTTTGAATAAACATATACAGTGTTTCAGAATCAAGAGTAGGGTGATATTAACCCGCTACAAGTTGTGGAGAGAAAGGTTGTGCGGGCTATAACTTTATGGGTTGTTCGGGGTGTTCGGTACGAGTGAGCTTTGACCGTTGGTGTTAGTCGGATAAATTGAAAACCTATAACTCATGTTTTTTTTTAAACTTTTAAAATATATTGAAGATGAAAGAAACAAAATTGAAGAGTTTAACCGATGTGGGGTAAGCATATGAAGTTATATTTATATATATGCATTTATATGTAAACCTGGTAAAAAAAAACCATTCAAACAGTATGTTATCGTTGAAATTGAGCCCACAATTACACACCCCTTTAATTGGGTAAGGTGTGACACCTGGCATATTTGGCTTAAACATTACATGAACTAATTAAGTGTATGTGTAGATTATGGGTCGTGTGGTGGATTATATACATAGATGTGTTTAAATGGTGTGTAGATGATTATCCGTGCTTAAATATGTTAAACATAGACTAAGGTTGCATGCTCATGTGTTAAGGTGTGTTAAAATGCGTTAAACACGACAAACTGGAAAACTAGATATACATAGGTCTTGGTTCGACCACTTCGAGTGGTCGAAGGAGGAAATGTGTCTTGGTTCGACCCTTTGCAAAGGGGCGAACCTGGGATATGGAATTGGAAGAATTTCATTCGACCAAGTCAGGGTTCATTCGACCCTGTGAAAGGGTCGAAGGAGGCCACATTCGACCATTGAAAGGGGTCGAAGGTGGAATAGTATAAATACAAAACTTTGTCATTTTTCACCATTTCACAAACCCTAACCGTCTCAAAACACTCTCAAACGATTTTAATCACTAAGGAAGGAGTTTTTGCTCTTCTTTTTCATAATCTAACCTATCTACAACATCTAAACAAGAATCCAAGGTGTGTTTTTAATCCTAAATCTTTTTAAGGTATTTTAATCCGTTTTTATCTAACCCCAAATGTCCAGATCTGTTCTAAGGAAGATTTTATCAATAAAAACCTTTCAAACACCTTTCTAAAATCTAAACCCTATCATAAACATAGGCTTTGGTATCAATAAACATATGTTAAGTATGTGTTATGTGATGTTATGTGTTGTTTAATGATTTGCTGCTGTTCTAATATTAGAAACATGATCTAGGGCTGCCATGAATGATAGTTTTAGATTGTAAAGGTTATTATTAGATAGATGATGATATTATGGGTATTTTGGGGATTTTATGAAATCTAGGGCTTGTGCATGTTGAGTGTTATCAATAAAATGATTGGGGGTTTTCGATTATAAGATAAACTGAGTATTTGTAGATGATTATAGGTTGGTATTGAAAAGTTTCCAAATTGGGTAAAGATTTCATGCATGATGTGACATTTCCATAATTTTTGCCATTTTGGGAAAGTATTAAAACAAGCTGGTTTTGGGGAAAAATTGGTGGGATTATGTAGAGATATGTTAATCATACTTGACTGTTGTGTTTGATGATGTTTCGGGATGTTTCGAATGTGTTTGAAGCGTTTTTAGGAAAATTATTAAAACAGGGGCGAACCTGGACTCATTCGACAATTCGAATGGTCGAAGGAGAGAATCCAGGGTCGAACCTGGAAAATGTTGGGCGAACTTGATCAAACTGTCGAACGTGGAAAAACGGGCGAAGGAGAACTTAAAAACGGCGAAGGAGACTTAAAAGGGGCGAAGGAGATTTTATCTGACTGGTTCGACCGTTTTGATGCAGAAATGAGATTTTTGATACAAACTAAGTGTTTTATGCTTGCACCTTGTGTGTAATCTATGTGTACTTGATTAGTTAGGGTAATGAGTCACCAACGGGATGTCGGGTCGGTCTAGTGTGTCGGTTAAACATTTAAACACGCTTTAAAAACATACTTGGTTACGATCTGGACAATCGGGGACTAGATAACCTTATGGTTATTAGTCGGAACACTTATGTGAACATTTTGATAGATCTCCGGTAGAGGGATTATCAAGAGCTTAGCATTTTTACTAGTAACCGAAGAACGCTATCTAAGGTGAGTTCACGGCCCCACTTTTACAGCTTTAACTTTTGGGGGGAGAAAACATGCGCTAAACTATTTTGCTAACATATGTCATACTATGGTTTTAACTTGTATTGCTATACGATCTTTGGAAGTCCCGGGGGAAACCATGAATGTGCGGGGATGCACAACGGGGGAAATGTGGATAGATCTATTGGGCGTGACCTGCCCCACTCGACGGCTTGGAGGGCCGGGCGGGTGCATGTTGTCTCGAACTTTGCTAAACATGCTGAACATATTCGGGCTTCTTAAACATATGCTAAACATTGCTAAACGTGTCTAGTAATGGTTTCCAGTCGTAGTAGTAATAAAACATACGCCTAGCTAGCGTACTTGGTGACATTGGTATAGTATGGACATGGTAACGTTTTGGTAACTTTGGTAACTTATTGAACAAACCTGTGAACTCACCAGCATTATATGTTGACATCGTTTTGGCATGTTTTTCTCAGGTCGCTAAGGTAGCAACAGAGGACTAGGCGCACGAGTCTGCATGGCGTCTAGGCTTAGTTTCATGTTTTGAATAAAGTTTTTGAACATTGTCGTACATGGTTTTGTAACTGGTTAAATGCTTCCTCTATGGTTTTATAAATTAAGAACTATGTTTTGTGTTTACGTACTTCATATAGTGTTGTTTATTGTGACCGTTGACTTGGATCCTGGTTTGTCATGCGCCTCGCGGTAAAACTCTGCAAGTGGAAATTTGAGGGTGTGACAGATTGGTATCAGAGCCAATGGTTATAGTGAACTAGGACTGCATGTAGAGTCTGGTCTATAGCCGAGTCGCACACACTAGACGGTCACATACTTTAAGTCTATTAGTGGGATACATACTAACGTTGTCGGGGTGTCCTTACATCATCATCATACTTCTCTGTTACATCATCCGCTTTTATTTGGGTTGTTACCTACTTTTGTCTTCCTCTTCGGGATTGAAGGGGAAGGGGTTGATTTGTTGGTTCTAGCACACACATGCCTTCTTAAACTTGCACCTATCATAACACGTTACTAGGCGACGATATTCGCTGACCGGAGTCCGGATTAGGGGTACATCTGGAGGACCATGTAGAGCAGTTTATCATTTCGGGTGCACACGAAATAATAAACTGAAATGCATGAAAATCCCGATGGACTTCGAGTTTGGATGTATAGTCCTGGATTTGTCCCTAAGTTAACTCTCATAAATTTCTAGTGGGTGACACTAGAAGTGAATCTGAATCCCTCGATTTCTTGATTTGTTAGATCATGTCTGGTGCTCGCGGTGGTGGACGTCGTGGTGGCGGCGGTGGCTGTGCTGGCGGCGGTGGTCGTGCTGGAGGCGGTGGTCGTGGCAACATCAACATGACCCAAGCTGAGCTGAACAACTTTCTCAGCAGCAAGTGAACATGGCTATGGCTAATTTCCAGGCTGGGATTAATGCCATAGGTGGTGAGTTGATTTCTGTCGACCTTGCCTCATTCTTGGGTTTCATGTCATTTCGTTTGTGTTTTACTCGTGTACCGTGTTTCAGGTGTTGGTGCCAATCCACCCCCACCTCAGTGCTCTTATAAGAAGTTTCGGGATTGTCAGCCCCATAACTTCGCTGGAACTGAGGGAGCGGTGGGACTGCTCCGATGGCTGGAGAAGGTTGAGTCTGTGTTCGTCATGTGTGACTGCCCTGCTGGGGACCGGGTGAAGTATGCTACTGCAACATTTGAGGGGCCTGCACTGTCGTGGTGGAATGCTACTACTCAGAACATGGGATTGGGGGAGGCTATTGCTATGCCTTGGGCAGAGTTTGTGCAACTGTTGAGAGGTGAGTACTGTCCGAGGGAGGAGGTACAGAAGTTGGAACATGAAGTCTGGAGCTACAAGATGGTCGGGTCAGAGATTGAAGAGTACACTGTGAGGAGGAATGAGCTGGCGGTGTTGTGCCCTGATTTGCACACACCCGAGTATAGGAGGATCGAGCACTATGTGTCTGGGCTAGTGCCGAGATTGCTGGATTGGTGGCTGCTGGGAATCTTCCCACTATTGCTGAAGTTGTCCGATCAGCTCATCGGATGACTAACCTAAAGGTGGCAGAAGGTGTTTTGCCTCCTAAGGGTGCTGCTGTGAAGGTTACTGAAGGGAACAAGAAGAAGTGGGATGGTGTGGCGAAGAGTGCTGTGCCAGCGCCATCTCAGCCGGCGAAGAAGTTTGATTCATCTGGGTCTTCTTCTGGGCAGAAGTCAAGTGGGTATGTCGGGAAGCATCCCAAGTGCAACAAGTGTGGTTTTCATCATTCCGGGAGCTGTGATCGAGCTCGTTGTCATCGGTGCCATAAGTTGGGGCATCATGCTAAGGATTGCAGGGTGGCACTCATGGGGGCAACAGATTTAACTTTATCAGATTAGATTACACATGTTAGCCCTTTATGACCAACTAACACATGTTACCCTCATATGCAACATTAACACATTATTTGTACTTGCCCCATTATAATAATATTTTCTTAAACAAAAAGTATGAGAGAGGGTGTGACATTACCCATTATAATAATATTTTCTTAAACAAAAAGTAGGAGAGAGGAGAGAGATGGTGTGACATGACCCATTATAATAATATTTTCTTTATCAGATTAGATAACACACGTTAGCCCTTTATGACCAACTAACACATGTTAGCCCTTTATGACCAACTAACACATGTTAACATGGTCAAATTTATGTAGGTGGATAGGAGATACAATCACTACTATGAACAAATGTAAATGGTGGTGGATTCTTTTGATGTAGTGATGGGGTTTGGTGCAGCCGTGCCATACAAGGCGCTAGCACAAAAGGCTATGGCGCGTCATTTTAGGTGCTTAAAAGACGCGATAGCCGGGCAATTGAAGCATAGTTGTGAGTTTGAGAAACATTCTTCTTCTAGAGTCACAAAAGGTGAGACACCAAGACTTAAATTGTTGGAACAAAGCCTTAGACAACAAAGAGCATTTCATCAAATGGGCATGATGGAACAAGTGTTACACATTTATCTCCAGTTAACACGTGTTCACATTTGGGCCCCGATTAACATGTGTTACTCATGTTGAGTATTTGGGCCCTTTTTGAATCTTTTTTTTTCCGTCCTACGCACATTGATTTGGCCAAATAACACATGTTACCCTCTTATTTGTGACACCCGGTATGTTCGGCTTAAACATTTTGATAAAACATAAGTCTACCTTAGCAAAAAAACAATTCTAAACGGACTTAACTGAGTCAGGTTATGTTAGGATTGTCCAGGGTTCAATGAGCTGGAGGATCATTGGGAGTCGTTTTGGGAAAACACTAGTGCTGGGTCCCGTTGTTGGTGATATTACATGAATTGAATCAAGTAGGACAGATAGATTATTAACACACGTGTAACATAACATGATAATACGTGCTACAAGGTGTGAACATGACCATACGTGCCTATATGTGCTTAACATGTGTTAGAATTGCATGATGATACTCTAGAATGTGTTTAAATGTGTTAAAACGACAAAACTGGAAAACTTGGAAAACACAAGTCCTGGTTTGACCCATAGCGTGGGGGCGAACCTGGAAATGGTTCTTGGTTCGACCCATAGCAAGGGGGCGAACCTGGACAAAAGAACAACATTAAGCTCACTCGACCTTGTAAAGGGGCGAAGGTGGCACCTTCGACCCTATACAAGGGGCGAATGTGGAACTAGTATAAATACCACACTTTGTCATTTTTCACCATTTCACAAACTCTAGCCATTTCTAAACAATCTTAAACGATTTTAATCACTGAGGAAGGAGTTTTTGCTCTTGTTTTTCATAATGTAAACTACAAACAACATCTAATCAAGAATCCATGGTGTGTTCTTCCTCCTAAATCCTTGTTAATGCATTTTGATACGTTTTCATTAAACCCCAAAGGTCCAGATCTGATTCAAACATGTTTTCATGTATAAAAACCTACCTAACATCTTTCTAAACAAAACCTATCCATAAACAATGAGTTTTCATAGAAATTAACATGTGTTAATCATGCTTTATGTGGTGTTATGTGTTTTTTTGATGATTGATTGTTGTATAGAAGTTATAACAATGATCTAGGATTGTTTTTGATGATGATTTATGATTGAGTTAGGTTACAATTAGTTATTGATGATGTTTTGCTCGTTTTGGGGGTTTGGGGTTAGATTTAGGGCTTGTTCATGATGTTATTGATAATGATATGATTGGGGGTTTTCTAGTACATGATAATCTGAGCATGTTAAGTTGATTTTTAAGAGATTTCAGAAAGTTTCCTAATTGGGTAAAGATTGCATGCGTTTGATGTGACATCTCCATAATTTGCCATTTCGGGTAACTTGTAAAATGGACGGATTTCAGGATAAAATTGGTTGGGTTTTGTGGGAATATGTTAATGATAGTTGACTGCTGTGATTGGTGATGTTTCGTGATGTTTTCAGACCGTTTAGATGCGTTTTGGTGCGTTTTATGGAGTTTTGCAGTAAAGGGTCGAACGTGGAACTCATTCGACCCTTCGTGGGGTCGAATGTGGCTCAAAAGGGTTGCGGCGGGGACCGACAAAATTTGAATAATGGGTTTAATGATGAAAATAGTTAAGGTGTTGTATGGGTTGTAATGAGTCGCATCAAATCCCAAATGAGATTTTTTAAAACTACTTCAAATTTCTTTGAAAAAAATCATGCAATTCAGTTTGCCACTGTTGGAAAATTTCTTTTGCATATTTGAAGAGTTTTATACCAAGAGCGTTCAGATAAAGGTTTTGTTAGTGTGTTATTAGGTACACGCCTATGTGCCTTCATCTGGAAAAAAAAATACACAGCCACTTCATTTTCAGTTAGGAAACAACTGCATTTGAAAAGTGTGAACACAATAAAATATTTATGGGCAACTCCAAAAAGAGAAACTTTTTGCAAAGATCATGTGGCACTTGTTCTACAAAACTGATCATGGGGTGTTAGAATATGAAAAACCAACTGCTCATGGTGATTCAAGAAATAGCCAATTTGCCACTGCCAAGATAAAAAATCTAGATCAATCACATGGCTAATGAAAATTTTATTGTACCAATTAGTAAAATTACATACATTTGTTCCAAGAAACAGCCATAGTTTTTCAAACTTAATAAAAGCTAGAATTTGTTTCAAAGATGCCTAGTGTTTATTAATTGAACAAGTAGATGCACATGTACTTTCATACCTTCTGAAAATGGCCTGCTTGGTTTGTAGAATCTACAAGATGTGCAGCCTTTCCAAAGAATGTATGCACACCCGTGGCAATGACCACTGCTTCAATCTCCCCTTGTTTACATGTAGAGCCTGAATAAACTCCATCCCCAGGGAGCTTTGTTACAGGAAGGGATTCACCTGTCAGAGCAGACTGCAGTTCAACCAATTAGAATCATTAAAAGATGAAACGTATAAGAAAAGAAAGAACCAAATTATTAGTATACAGTGACTATAACTGGCAAAATAATAAAAAGAAAAAAAAAAGACCTGGTTTATCTTTAACGGATCACCCTCAAGAAGTCGAGCATCTGCTAGGATGATATCCCCGAGTTTAATACTGATTACATCACCTGGAACAAGAACTGCTGCGTCTTCATCATTCCATTTTCCATCGCGAAGCACCTAATATTTCATTTGCTTATTTTGTCAATCTAATATGTCAGAACATATTTCATTTGCTTATTTTGTCAATCTAATATGTCAGAACATATTACAGTCAATCACAAAAGTTGCCAAACTCCAACAAAATATTAATACCTTTGCCTTGGGTGCCAGGTGTGCCATGAGAGCCGCTGCTGCATTACCAGCATTGTTCTCCTCTATAAAGCTTATTGTCGAATTTATGACAAGTAGTGTGATATAAAGCTTATTGTCGAATTTATGACAAGTAGTGTGATAAGATTTCTAGCAGTTTTGCCTACTTAATAACATCGATCTATTCAGGACCCACATACGTTATCTCTAAAGACACATTAAAGTATTAAACTAAAAGCATCCATCCCATTAACACCTGAAAAAGTCCTATAGAAGTCATGTCAAAAATTCATTAAAAGCCATACATTGATAAATTAAAATCAAATCAATGATGAACTAAAAACAATTAAATACAAATATCATATATTCTAATGTGAATTAGTGAGTTATGTGAAATAGTAGCAAGATAACCCTTGTTATCTTCTTTTATGTGATAATCGCATCAAATTACACACCAATTAAAAAAAAGTAAAAGTTATAATTTTTCAACACACTACAGTCTACAAATATGTTCTACAACTTTTGACCTAGAATCTCCGATTCGAAAATCAAAACAACGACAAAATTGAAACAAAATTCAATTGAAAAGTGAACAACGAATACATACAAAGGAATTCATGCCTGCACGGTTGCTTAACAACAGGATGGAGATCAGAAAATTTTCCCCTTTTAGGGTTTTGGGTGGGTTTTAAGGAGCGAAAAAAGGACATGAAAAGGCAAACGATTCAATTGCACGGCAGGGTGATTGAATGTGGCATTCAATCCCATTCAGTTGAAGGATGGTTGTAGTAAGGGAAGATGAAGCGCTAAACATACAAGATATAAATGGATGGGGGTTTATTAGAGTTTATTATCATTGGTTGTTTAGGATACGAAAGGTTTTAAATATCAATTTTGTATTAAGTTTAAATTTATTGGTTCTAAAAAGACAAATTTACCCCCACAATAACCTCATTTAGTATTGTACTCTAAGCATGAAAACTTGTAATTACTTAACTTTTACCGGCGTCCTTGCCTCATGTTTTATAATATAGTATACATATATATATAACTTTTATACCCATATGTAAGTATATGATGATCACCGTTTCAAGTCATTCAAAACCAAAGTAACTTAGTTAGGTAGGTAGCGTGAATAAGATATAGTATTCACCAGTAATATATGATTAGCATTACTAGCCATGTTTGATTATAGAAAAAAATTCAGAAAAAAAAGGTGATTGCGATTTGTTGAATTAATCTAAGCCAAACTAAATTGCAATGGAACTAAGGGGGAAGGTGCCTGGTAGAAATTGTTTTTTCTTTCACTGATTTTAACCAACCCTACACTGTCACATTACTTCACTGAATCACTTTTTTATAGGCAATACTTAACTGATTCACTTCACAAAAATCTTTATTTTTTAGTTTTCCTTTTTTTTAATTACCGTTTTTAAAAAAAATGATGGTTTGAACTAAAAGAACTGTTTTTAAAAGTTAAAAAAATAAACCGTTCCATTAAAATTAAACTTACAATATTAAAAGTAAATAAAACATAGAAATGCAAACACATTAAATAAAAGAAAAACTATTCGGAGTCGGAGGTGTTCGCTTCGAGGTGCGGTAGATCAAGTGCGTCTAGATGTTCCATGAGATCATTTCGAAGTCGGAAGTGCGTATCGGAGTCTGTCAACTCTGCAAGGGCTTGGTCGTCGAAGAACAGTTGGATAGAGGGATCGCGTATGTGGACCAGTGATATCGCACGCCCCTCGTCTTTAATGATCTTGTTGTGCAATATCATGCATGTATAGACGATGACGCTACACCTTGCAACGGTCATCGGCCTCAAGGGTCAGGCGGTAATTCCCCATTTTCCCTTTAATGCTCCGAACGCTCGCTCAACATCATTTCTTGCCGCCTCTTGCGCCTAAACAAATTTCTTTTCCTTAGGGTCGGTCGGATATCGAAACGCTTTCACAAACGTTGACCAGGTTGGGTAGATGCCATCGGTAAGATAATATCCACGTTTATATAAGTGGCCATTTTATGTAAATGGACACTACGACGCCGTTCCGTTTCATTTAGTAAGAAAAATTGGGGATTGTTGGAGGACATTTATGTCGTTGAGTGAACCGGGGGCCCCAAAAAGTTCATGCCAAAACCACATATCTGGTGAAGCAACCGCTTCTAGCATGATCGTAGGGTATTGGTGATCGCCTCACATATATTGTCCTCGTAATTCCTTAGGACATGCTCGCCATACTAAATGCGTGCAATCAATGCTACCGATCATGCCGGGAAGGTGATGTCTTTCTTCGTGTGCTTCGTACAAAAATGCAATGTCGTGACTTATTGTTCTTCTTAAATACTCAACCCCGTATAACTTAATGACGGCATTGCAAAAAAATTGTAAACATTCACGCGACGTCCTCTCTGACATACATAAATACTTATCGTATTCGTCTGGAGGATTACCGGTTGCGAGTTGCTTCACTGCTGAAGATACTTTTTGCATGGGCGTAAAACTCTTTCTAAACTGATCGTCCATGCTCTCTCTGAACCATTCGATGTTTGCTTCAACATCTGCTACAATTTTCAGAAATAGACGTCTCGACATGCAATACCTTAGTTTAAACTGTGTATCAGTGTATTTTGGTACTTCAGCAAAATAGTCGTTTATTAACTGAGCATTGCCTTCTTCGCGATCACGTGGCACGTATACAATGTCCGTGAGAAACTCAAGGCTACTATCGCTTGAGTGTAAAATCGGGTGCACTTCGAGCGGGGGAATGATAACTTGATCATCTTCTATGTTAACTTCACACATTTTGTTTAAAAGTAAGGATATAATTTCTATGTTTTTGATACTAAACCGTGGGATGGAAATGTTTTTTAATATACACCTTTGATAAAAACGGTCACAAAATATGACTGTTTGAAAGTCAAAAAGTAATTAAAAACCACAAAAATTCGGTGAAAAAGGAATTAAAAACCATAAAATTTCGACCGTTGCATTTTAGTCACCAAATTACCAGCCCGTTAGATAGAACCAGAAATTGGTTCACGAGACCCCTACTAGCATGGGTGGCGGCGGTGTTACCGTGCTGGTAGTAGGGTATCCGTGCCTAAATTCGGTAGCGCCCGTCCCCCTAAGATGCTAGCAATAAAAAGAGAGTTGGAAGGTTATGAAAATAAGGGCAAGCAATCATTTTCGTTTTGGATTTGGTTACTTAGTTGCAAGACTGATTTAGAGTAGGATCCATGTACTTACACACCAATCTTTTTATAGTTAACTAAATAACTTGGGTAACTAGGCACGTTCAGAAGACGTACTATAAACCCTTTATTTAATTAACGTATGATTAAATCAAACTAAGTGGGATTACAAATACAATCAAACTAAGTTATCTCTGTCCTAACAGTGAATGACTTAGAGCACGATCCATGTTTACACACCAATCTTTTGATACATAACTAGATAACTTTGGTGTACTAGGCACGATCTAAGGTCATATTATAAACCCTTTGTTTAATTAATGTTGGATTCAATGAAACCAAAAATTTGCATGCGTTTGATTCTCAGTTGTCACATTGTTTAAATACAATTATCATGCGTTTAAGTAGAATTACATGTATTTGATAGTTTATATGCACTTAACCTGCATTGATTCACTTAACGGATAATTGTGTAACTTTCTACAATTTGGCTTTTCCCTAATAACGCCAATTATGTTGTAACATAGTGTATTACTAGATTATTGCCTGTGTGGACGCACGGTTCAATAAATACTAATACTTTAAATTTTAAACTTTATTGAATAAAAATAAAGCTAAACATACGTTAACAATAAAGTTAAATATTCATATAAAAATAATACAACATGAATGTAATCAAGAGTTAAAATAAACTTCTTCAATAAAAAAAAAACAAAATATACTTCAAATACCATTTGAAGTTAGATAATGTGTTCATTCCATGTCACCTAAAAAATAAACAAATGCAATATAAGTTGATTATTAAATTAAATGTGGGCTAAAGTTTAAATTATTTTGTTATATTGATTAATTAAAGTTGTAACAACTTACTAATTAAAGTGTCACATTTTGATTTAGATCACTTAGACATTTCCTGTTTATATATGATGCAAAAAAAAGTAAATTGTAACACCCCAACCGATGGCGGAATCATCGAGGTGTTACGTAGTGACAATTGTTCAAAAGCACATGGTACTAAAATGTAAATATATTATTGAATAATTTAAATTGTCTTACATGGATTAAATGGGAAAAATACAAAAGTCTGAACAAAACAGGAAATTTGAAATAAATTATTAAAAGCAAGCACTAAAATCCAATGCTATGGAACTCAGATTAAACTGCACCTGAAACATGTACAAAATAAGTTTTGTCAACATATGAAATGTTGGTGAGCATTCCTAGTTTTAATACATATAATAAGTTAGAAAAATGTTATACAATTCAAGTGCAAAGCTACAGTACAATTATGTAAACTATGTAACATACAAATGAGCGAAATCAATCCTGTGACTGTATAATGTACTAAATGAACGGTGGTGTACTTATCCACTAAATGGATAATAACTTAACAATGACCATGGATTCTCCGATGAAAAAATGGGAGAATCAACCTAGGCGGGTTTTCAATCCAATAGCGCTATCCAATGTAAAGGTCGGCTTGTACATGGTTAATGATTTCACTAAGTACAAATGTATTCTACATGTAATGTCTAAGCATAAAGCACGTTTGTAAGCAAATGCACATAGTACTAGAATTGTATTGTAAAAATGTGAACTTGTATGTGTAATTTGTATAAGTGTACATGTAACATCCCAAAAGTGAATAAAAGCAAAAAGGGGATAGGAAATACTCACTTTTGGCAAATAACTAGATGACTAAGCGAGCGTGAAAATACGAGCAATCCAACGATTCAACAACGAAACTAGTCCAATTTTATAGAAAAGAAACCGAATAGGAAAAAATATCAAGCTTCCAATTCGCCAATTATAAGAACTTATAATCAAAACTTCAAATATAGAAGTAATATACTCTAGAAGAAAGGTATGAGGGAGAGTTTAATCGAGTTGAAACAATCGATTTAGAGGTGCAAAGTGTAATGGGTCATTGGTGGGTTTTATACTAGTTTTGGATTCAATTAGGCTTTAAAATTGGTCAACACAATAAAGTAAGGTTTTAAGATGAATTGACTATTTGACTAGGACTTTGACTAGGTTTTTGACTAAGACTTTGACTAGGATTTTGACTGAGACTTTGACTAGGATTTTGACTGAGACTTTGACTAGGACTTTGAATAAGACTTTGACTGGGACTTTGACTGTTTGACTGTCTTAGCAGACTGCGAGGGCTAAAAAAATAATTTTTCTAATTTAATCAATTTTAAGTTCTAGACTTGTTTCCTTCTGTTTCTAAGTTGTTTTAGTACCGAAAATTAAGGGTTTTGAGTATCAAGGTCTGAAACATACGTGCTCGGGTGTAGATGTGAGTATAAAACGTGCATACTTTTACTTATAAAAATTATAAGTTTTATTAAATTGTGAATTTTGGTCCTATTAAAATACGAGGGTTAAAAATGAAAATTTTGAAATAGTTGAGGAACCAATTATTCACATTTATGAAAAGTGAAGGGTGCAGGTTGTCACAGTCTCCCCTACTTTAGAAAATTTCGTCCCGAAATTACTTTCAAGTGAAGGTTTCCATGAAACAAAAGACATTTGTAAAAAGGCAAGTAGATTTTAAGAAATGCATCAGCCATGATTTGACAAAGTTTGAAGTAGTTGTTTAATACCCAAAATAAGAGTTTGAAAATCCTTAAAGTTTGACCCAAGGTTAGAGAATTAAGAGTTTATAATGAGCAAGGTTTGGGAAAAGTATGTAACTGGTTAGGGCAGGGCAATGTTATAGTAGCTTCCCTTACTTTAGAGAGGTTTCTGACCGAACTTTATTAAGGATGTGCAACAGGATTTCGACTAACAGAGAGTGTAAGAGTATACAAAGTTTGTGTTTTCTGTGTGGATGGTCTAGAGAAAGACTCTAGGAAGTCGAATTGAAGCTCGTGTAAGAACATTCTTATCGAAAATGCTAGCTATTAGTCAACGATCTAATAAAGAGATAGTAATGGGTAGGTTCTTGGTCAGACTCCTAGTCCGCTCCAGCAGTATCGCTCGTGCTTATATATAGGGTGTACCGCAGCTAACCCACCACACTACTGATACTTTGGACTCGTACTAATTGTCTACCAATAGCCTAAGTAGAATCACACACCACCCCTATGTACCTATAAATCCATGATTGCGTTCCGGACCGTAATCATCGATTTACCTTACACTAGGGTGCTATGGTTTTCCATAACACTAACATAAGTAATACAAGAAACAACGCGTGCAACCAAAATGTGTTAAGTAGTAGATACTACTCAAGTATAAGATGTGGTTAGAGGTTCTTCCCCTTTCAGGTTCACCTTTTAACCGTAATGAGATTAATGTGTAAGTATAAGACATGATTAGGGGTTCTTCACATTTCAGGTTCACCCTTAACTGGTAAATTTTTTGTTCACATCATTGGGCTCTAAACAACCATATTGATAAACTCTGAGGATTACACCGTTCCCCTTGGGTTAGAGGAATACTCTGAACCGAGTCGTACATGGGAACTAGCTTAGATCTCATATGAGCTATCAATTAGTATGTTTGTTGGTCATGATGCTGAACAAAATAATGTAAAGTATAACAGGGTTTTGCTCACAACAAAAAAATTATGCATACCAAATATGCGTTCATGTAAGTATATAAGTATAGCATAAAATTTCGATTGAAAGAATAGCATAATGTAAATCGAGTAAATCGCACAATTAGCACAAAATGAAAGTAAACGAGTTAAATTAATGCTCAAAACTAGTGTTGTAAGAATAACTACTAATAACTAGTGCGAGAATAGTTGCGAATAACGCGTGAAAATAACTACCAACAAAAGAATAATACAAAAATAATAAGATAATGTACGAACGTAACAATAAATAGAATGGTGTAAAAAAATAATGAAAGTTACTATAAATGAAAGTGCGCAGAACAGACGTATAGTCTACTGGTATGAGGATAACTTTTTGGAAACCAAAGAATGTTTTATGTTCAAAACAGGTTCACTTGAAAAGATTTTGTAGGTACACATTTTCATGTGTTTACGAGAAGTCAAGTTTGAAAAGTGTTATAAGGTATATTATTAGTTGAAAATTCCTCCCGAAAACATATACTGGATACATTATATGAAAACATGCAGATTTACATTTGATTTGTAAAATATGCAATGCAAGTTTATAAAATGCAAGATGAAACCATTTCATGAAGTGTGTGTAAATCTAATGTGTTTCGAAACACCAAGATTTAAAATGATGTGAAGGTTTTGAATGATCCCAGATGCCTTGACGAATTTTAGAAAATAAAATTTTCTGTATTTAAACATTTCTTTAACTTGTGGGTTGAAAAGTCAGAAATTTTTAATTGTTATGAAATGTTGAGAAAATCGAAGTGTTACCCGTTAAGACTGGGTAAACTTGAAACCTTTTAAATTTTCAAACATTTACTAAATTTATACATTGAAAGATAATTTATTTGCAGGATCGTTAAGGCATCTCTTTGGGCTCATAGCGGGCTATTTGTTTCAAGGCATAAGGTGTATGAAAAGTGTGTTCTAATTTGGCGAATAAACTTTGTGAAAAGACTTATAGAATAAGTTGTCAAATTAATCGTTTTAGAGAGTAGTGTACTAGTGCGTATCGTGTAGGTAGGCATTTATGTATGAGTTTAGTCTCACTAAGAAGGTCTAACTAATGGTAGTTGGATATGGCTTAGGAGACTGGGTGCAACAATATTAGTATTAGGTATATGAGGATATACTGTGACTTCGATCAAGTAAGTTTGTAAACATGAAGGTATAAAACAGGTTGAAATAATAAGTTTGGAAAAACCATGTTCATTTTTAACTGTATGATGACGCAACATTCTTAAAATCAGGATGTGATCAAAGTTAAACACAGAGTTTAAAACTTAAGTCGTGGGTAAAAATGTTTTAACGCAAAACGAGTAATACCTTATAGTGTAAAAATCATGCGCATAAGTGAAATAGTGTAAGCTTTAACGCGATAATATATCAAACAAAAGTTTTAGTAATGATGATAAGGGATTCAAAAGCGAATGATCAATGAATAATGGCATATGAAACATCAAGTGATTAAATGGAATCTTCAAATGATAAATAAACATAAATATCAATGATATAAAACATTGGAATTGTTTCTATAGGAAACTTTGACCAACTCAAGTATTTGAAATTTCCTAGTGACTTGTGGGGGCGTACTTTAGCCTATAAGTGAATGCTCATCCCAAGAGTTCCCATGTAGGTATACGGGTCCCTCGTCTGATTGGAATTTATATGAAATACCAGGCCTAGACAGAAAACTCAGGATACAGGCACTCACCCTTCCAGATTGCACATGCCCCATCACTAGTGAATTCCAAAACTTCAGCGAGATTAAAAACGAGATGCAAAAATAGATCCTTGAGATTTGGATTTCACTCCTAACTCAAAGATGTATTTCAAAATTGAAAACGATTATGGAATGAAACCAATCACTAAGTTAAGGATATCACTCCCAGCTTAGTGGTTAAGTTCCTTTATGAAATAAATACTCTTTGAGGTGTGGATGTCACTCCTATCTCAAAGATATATTCCTAAGATAAATAACATATAGAGGAGTGAAACTAATCACCAAGGTATGGATGTCATTCCTAAATTGGTGATATCGTTTCGTTTGTGAAATACGAGTATCTTCTTCTCTAAACAAAACACCGAAAGAATAACGAGAAAGAATCATAGCAAAAATATCTTGAATGAAAATAATAGGATAAAGAGAAATAAACACAAGAGGACTCGTGAATGTAAGCTTAGTTATAGACTAGGCTAAAAGGCATTCTAATAACCTAATTGTTGGGTTATATTGAGACCACAGTTACCAGATTAGAGACGTTTGATAGTATATTGTATAGCTTTATAGTTGAAGGACTTAATATGTAATTATAGCATAGTTTGGTTGCCTAAACCCTAATCTGCGCACTTAATATGACGGGCTCTGCGCACTTAAGCTAAGTGCGCAGGCCCAGTGAGCTTCCTATATAAAGCTTGTGTGTGTGCAGCATTGGGGTTAGGGTTTTGGATATTATCTTGATAGCACAAGTTTAAAGGGTGCGTACTTAATTCTGTAATCCATGGTTCTTTGATGTTTATCAGTAATGGAAAGCTTGAATCTCTTTATCTTGTGTGTCGGTTTTGCTAGCTTTATCTAGTATCTTTGTTTTTCTGGATTAATCACTTAAAACACCTAACAAATAGGTGTTTCTAAGTGATAACAATCTATTGCATTTAACAAGATCTAGTATTTGGGACTTACAATTTGGTATCAGAGCCTCTGTGCTCTAGATTGTATCTACTTTAAGATACCAAAACCCTCATCTTGTTAGTTTTTATTATCAAGATTATTTTCTTTGTAGACTTTAAAATTTAGGTGTTTTTCTTATATTTTGGCTTTAAATTTCGTGAAAATCGTATTTCTAAATGTTTAAAGTATGTTATTTTGATCAGAAAATGGTTTGAAAAGGATTCAGCTGAGTTTTATATTTGTTACAGCTCGTTTTTGCGCACTTATTTCATGTATCATGCGCACTTATCTCATAAGTTGAGCACTTGTTTCTTAGTTTGAGTACTTGGATCATATATTGCATACTTGTGACTGTGAGTACTTAAACTTGTTATTTTAGTACGCAGCTAGGGTTTCTGCGCACTTGTTGCACTTTAATTGAATTTCTGCGCACTTATTGCATTGTAATTGGATTTCTGCGCACTTATTGCATCTAATTGTCTTGAGTACTTATCTAGGGTTTCTGCGTACTTAAACAGAAATCTTGGATTAGTGCGCACTTACTGAAGGTGTAGTCGTGAGTACTTGGCTAGGGTTTCTGCGAACTTAAAATCTTAAACGAGAGTTTAAGTGAGTCTGCGCACTTATTTTAGTACGCAGGCTGATCAGTAAACACTGAGCACTTATAATGCCCAAGTGTTGACTGATCTGCGAACTTATCAAAAAGCATAGCCACACGTATACTTCCGAGCTGCACACTTAACAAAGACTACAACTTGACAAGGCTGTTTATATTCTTACAGGTTGCTGCATACTTATCCAGACTGCTGTGAACTTAGCTGTGTACTTACGGACTTGGACAACTTTATGGACTGATAACTAAAATCTGTTAAACCACATTCCTAAAATTCATCTAAATCATGGCTGGTAACAATAATCAATCAACTGGTAACCCTATCACACAACAAGACCTGGAAACCGGAACCACTACCAGAGTACCTAAGTTAAAAGGTGCTGAAGATTATGGGACTTGGAAGAACAGAATAAGGTCATTCTTTTACGTCACAGACTTCACCCAATGGAACTCTATCCAGTTGGGCCCACACATTCCCATGAGAACCACTGCCACTGGGGAAGAATTCAACCCTGATCCAACCACCTACACCGATGTTGACAAACAATTACTCCAAAGAGATCACAAGGCTTATGGTGCTCTAACCATGGCCCTATCTAATGATGTTTACAACATGTTTGAAGAGTATGGCACGACACATGATCTGTGGTTTGCATTGAATGAATACAGATGCGCCAATACAAGCAAGACATGGTGCAAAAAGAATATGACATGTTTGGCAGTATTCGTGGGGAAAGTTTGAGCTCGCACATTGATAGGTTTATGAGCATGTTGACAAAGATGAAGAAGGCTGGAATTCCTGTGAACAACAGAAATTCTATCAAGAAGCTGCTAGATTCATTGCCAAAAGAATGGAGCATCCAGTGTATGCTAATCAGAAAAGAATATCTTGACGCCCAGTCTACCTTGGCTGATCTCATCAACACATTGAAGTCCTTTGAGATGGACATTACAAAGAGAGAGATGAATCAGACCAATCCAAAGGCAGTACCCATCACTGCAATGAAAAACTTGGCTTTAATGACTCCAGTGGGTACCATGGGTTCAAGCTCTTCTCAGGTGTATGCTGATGGAATGATTGGTGGTAGCTCCAGCTCAAGAATGACCGTTCCATACTCTCAACCCAGTGGCAAGAATCCTCAACCCCCAACTCTCAATCCTCAACAAACAAAGCTTGCTAATGAACACGTTGAACTCTTCAACGCCTTCATGACCATCTTTGAAGCTTTAAAGACAGGTGATCTGAAAAATGACATGATGAGCCCTGAAGATATGTACCAAGTGGATCCTGATGACATGGAGGAGATGGACCTGAAATGGCAAATGGCCATGATTACTCTCAGAGTTAAGAGATTCCAGGATAGAACAGGTCGAAGGGTTGGATTGGGAAAGGTTGGGTTTGATAAATCAAAGATCAGGTGCTACAATTGCAAAACTCTTGGACACTTCAAGTATGAGTGTCCAACCTTAAATCAAGCTGAAGTTAAACCAGCAAAGAGGATGGTGGCAATTACAGATGGAGGTGAAGCCAACCAGCAGAAGGCGCTTGTGGTGCAAGGCTTTGATTGGGGTGAAGAATTTGCTGTGGCAGAGGTTGAAGTAAACAAGGCATTGATGGCGAAAATTTGCACTAAATCAACACTTGGTGCGAGTTCCTTGGAAGGGTCATCAGCTGAGATGCCAAAAGGAGAAGGGATGGAGAAGGCTGGTTTAAGAAGTGTGTTGAGTGAGAACAAGGGGAAGGAGACTGCTGCTGAAGAAGCTTTTGTCGCTGAAAAGACTTCCACAAGCAAGGATGTTCAGCAACCACAGAGCATGCAGAAGAAGGTTGAGGAGAGAGACCTGGTAAGTATCCCGCTCGAAATAAAATCAAAGCTGTGCTCACCAAGGTGTGTTACAGCCGTTGCTTATTGTTTGTCCCACAATAGGAGAATTTTAAGAGAAATGGATGACATACGAAAAATCAATACTGAAATGAAAGAAAATGAGTTAGCTTATCAGCGAAAGTTAAATGCAACAATAGCTGAAATGCACACTCTAAAAGAATTTGTTCTCAGAAAAGATTTTTTAATAAATGACTTAACTGAAAAACTAGAAAAATCTAGAAATGAAACAAATCATCTCCAAATTGTTGTGGACAAATGGAACGTAAGCAAGCATGCTCATACTGATATCCTTGATTGTTCAAGGAAATCTTTCGTCAAAGATGGAATTGGGTATAAGGATAAAAAGGGAATTGTAAAATCTCTATTTTTACCCTTGAGCAAAAGTGAATATATACCCATTCCAAAACCACATCCGAAAAATGATCTTTTTGAAAAAGAATGTGTCACGTCTGAGTCACACTCTAATATAAGTAAAAGTAGTGCAGATATGACCCAACAGGATCAGGTGGACGATGATGACAGTTGTGGGGGTCAAACAATGGGGTTAGGTCACCCAGGTGCCAATTACTCTACAGTGAATTGGTTCATCTGGAGCCATGATAAGTCAAACATTTCTTTGAATTCGGATGACTGTAATAACTTAACTAATTTGGATGACTGTAATAGTTTATCTAGGATGGATAACTGTAATAGTTTATCTAGGCCGGATGACTGTATTACTTTAACTTCTAAACTTGATTTCAAGGGTGTTGTGGACCCAAATGATAGGATGAATCCTATCAAACGATCGGATGTTTGTGTTGAAAATGTTATGCCTGTTTGTGTTGGTTTTAATGATGCATTCTCTGATAATGAAAATGTATATAGACCATCTCCATTTGTTCCAGAACTAAAAAGAAACAGGTTTGGGAAATTTCTTACTGAAGAAATTCCAGAGTTTACACCATCATCAACAGATATGTCATGTTCTGAAGAATCACAAAGTGAAACAGATAACACAACTTCTGAGGAATCACATAGTGATACAGAAAGTGACATCAGCGAGCCAGAATGCATCACAAATGAAGAATCAAGCAACAACAACAGTGATGAAGCATGTTCAACAGACAGCCCCAACTCAAGCAAAGACAAGAGAAGAACATCACAACCATCATCATCCAGATCTTCTTCAAAGATCAAACCTAAACACTCTAAATGCTTTGGATGTGGAAATGAGGGACATGTGGTTAAGAATTGTCATTTGCAACCTAAACCACAAAGTGATACCAATACCCAAAAATCTTTTTCTGTTCAAATTAAAGATCTTCAAGAAACTATAAGAAGTTTTGTTAAGGTCACAAAAACTTGGAAAAGACAAGAGTCAGTTTTGGGTGAAAATCACGACAGATTAAAACTAAAACAGACCTGGATTCCAAAAGTTACTTAAATTATGGTCTGAGTCGTGACTGTACATAGTGTCTCGTATATTTATCTGTATATTTCTCTTGTTTTATGTGTTTTTCAGAATAAGCTACAGAAATGGTTGATTGCCCTGATGAGATATCTGTGGCACGTTGATAGCGGGGCATCAAGGCACATGACGGGATTAAAAGAACTCCTTAAAAACTATCGATTCATTGATGGAGAATTTGTTGCTTTTGCCGGCAACGAGAAGGGCGGAAAGATAGTTGGGATAGGGGACGTGATTTCTGATGCATTGACTTTAGAAGGTGTGAACTATGTTCCAGAATTGTGTTACAATCTGCTGAGTGTATCACAAGTCTGCGACAAAGGAATCTCAGTGTTATTTAATGACATGGAGTGCATCTTTCTAAAGCCAGAATTCATTCCTCCTACCAATATGATTATGCTTAAAGCTCCTAGACAAAATAATACTTATGTGATAAACATGAGGGATGCAAAGTCTGAATGTCAAATGACATGCTTACTTTCTAAAGCATCCGAGTCAGAGTCACTGCTATGGCACAGGCGATTAGGACATGTTAACTTCAAAAATATTAATAAGCTTTCAAAACTAAATCTTGTCAGAGGAATTCCTTCTAAGGAATTCCCCTTTTCTGAAAAATGCTTAGCATGTGCCAAAGGAAAACAACACAAAAAATCGCATAAGTCCAAAGCTGTGAACTCTATAGACTCACCTCTTCAATTATTGCACATGGATCTGTTTGGTCCTATTAGTGTTAAAAGTCTAGCTAAAAAGTCTTATTGTTTGGTGATAACAGATGATTTTTCCCGATTCACATGGGTGTACTTCTTGGAGTACAAAAGTGAAGCTGCTGAGATTCTGATGCTGTTTGTTCCTCTCATTGAGAACATAATAAAGACAAAAGTTAGATCAATCCGAAGTGATCACGGAACCGAATTCAAGATTCAAAGTTTCGTGACTTTCTGCAACAACAGAGGAATTCATCTTCAGTACAGTGCTACGAGAACTCCTCAACAGAATGGTGTTGCTGAAAGGAAAAATCGTACACTTATTGAGGCGGCCAGAACCATGCTTATCGACTCTAAACTGCCGATCATTTTCTGGGCTGAAGCTGTGAATACCGCCTGTTATGTTCTTAACAGAGTCTTAATTGTAAAGACGCGCGGGAAAACAGGTTATGAGTTGCTCTTTAAAAGAAAACCTTTGATTGACTACTTCAGGCCTTTTGGATGCTCATGCACGCTGCTTAACAACTTCGAGAACATAATGAAGTTCGATGCAGTTGGAGATGAGTGCTTCTTTGTTGGATACTCTTCAAGTCAAAAAGCATATAGAGTGTATAACAAACGAACCAAAATGGTTCTCGAGTCTTTTTATGTTGATTGGCAGGAATCCAACTCTACCAACACAGGAGCCGGTCCTGACTGGTTCTTTGACGTGGATGTTGTTTTCAACAATTTCAGCATCATTGATGAACAACCATCTGAAAATCAAGCAGCCAATCCTTCTCCTCTTGAAGATACTCTTTACTCTTCCGAAGACGATGCAGCACCTTTCACCACCCGCTTTTCTCCACTCGTAGCTGATCCAATTGTTCCCCTTCAGACCACAAATGGAGATGCAACTGTTGAAACTACTCCATCTCCAGAAGGTACTCCAGCTTCAGAAGAAACATCTTCAGCACAACAGTCTGCAAATGATCCATCCAGTTCGTCAACTCCTACAGATCACCTTTCCAATCTGCCATCCCAAATTCAAGAAGAACCAAACATGGGATTTAAATCTTTTAAGGATCACCCTGTGGAGAACATCATTGGACCAATCTCTGAGGGTGTTCTTACTAGAAATCAGGCAGACAAACTGAATATTGCACTTTCAGCCTTCCTATCTCAGATGGTACCTTTCAGCATTGAAGACGCTGTCAGAGATGCAAGTTGGGTTGAAGCCATGCAGGATGAGCTGTATCAGTTTAGAAAGCTAAAGGTTTGGGAACTTGTGGACTTACCTGAAGGAAAGTATCCTATAGGAACAAGTTGGGTTTTTCGCAACAAAATGGATGAACGAGGTGTGGTAATTAAGAACAAGGCTCGTTTAGTTGTTCAGGGATTTCGTCAACAGGAGGGCATTGATTATGAGGAAGTGTTCGCTCCAGTTGCTAGACTTGAAGCCATTCGTATCTTCCTGGCTTACGCCTCATACAAGAACTTCAAAGTCTTTCAAATGGATATGAAAAGTGCATTTCTATACGGGAAGATCAAAGAAGAAGTCTATGTTTGTCAACCCCCGGGTTTTGAAGATCCCCATCATCCCAACAAGTATTACAAACTGGATAAGGCTCTCTATGGACTTCATCAAGCTCCTCGAGCTTGGTATGAGACCTTATCTTCATACTTGTTGCAGAATGGGTACACAAGAGGGAAGATCGACATGACTTTGTTCACCAAAGAAGTCAACAAACACTCTATCCTTGTTCAGATTTATGTTGATGATATTATCTTTGGCTCCACTGATGAAAACTTATGCAGGGAATTTGAAAGCATCATGAAGTCTCAATTTGAAATGAGCATGATGGGAGAATTATCGTTTTTCTTAGGCTTGGAAGTGCAGCAAAAAGAAGACGGAATTCTCATCCATCAAGCAAAGTATACGAGAGACATTCTGGCAAAATTCAACATGACCGACTGCAAGCCGTCCAATACTCCTTTTGCGGCCCAAACAACACTTGTACCAGATCTTCAAGGGCCTTCAGTGAATCCTCACACATATTGATCAATGATTGGCTCCCTGATGTATCTTACAGCTAGCAGACCAGATATAATGTGGGCAGTTGGATGCTGCGCGCGTTTTCAGTCCAATCCTAAGCAATCGCATGAGACGGCAGTAAAAAGAGTCTTCCGCTACCTCAAAGGAACACCAAAACTTGGTTTATGGTATCCTAAGAGCGATAACTTTGATCTAATCGCTTACTCTGATAGTGATCATGCAGGTTGTAGGATAGACAGAAAATCTGTCTCTGGTGGCTGTCAATTTCTGGGTAACCGGCTAGTGTCTTGGCAGAGCAAGAAGCAGACCACCGTGTCCATCTCCACTGCTCAGGCCGAATACACAGCTGCTTCCAGTTGTTGCTGTCAGGTGTTATGGATCCAAAATCAGCTTTTGGACTACGGTTTGAATGTCATCCATACACATATTTTTATTGATAATGATGCATGTCGTGACATCGTGAAGAATCCAATTGATCATTCTAAAACCAAACACATTGAAATTCGGATTCACTCAATTCGCGATGCGCACGACAAAGGGTACATACAGGTGTTGCCTATCGATACTGCTGATCAAAAAGCAGATATCTTTACAAAAGCTTTCGATGAAACCCGATTTCATCAGTTGGTTTCATGGCTTGAGATGATAAATTTTGAATAAATAAATAAAAACAAAAAAAAAAGAAAAAAGAAAAAAAAATTGTGTATATTTTATAGAAAAATCTTCTTTTCTTTTAAAACAAGATTTTTGGGGGAGAAAGTAAACCGGTCTATTCTTAATGCAAAATTAATTCAGGAAATGATAGGAACTAATCATATCTCGTCAGCATGTGAATAGGACCCAGAGGATGTTGTGGCCTCAAGCAACGATGTGTCGGTAGATTCAGCCTGGAATCAAGTAAACTGCCACTAGGTGATTAACAATGAAGATCTACACGGAAAGCTGGATTCCCACTGTGCTTTAGGTCTGCACAAGCTGAGTCCGGTCATACATAGGTTGAGAAATTAAAAGACACAGAAAATTTTGTGCATAGGTAAATCAAAAGACACCTAAGAGTGCAAGCTACCAATGCGGGGCTAAGAAAAAACAATTTTTTTTTGAAAAACTGAGCAGCAAAAGACACGCAATGTTAGTGACGTGCAAACATATATAGATAGCTCATCAAACGATCAGATGATCATCTTCTCTGCTTATGGGAACATAGACCTGAAGCTCTCGTCATCTGATCAAGATAATGATCATCTTCTCTGCTTATGGTAACATAGACCTGAAGCTCTCATCATTATATTTCAATAAACCTTGAGGATCGGTAGGCCAATACCTAGCACACTGTGGGGTCCATAAAATTTTCGTCAATATTACCGAAAAACATGATAAACAGCATCGCCAAACACATGTTGAAAGAGAAAAGGCATGGATTTAAGTGGACAAGCATACCGACAATTGTTCTTAGGCTGCAGCTATCCAACGGGAAGTTGAAACGGGTTCTGGCAGGTATGGTTAGTATGATCTTGAATGCAGAAGGTAAGAATTGGTAAAACCCCACTTATTTAATGGATTTGGGCCTTAAATTCAATTATTGGGCCAAAGTTTTGGACTCTGCGTACTTATTGGGCCCTGCGCACTTAACTCAAGTGCGCAGGCCCATTAGTTGACTGTATATATATACCAGGTCAATTTTTGTCAAAAGGTTTTATCATCCTTAACATTTCTCACTAACCCTAATCACCCCAAATCACCTGTTTATCATCATCATCATCGTTCATCAGTGTTCATCATCATCATCATCACAACTTAATCACACACTAATCACCCAAATCATACCTCGTTTCTTTGTGTGTTGATTCGTATCTACTGATTAAGGTAGATTACTTATTATTAATGGTTTATTGATTGTGATTACAGGGTATAAATGGATGTTCTTGATGCATCTGTTGGGTTTCTAGTCATTATTGGGTTCTTTGAATGTTTGAAGATGTGCGCACTTGATATATGTACAAGTGCGTACTTGTCTCATAGAGACTGCGCACTTGCCTCATAAGCACACAAGTTCTCAAAAACCCTAATATCCTGCGTACTTAGTTGTGTGAACATAAATCTTGAACGAAGGTTCAAGTGTCTGCGTACTTGACTAGTACGCAGACCTGACTGGTCTCTAAGATGTTACCATGCCCGGGTTGACTTGGACTGCGAACTTGTTTTAGACCTGCGTACTAACCAAGTGCTCAGTCAAGTATGTGCGCACTTGACTGAGCACATGATACTGATTGACTTGTTTGGACTGCGTACTTGATATTCTTGCACACTTGGACTCTAAACAACAACATAACTTTCATCTTGACTATTAAGACACCTGAACGGACTGCGAACTTAAAACCGGACCTTAATGATCTAACAACTGAAATTCAAACGTACCATTGACACCGATGACACCGATCCATCAAATCTTAATCCAATGACTGTTAAAATTTAAAACCTAAAAAATATTAATAAAATCTAAGTCTAAGTTCGTTGTCCGTCTAAGTTTAAGTCTAAAGTCAGTTATCGGAGATCTAATTGGCTTTTCGTGCTCTTGGTTAAACAGATGGCACTTGACTGGGATCCTAGAGGCATGCACAACCAACTGATGAATCTCGATACTGAGGATGCCAAGTTTAGAGATGTAGTGACTTGGATAAGACGTAGCAAAGTCGGATTTGCTGTGCAGAACGCTGAACCAGTTTACGTCTCCCACATTGAAGATTTTTGGAGATCAGCTAGAGTCGAAACAGTGTCAAGGGTCAAGCGTATCAACGCAACTGTCCGAAACAAGCTTGTGATCATTACTGAGGACACAGTTCGAAATGTGCTAAGGTTGCAAGATCAACCAGGAACTTTTAGATTCATGTCTAAAGCTGATATTCACCAACAATTCAAGATCTTCAGCTACAAGGGTGAATTTGACAAGAGAGGCGATGTAAAGAAGAGTCAACTTACAAGAGACTGGAGACTTATCAGTCATGTATTCTTAATGTCTCTATGTCACAGAAAGGGAGGATACAATGCGCTGAGTGCTTAATGGTCGACAGCTATGATAAAGATCTGCAAGGACGAAGCGTTCAATCTGTCAGGCATGATCTTTGACTATATGGTGAAGAATGCAGATGCTGGTTCAGGGAAGTGGGCTATGTATCCGAGGTTTGTCCAGATGATGATAAACACTCAACATGAGGGTCTGCCTGTCGGGGACGAATACATATTCACCAGAGGGGCACGATTCATCACAGAGTGCAACACACCTGACTGGGAACCAATGCTGGAAAACATGTATGCGGCCCAGCGATATCCTGTTGTTATGGAACTGTACAACAAAATCAAGAAGAGAAGATCAGATGCTGCAGAACCCAGACAACAATCCAGAGCTGCCCCTGCACCTAGATCATCTGAACCCACTCCTTCAGCCCAGCCGACTGCCGAAGAGATTGCCCTAGAAAAATCAAGGGGCAAAAGAGTGGCGACTGAACCTGCTCCATCAAAACCTAGCAAGAAGAAAAGACCAGCAGGTTTGTTGCAAGAAGGGAGAGACACTCTGACAACTGAGCAACTTGAAACTGCTGCAGCTTTACAACAAGTTGCTAAGTATGAAAGGGCTGCAAGAAAAAGAAGAAGAGAACAGCTGCCTGAATCTGAGATTCCTCGTGTTGAGACTCATGAAGATATTGAGGGACAAGCGGTCTTAGAACACATGTTTGGGCCTGAACAACCGAATCAACCAGGGCCTTCCACTGCTGCTGCTCCTGCTCCCAAAGCTCCAGCCCAGAGATCAGCCGAACAATCCTCATCATCTCCTGCTGCACCTCGTCGCAAACCAGTGCATCAGGAACTATATGAGAAACTTGTCAAAGAGGTCGGTAAAACTGCTGCCAGGGAGATCTGCACTTTAAAGAGCGATGTGCACAACAACCAGGAGCTTAGAAAGAAAGTAAAGAAGCTCAAACACAAGAATCGGAACATGGAGAAAGTCATTAAAGATCAAAGATACATCATCAAGTTCCAGAATGAAGTTCAAATGCAGATGTTTGAGATGTTCCAAGAATTCAAGAAGGAACTAACATGTGCTCCCAGCGTTACTTTTGATGAAACTTTCGATTTTGGAAAGTTTTTGGAGAAGGAGAAAGAGAAAGAAAGGATCGCCGAGGAAAGTGAGGTTGATGAAGTAAGCGAAGATGAGATGCCAGAGAGATTTGTGGAAATGGGAATGGACGAAGAAGTGGTTTATGAGACATCTGATGGGCACAAGTTGGATCCCGAAAGATCAACTTGGTTTCCTCGAAAGCCCATCACCATTCCAGCCCTACATCAGAATATCCATCACACAAAGTCTGCTCACCAGGAGAAGATCATCTCCTGGAAATATGATGAGGAAAAGAGATTGTTTGCTGTGAAAAGGAGAGGGGGAGTGATACAATATTTCAAAGGTCAAAAGGAGCTGAAATCTCTCCCCCGATGGGATATCCGGGAGCTCAGCAGGGCCCCTTTCATCAATCACTCTCTCGACTCCCAGGCTGCCATGGTCGAGAGGTTTATCAAGAAGGAATGCGACACAGATTTCCAAATCCTAAAGCCGCAAAAACCAAGAAGAAGAATCTCGAAGAAAAGAATCGATCCAGCAACCGGTCGTGGGATGATAACATATGTGATCGACCCTCCACAGGTCGTCACTCGAGTCCCTATTAGATCTGAGCTTCTAGTAATACTGAGGAATTTCAAGAAATGGTTTCACAACAGCAACACTGGTGAAGCTGTCATCAAGCTGCAGGACGATTCAGAGGCGTTAAGGATTTTGGATCCAGTGGACGTGTTTGCACTCAACTTGTCAGATCTGAATATGCTGTTTGCAAATCAGATCAATGTGGGTGCCGGGAGCACGTTGTTTGAAGAAGCTGTGCTGTTTAGAAGGGCTGTGGATAGAGCCATGCGTCTGAAACGAGAGATGCTTGAGATAATCGACAGGATCAATGCAGCAGATAAAGAAAAGGAGGATAGAGAGAAGGCTGCTACTGCTGCTGCTGCTAGTGCAGAAACTGCTCAACCTGAAGTCGAGACTACTTCAGAGGCACATACTGAAGAACCTGCACCAGTAGCTGATCCTGAAGGAACTACAACAGAATCAACTCAAGCTCCTCAAGCAACTGAAGAAGATCCAGTCGCGTTATACATGCAAGACCCCCCGAACAGGTTGAGGGGGAGGACAGCGAAGTGGAGATAGATTGAAGATTAAAGAACTGGTAGCTGTGGTCTAGGGGGAGTATTGCTGGGTTATATTGAGACCACAGTTACCAGATTAGAGACGTTTGATAGTATATTGTATAGCTTTATAGTTGAAGGACTTAATATGTAATTATAGCATAGTTTGGTTGCCTAAACCCTAATCTGCGCACTTAATATGACGGGCTCTGCGCACTTAAGCTAAGTGCGCAGGCCCAGTGAGCTTCCTATATAAAGCTTGTGTGTGTGCAACATTGGGGTTAGGGTTTTGGATATTATCTTGATAGCACAAGTTTAAAGGGTGCGTACTTAATTCTGTAATCCATGGTTCTTTGATGTTTATCAGTAATGGAAAGCTTGAATCTCTTTATCTTGTGTGTCGGTTTTGCTAGCTTTATCTAGTATCTTTGTTTTTTTGGATTAATCACTTAAAACACCTAATAAATAGGTGTTTCTAAGTGATAAAAATCTATTGCATTTAACAAGATCTAGTATTTGGGACTTACACTAATTCCCTATAACCATGGCTCTGATACCAATATGTAACACCCCAACCGATGGCGGAATCATCGAAGTTCACGTAGTGACAATTGTTCAAAAGCACATGGTACTAAAATGTAAATATATTATTGAATAATTTAAATTGTCTTACATGGATGAAATGGGAAAAATACAAAAGTCTGAACAAAATAGGAAATTTGAAATAAATTATTAAAAGCAAACACTAAAATCCAATGCTATGGAACTAAGATCAAACTGCACCTGAAACATGTACAAAATAAGTTTTGTCAACATATGAAATGTTGGTGAGCATTCCTAGTTTTAATACATATAATAAGTTGGAAAAATGTTATACAATTCAAGTGCAAAGCTACAGTGCAATTATGTAAACTATGTAACATACAAATGAGCGAAATCAATCCTGTGACTGTATAATGTACTAAATGAACGGTGGCGTACTTATCCACTAAATGGATAATAACTTAACAATGACCATGGATTCTCCGATGAAAAAATGGGAGAATCAACCTAGGCGGGTTTTCAATCCAATAGCGCTATCCAATGTTAAGGTCGGCTTGTACATGGTTAATGATTTCACTAAGTACAAATGTATTCTACATGTAATGTCTAAGCATAAAGCACGTTTGTAAGCAAATGCACATAGTACTAGAATTGTATTGTAAAAATGTGAACTTGTATGTGTAATTTGTATAAGTGTACATGTAACATCCCAAAAGTGAATAAAAGAAAAAAGGGGATAGGAAATACTCACTTTTGACAAATAACTAGATGACTAAGCGAGCGTGAAAATACGAGCAATCCAACGATTCAACAACGAAACCAGTCCAATTTTATAGAAAAGAAACCGAATAAGAAAAAATATCAAGCTTCCAATTCGCCAATTATAAGAACTTATAATCAAAGCTTCAAATGTAGAAGTAATATACTCTAGAAGAAAGGTATGAGGGAGAGTTTAATCGAGTTGAAACAATCGATTTAGAGGTGCAAAGTGTAATGGGTCATAGGTGGGTTTTTATACTAGTTTTGGATTCAATTAGGCTATAAAATTGGTCAACACAATAAAGTAAGGTTTTAAGATGAATTGACTATTTGACTAGGACTTTGACTAGGTTTTTGACTAAGACTTTGACTAGGATTTTGACTAAGACTTTGACTAGGATTTTGACTGAGACTTTGACTAGGACTTTGACTAAGACTTTAACTGGGACTTTGACTGTTTGACTGTCTTAGCAGACCGCGAGGGCTAAAAAAATAATTTTTCTAATTTAATCAATTTTAAGTTCTAGACTTGTTTCCTTCTGTTTCTAAGTTGTTTTAGGACCGAAAATTAAGGGCTTTGAGTATCAAGGTCTGAAACGTACGTGCTCGGGTGTAGATGTGAGTATAAAATGTGCATACTTTTACTTATAAAAATTATAAGTTTTATTAAATTGTGAATTTTGGTCCTATTAAAATACAAGGGTTAAAAATGAAAATTTTGAAATAGTTGAGGAACCAATTATGCACATTTATGAAAAGTGAACGGTGCAGGTTGTCACATAAATAATCTAATTGGGAAATAAAAAAGGTATGAACGATGAATATGTTAAAAAATCTAAGTCAAGGTAATAATCTAATCTGAGTCAAAGTCACCCACAAACAACTTGCCGAGAAAATTAAAATGACATTTGGAGTTACTAAACAAAATGCATGTGAGCTCATTTTATTACACATGGCGTCCGAAAAAAGGCTTATTGTAGGAAGAAGTGAGCTAATATGTTATGCATTATTTTGAAGGTGTACTAAGATGATAAGTTAAAACTTAAAATTGCAAGTATCATAAAAAGTGATCATCTTCGATTGAAAGTTCTTATGCTTTTATTATATTTTGAAAGCATTTTTGTTTTTTAAACAATTACCAAATTTATATGTGCATACATTCACAATTTATATAGTTATACATACGTATGTGTATTACACTGGAGTACAACCACAAACTTAATGAACAACAATGAATCTATATTATAAAAATTGGTTAAAAAGATGTTTTACTTATGTGGAAATGAATAATGACTTTCAAAATGAATAACGACTTTCAAAACCAAATGTTTATATAATTATGATTGAAATGTCTTTACATTCATCAAGAATCGTCATCTCTAGAAATGCATCACATGATAAATGATTTATAAAACTGGAATATATATATATATGTAATGATATGAATATTAGGAAAAAAAGTAATTTGTTAATTACAATTGTAACTAATTTGATAAATTTATAACCGAAAATATTAACTGTTAAATTTTAAATACATTATGATATCTCTAATTTAAATGTAATAAATAGGTTTCATTGTGACAATTATTATTGAATTCAAAATTTGAAATTTTTTAAAATTTTCATATCATTTATAATTTCGAATTAAATGAATTAGTTAAGTCTCTCTTTTTAGAGTGCGATGTAGGATCACATGTGAACCAATTAAAAAATAAAAGCCATTGAATTTTTTTTAGAGAAAAAAAAAAGAATTTAAGAAAAATTAAATTTTCTCTCTCATGTTTCCTCCAATAACATTTAAACGTTAATATCTTTTATATACGCGATATTTTAAAGAAAAAAATTACACCAAATTAACGAGCGTTTTATTATCTTTCCAACGAGTATCATAGTGCTATATAAAAACGGAGAAAAAAAACGACCATTTTTTGTGGAGTTTTGTTTTCAAATATATTTTACTCTACTAATAAATCACTACTTAGGGTTTTTTTATATTAAAATAAGAAACAATAAACATAACTTCATAGGCAGAGATTCATTTTTTTTATTTGAATATGATAACTTATGACAGAGATTTGTTCAAAATAAATTAATAATAATAATAATATTATATTATTATTATTATTATTATTAATTAATTAATTAATCATGTATTAGCAGATCATTAATTATGTTGTCATATTAGATATTTTATTATGTCATATTAGATATTTCAACCCTGGGATACTCCCAGGATAAAAGCTAGTAAATAGGTATAATGGTTACTATTGTTAACTAAAATTCAAAATTTTAATTTCTTTTAAAAGATACAATTCCTTCAAAGCTTTGAATTAAATGTACTAAATGTTTTAACTAAATCTAATTTTTATCATTATTATCTTAAATTCAAATATCAAAATTTTATAATATTACCCAAAATATAATAATTAAAATTATATATGTTAAAATTTGAAATTAAATAGTTAATAGAACACTTAGAATAGTGGCGAAGCTTAAACTTTTAGATTGTGTGGGCCGAAAGTCATGAGACCCAATTTTTTTTTAAATAGGTGGGGGGCGGACTCAAAAAATACAAAAAAATTTGTATAAAAACAGAGAAATTTACACTACTGAGCCAAATTATAATTTCAAATTATAGTATGTAAAATTTGAATATTAACTTGTAACTAATTTAAGAAATTTATGACCAAAATTATTAATTGTAAATTTTAAATATATTAGAAAATCTCTAAATTAAATGTAATAAGTAAGTGAATTATTAACATTATTAAATTAAATTAAAATTTTTGATTTTTTTATAAGATTCAGATGATTTAAAATTTAAAATTAAATGCAATAAATGTATTAATTAACTCTAATTGATAGCATCATTATCTTAATTTCAAATTTCAAATATTAACCGAAAAATAAAAATTAAAAGAATAGATAATAAAATCTGAAATTAAATAGATCATTTAGTATTCGATATTATAATGTTTAACCGAAATCAGTAATGTAAAATATATTGGTCAAACAAAATCAAATAAATTAATTAATTTTAAATTCGAGGTTTCTATTAAAAAAAAGTAATCAAATCAAATTAATAGAATTAATGCCATAATCTTGGTAACTAATGGAAATAATCCTAATCGAACATAGATAATCTTTTACTGATTTTTTACTTTTATTTCTAAGATAAAAGATGATAAAAAATAAAAACCCTAATATAACATAACTCATCTTTTACTGTTTTTTACTTTTAATGATGAGATAATAGATAATAAACAACAATAATCCTAACACTAAAAATTGCAAAATCAATCAACAAACATATATCTATACTTTCCATAATAGGAGAAGCGTGAGTGACGTCAGAAAGCTGATGTGTCAGCCGTAGAGAGTGGCCACCAACGCGCGTATGATGCAAAAACTGACGTCATTAATCCCATTAAAAAAATTCAAATAGAGGGGTGGGCCACGTGAAACAACCGCTGTTGCCCCCAACAGCGGTTCTCAATCCATGCGTCTGCCAACTAACAGCAGACCTTTACTAATATATACTCTCAGCTGTTTTAGGCCCAAAGTTTTTGAATTTTGAGGGGGAAAATTTAAATCCACGTATGGAAACGTGACTCATCAGCTGCCTATATATAACCCCATAACAAATGCACCCATTTCTTTTCTCAGCTTTGAATTTTCAAAAAAAATATTTTCAAATTTCCCTCTTAAAACTTAAAACAATGTCGACGTCAATGGAAGATGAGGAAACCCATGGCAGTTTTATTCGTGATCTCAATCCGGCCAAAGATATGTGGCACCTGAAGGCTCGTGTCATAAGAAAATGGAAGACAACCTATAAGTTGGAAGTTATATTCATTAATGAACAGGTAAACTTTCTAAGTTGCTTTATTTTGTTATTCTTGCAGACGTTGTTTTTTGTGCATTTTTTACATTCTGTTTTAAGGAGCTGCAGGGCGATAAGATTCACGGTTCTGCCAAGTCTTCTTTTATGCAACTTTTTGATAGTCAGCTTGAAGAAGATGGTGTGGTTGTCTTATCTAAGTTTGGTGTTGGTGAAAACAAGGACATTTACAGAGTTGTAGGACATCAATATAAAATCATTTTTTATCGTTGTACAATTGTGAAACATGTTAAGGGCTGGGAAGGGGTTGAGTATGGTTTTAACTTCTTACCTTTTAAAGAAATTCTTCAAGGAGAAGCCAAGAATCTGTTGAGCGTTGGTTTGTATTTTCTTTTTTTATTTTAGAACAAAGTTTAACATTCAGTTTAGTTTAACATTGTTCCTTTTAAAGTTAACAGACGTTTGCCAAAACTATTTGTTTCTTTTTATAGATGTTGTTGGTAGCGTCATTTGGTGTGGTGACTTGGATGTGTATGGACAAGCTCCTAATGAAACCAAACGGATGAATCTTGATCTTCAGGACTTAGAGTAAGGTTTTTTGTTGAAATTGTTATACAACCTTATTATAAAGTATATCATCTGATATTCAGATATCTGACACTTAACAAAAATATTCCGTTTTAAGGTGAGTCTTATGTTTCAATGGTTGAAAACAATCATTGTTAGAAATGCAAATTTAATTTCTGTAATAAATGTTATTATGAGATTGATCTATGATTGACTGTTTTGAATCTTATGTAGAACACATTTATTGATGTAATAAATTATCTGTAATTAATTTTTGTGTACATTCAGGTTTTTTCAATTTTTTTTACATCTATGGTTCTTTTGTGTTGTTTTAGAGGTACGACGTTAAGAAGTACGTTGTGGAACTCTTATGCAATACAGTTTTAGGACTTTATTTCCAACTTCACTCAGGAGCATCTACTCGCAATTATCCAGCATGAAAGGGTTAGAAACTGGAAGGGTAAGTTTTGTTTCATTTTTGTTATTTTGAAAAGATTTTATTATAAATGAAGTTATAAAGATATGTGTGTTATGAAATTTATAGAACGAATTACAATTCAAACTGATAAGTATGGATCTCGCCTCTTTCTGAATCAAGGAATACATGAGGTTTCTGACCTAAGCAGGAGGTGCTATTTTATTATATACCTATAAACAAATTTAATTTTAATTTGCTTTAGCTTTTAGATGTAATTTGTTCCATATTTATGTAGCTTGGTGTTGAAACAAGAACAAGAGTCTGGATGTACTTCTCAAACCGTTCTTTCTTCCCAGACTGTTTATCCAATGCGTCAAGAATTCATAGTTGGAACATTGAAGAGGCGTGTTGACGAGCTGATCGACATTCAAGAGGTTTGAATATTTTAAACCTGCCTATTATATGTCTTCATTATACTATGTGTTTCTATTTGTTTAAAGTGTATGTTGAACATACATTTTGTTTGCAGCCGATGTCTTTTGTTGTCGTTGCCACTGTAAAAAGTGTTGAAGAAAGCTGTGGTTGGTTTTATGCTGCCTGCCGTAAGTGTAATAAGAAAGTTTTAAGTAAATCCGAGTATTTGCAAGATGCTGAAGATGTTTGCGAAGCAATTCTCAAGTTGCCTGCTACTGTGTTGGTTTGTAGGAAATGCGAGTGTAAATGTACTTCCATTACCACAAAGTATGTAAATCAGTACACGTATAAACTTGTTTGGTTTGCAGATTTTTTAGATACATTTTGTTTTATTTGTTTTAGGTTCAAGTTGTAGGTAAGGGTTCAAGATGAATCTGGTAGTGTATCATTTGTGATGTTTGATAATGATGTGATGAGGATCATTGGAGCTGCTGCCTGTGATATTAGGGAAAGGCAGTTGAGGGAAAGCGATACAAAACGTTTGCCATATGAGTTGTCTCAGATTGTTGAAAAGAAATTGGCTTTCAACCATGTGTACACTGTGGTTAAATTTTGTGATGATCCTGACATAATTGAAGAGTTGGTTTCCGGATATGAGAATGTATACGATAATTCTGAAGAGTTGGTTTCCCCTGTTCTATCTATGCAACACCTATCCGGTCACATAGATGGCACCATTTCACAACCACCCGAAACCATCCTCTCTGAGGGTAAGGCTGTCCCTAATCCGGCCTACTCCAATTGGCTCGAATCTGATCAATCGGCCAGACTCCTGATTCAATCCTCTCTTTCGGAAGAGGCCATGTCTGAAATAATTGGTTTAACAACCGCTCGCCAAATCTGGCTTGCTCTAGAAACTGCTTTCAGCAACAATTCTATTGGCAGGGTTAATACCCTTCGTGACACGCAATGGCAGTTGCGTAAAGGCTCCTCCACTGTTTCTGAATATGGTCGCCAATTCAAGTCTTTATGCGATCAGTTGGCTGCTATTGGCCACCCGGTGGACGAGCTCAACAAATGGCACTGGTTCTTATGTGGTCTCGATGCTGCTTACGAAAATTTTTCCACTACTCATCGGGCTCTTGACGTGTCTGCTAGTACGCATAATTTAGCGATGAAATAACACACGTTTCTGCTTTAATATTTATAAAAATGGTTTAGACCTTAATATTAAAACACACACAATAGGGCAATTGTACCCTGTCATATATATAGTAATGTACAGATAAGAACCAGATATCGATCCATGGACGCGCGCGGAGCAATGGTACTAAAACTCTGTCCCCCGTTTACCAGTAGAAAAAGATAGTTTGAGTTTGTTTATAACTATATTAATTCTAAAATATCTAAATAACATATGTAAGACTCTAAATACAAAAATATAACTATATAAACTATAATATACCAATCCTAGCATGTCATCTACATATGATAAGTAATACAGGCGTGTGATCAACATTCCCATTTTTCAACAGTTAGTGTCCCTTTCGGGCATCCTAACATGACAACTATACAGAAAGCTAACACGAATACACACGTTAACCAGTTCAAGTCGTTTATTAGAGAGCATCTGATATGATCTCATGCAGATCTTCTAAAGAAAACTTAGTCATCTGTTAAGAGTATTCTAACCTCACTAATTCAGGAAAGCGATACCGAATACTTGATCCAGCCACCTAAACTAGCATAAAGTAGAGCATTTCACAACCTATTCCATTTTACCAACTTTGAACCCAGATCTACTAAGATCGCTATTTTTACCAAAATAACTACCAAAGATCATTAACCGTGTCAAAGACCGGTAACGACACCATTAGGCTTTTAAAACCCTTTTACGTGCCGGTAAGCATTTTTAACCGTTATTCGATTGACTTTAACCAAACCAATTCCCGATTACAGTTTCATGGCGTAAACTATTTAACAAGTTAACTAGTCTACTACCGGACGATTAAACGGACGTTTTTTTCAACATTTATCCGCCTAACACATTCAGCAATCGCCAAAGTCATCCGAATACAACTATAAATCCAACAACAACGAAAGAAGGTTGCGCTATGATCATCAAGATCTAAACATGAAAAACGCCAAATTTATACAAAACCTGATTACATACTAACGATCGTTTTTTCTACTAACGATTACTAAACATGATTCATAAATGATAATGTACTACATAAACAACATAAAAAAGCTAAAATAAACAGATTTTAATCAACTAAAAGCTTAATAGATCAAACCATAAAACTTGAATGTGATGGATTGGATGATGATAGATGATCCGGATGAGTTCCCGCGTTTGTTCCTCGCCTTTGCAGCAGCTCACAGGTCCAGAAAATCACCCCAAATCGCCCAGCAATCACCCAACACTTGATCAGTGTGTTATGCTTTGTTTTTATAGAAAGTCAGATTTTGTGCACGGCCGTGCACTTTATCTGGACGAGTTAACATGCAAGTGGGCAAGTGGCTGGTGATCCCTGAAAATATCTAGATATTCCACACGGCCGTGCACCTAGGGTGCACGGGCGTGCGGGTCTGGTGGTAGCCGGGTGCTGGGAGTGCACTGCCTGGTGCACTGGCAGTGCACCCGAGAAGTTGAGTCGCACGGGCACCCGCATGGCAGTGCTGATCAGGGTGCCCGAGAACATTAGCTGCACGCCAGGTCGCACTAGCAGTGCAGCTCGTCTGTGTCCGAGCTAAATGAGCCCGCACGGGCGTGCACCTGGGGTGCACGACCGTGCACTCTTTCCAGACTTGGCTGATTTTGCAGAAACTTTTGTCTTGTCCGATTTTCACCCGGTTTCTTCAACTTTGCTCGTGGGACGTCGTTTAAGACCTGCAATAAACATATGAAGCGGTTAAGTATCCAATTCGTACAATTATGGTCGAAAACGCGTAATTTGGGAGTTTAATCGGGGATTTAAATATGTATATTTTAACGTATATCAAACCTCCCCGCACTTGAACTTTGCTTGTCCTCAAGCAAACCACTAAACAGAAATAAACGAAAAACTCGCCAAGTGGCAACAAAGACAAAATATAACCGGTATAGACGATAATAATCAAGCTAAGAAGATATAAAAACAGGTGACAAGATAACTAAAACGCAACGACTCACTTCCGATCTACAAGCGCGCAAACCCGTACACGACTCACAATGTTCACACACGCTCGGTTTTATTTATGAAACATACGTGTAATGTGTATGTGTAAATCGCTCCATTGCCAAGACAATGAATCGTGCAATATCATAAGTTTGTCAAAAGATCTAATCTTCACCAACTAACGTGTGAAAAGGGACAAATCAAGATGTCTTATACGGGTTGTAATATTAGGCATAGGTAAGGGTATGGCATGGATATTTACAGTGACAAATCGGCTAAAACTCGGCGGTTATGTCTAACTAATATCAACTAATGCAATTGTACAACAAAAATGCGAATGTAGGCGATTTTTATTTTAAATCGAGCTAACTCATAATTTCTAACTTTAAGGCTCTAAAAACTACTCGAATACTGCTAATTCACCCTATTTTAGGGTGTTCTCTCTTTTTTCTCTTTTTTTTAACATATATATCTATGATATATATACTGAACTTAAACTAATGTATAATCAACATACGGGTTCTAAATATATAAACCCGAAAAACGAACTATTTACAACACAAAAAAACTAGTTAAACAATAACCTAAACCGAGTTTTAACACAAAGGGTTTAAAAGAAAAAGGCTGTTTGGTTTAGTGGTGAAATGGTGTGGTAAATAAGAAAAACACGGGATTAGGTTCATTGGTTAACTAGTGGATAACATTTGGGTGCGGGAAACATATAGAATGAAAAGAAAAGGCTAAATCAAAAGGGTATCCTAAATGGCTCAATCATATTCGTACAGTGTCACACATTTCTGGTCTAAACAAGTATACTAATGACAAGTTCTAAATTACACCAAACATCCGGCTCACTCGCAAGCATGTCAAAGAAATTTAATCTATTCTAAGGCTCAAACGCTCACGTAACCGGAAGGAAATGGGTGCAAGTGTACGAATCTAACACGCTCGTATCTCATCTGTTTGTCAAGCCTCAAGTTATCTTTATCAAAAATTAGTTAGGCTTGATGTTTGTATGAATATAAATATACATATATGTACTTAAGAGGTTTATATATATATATATATATATATATATATATATATATACAAGAGGACAAACAAGATATAAGCTATAATCCCTCCCCACACTTGAAATTCACATTGTCCCCAATGTGACAATAGAAAGCGTTTGTGAATTAGCTATCTATAGTGGGAAAAAGGAGAATAATACTCCCCTCGTGTCGAAGAAACGGCCGGGTAAATAGACGGTATGAGCCCCGATAACGGTGCTCGCCAGTTACCTGCATAATCAACATTCTTGTCACAAACAAACTCATCAAACCCATCATTCACATCCAAAAAATAAAACAAAATAAAATAAACTAAGATACTGAAATACTGAAAAGAAACAGTTCAAGTACAAATACTAAAAAGTCTTGGGTACGCAGACCCGAAAATAAAGTACTGAAAGCATAAATAAAAGAAGTACTAACAACTGCATGCATGAGATGGTAGTGGCTACTGGTCGGCGTCGTCCCTGTGGTGCTGATCGGAGCTTCCTGGCTGGTCGCCAGGTGCACCATAAGGGAATAAGGGCGGGTTCCTGAAGGTACCCGGATGCACCGACTCTAACCCGGCAAAGAGGTACTCAAAGCTGTACCTGACATCCTGCTGCACACGATCCATAGTGGACCACATATACTGCTGTATTGTCTGATCTGCACCTGCTGTGTGCCGATGTTCTGCATGTTCAGCTCCATCGTCTGGAACCGCTGGTAGAACTCAGGGTATGTCGGGATGCCGGGAGGCCACTACCGGTCCTGGGGCTGGAAGTGCTGAGGAGAGTGCTGTGGAGAGTGTGGTGCGTCACCACCGCCTCCTGCGTGCTGCTCATGCATCTCCTTGTCCTCCTCCCGTGGTGGTACGGGGTCCCATATAATGTCCTGGCTAATAAGGAGTGGACCCCCATCTGTGTCAGCTAGCAGGCTCTGAGACCTGAGTGATCTAAGATCCAACATAACCCCAGTAGTGACCAATGTCAGCGTGGCCTTGACCTCGTCGCTCAGAACTCCCAATACCTCGGAGATCTGGGTGACGTACTCTCCCCCATGAATCTCACTCCCGTCCTTGGTGCCCCCAGCAGTAAAAAAGAACTCGGCCATCCGTGCGGCCAAGTTCAGCGGGGCACCCTCGTAAAAATGATATAAAAATAGAAGATTTGGAGTGTGACAGTTCCCTGAACTGTCCTTTCGGCCACAGATAGTGTGGCTGAAAACATGGTGTAATAGGCGGAGAAGCGGGTCCTTAATCCTAGTTGCCTTGGCAGGCCTCAGATTATAAGGTATACCAACGGCAATCGATGCCCAAAACGCGGCCCGCTCGTCATTGTCCACGAAGCTGTGGATACCACAAAAGTCTTCCAAGTTGGTCTCCAAATGCTCGTAGATCCCCAGCTTCCTTCCCAGTTGCGCAACTGACCAATGGTACCACTTCCCGCAGAGCCTAAACCGAATATCTTTCTCGTGGAAGTCCTTATACAGCCCCTCCTTTGGTTTCTTGTATGAGAAGGATGCTAAGAACTCAATCGTTATTTCCCTGTAGACCGGCTGGTTTATGCTCAGCAGCTTCGCCATATTCGGCGAGACAAACCCATCATATCTTTCACGCTGATTCAGCGTGGTCAGTAGATCCAAGTTGAGACGAATACGAACACCAAATGAGTTCCGCCGACTCCAAAGCTTCATGAATTTGTCGATGCACGGTCCTTCCCTCTTGTCTCGGTTGTCGAATCCTAGGAACTCGTGGGCCATCTGCACACAAAAATGAATACACAGCTGTTAGTACACAAAAAACGGAGGTCCCAGATGTCCAAAACGGACCTGCGCGCATTCTGACCTGAATCTGCATCTGATGCACGGCCGTGCACAATTGTGCACGGTCGTGCACCCTTGGTCTTTGATCAGGTCAGATGCTGCACTACCTTGTGCACAGCAGTGCAGACCAGTTTTCTCGGCACGCACGGTCAGGCGCACGACCGTGCAGCTGACCGTGCACAGTTCTAGATTCTCAAAAAAATTCACAATGAAATCTCCCAAATCTCAAGTATTTTTCAAAGATACATAATGTAAATGGGATTTGGGATGGCTTGTGCACGGTTTCAACATCAACAACAAAAAACTACACTACTTTAAACTAAAACTAAACAAAATTTAGTGGGTTTATTAAACGTTATGAAGAAAACCTCAAATCTTGCCCTAAAATACGAAAATAGAACAGATCTACACTAAAAATTCAGAATACAAGTGCAGAATTATGAAGGGATTCGTACCTTGGTTGATTTGGAAGGAAAGGAGTGAAGATTGTAGCTAAAGATGATGAATAATCGGGTGTTTTGACAGTTTGGAACGTGAGTGCTGATGGTAGTGCAAGAGTATAGGGTTTTGAAGTTAAGGATGTTTAATTACCCACAAATTTGGGCTGGGCTTTTTGGCCCGCACGGTCATGCACACGGTCGTGCGCTTGACCGTGCACATCCTTCTGCACTAACCCTTGCACCCCAGTGCACTAGGTCATGCACGGTCAGCTGCACGGCAATGCGCTTGACCGTGCACGACCTGCAGATGTGCAGTTTTGAGGCTGCAGCTGTTCCATTTCGTCCGAAAACATCATTTTAACTAAGTTTAACCTGTTTGGCGACCGTTTGCGCTTCATTGCTCCTTCCGGCTCTCATCATACCCGTACATACCTACACATAACTTGAAACAACGTTAAACTATGAGAAGCAAGAAATATTTACACTAATTACATATTCACCCTTTGGCGTGCCCATACACGCCGTGCTAATTTTATTATCGAGTCGCTAGCTAGACTCACTTCCCCACACTTATTAGGCACACGGGTCGTAGAGATCGATCACCTCTACGGATTGGTCAACTGGTCCGTCAATGTAGACTTTCAGGCGATGACTGTTGACTTTGAAAGTCAAACCCTCTAAATTCTCAATCGAGACAGTTTTGTAAGGATATACTTCATTAACGGTGTGCGGTCCTGTCCATCGGGATTTCAACTTTCCTGGAAAGAGACGCAGGCGCGAGTTCTAAAGCAGGACCAAGTCGCCTACTTGAAAATCTTCTCGGTGTTTCAGGCGACTGTCGTGCAATCTCTTCGTGCGCTCTTTGTACAACATTGAGCTCTCATAGGCTTGCTGCCTAAGCTCTTCCAGCTCATGGATCTGCAAGAAACGGGTCTCACCGCCGGTCTTCAGATCCAAATTCGCTGTTTTAAGAGCCTAGAATGCCCTATGCTCCAGCTCGACTGGGAGATGACACGCTTTGCCATAGACAAGCCTAAAGGGAGTCGTCCCAATACGCGTCTTGTAGGTAGTCCTGAAGGCCCACAACGCGTCATCTAGCTTGTCCGCCCAATCCTTGCGGTTTTGATTAACTGACTGCTCAAGGATTCGCTTCAATCCACGGTTAGTGACCTACACCTATCCACTTGTCTGTGGATGATACAGGGTGGATAACCTGTGGTGGACACCATAACGTGCTAACGCGTGATCAAGCTGTGGATTGCAGAAATACGTACCACGGTCACTAATTAGTGCCTTCGGTGCACCAAACCGCGAGAACAAGCTTCTAACAAACCTCACTACAACTCAGGCATCATTCGTGGGCAAGGCTTGCGCCTCGGCCCACTTTGACACGTAATCAACAGCCACGAGTATATATCTATTGCCCCGTGAGGAGGGGAATGGTCCCATGAAGTCAATGCCCCAAATGTCAAAGACTTCACAGACTTGGACGGGGTTCTGCGGCATTTGGTCGCGTGCCGATATGTTCGTCGCCCTCTGGCACGAATCACATGCACCGACCAATATCTGAGAATCACGAAAGAGTGTGGGTCAGTAAAACTCGGAGTCTAACACTTTTTTAGAAGTGTAATTCGCTCCATGGTGACCTCCGATAGGCCCCTCGTGACAATCATGCAATATCTGCGCCGCCTCTACCCTGAACACGCAACGGCGAATCAGCTAATCCGCCCCGACCCGGAAAAAAAATGGGTCGTCCCAGAAGTAATGCTTAAGGTCCGCGAAGAACTTCCTCTTTTGCTGGTGTGGCAATCCTTTGATAAGGATCCCGCACACGAGGTAGTTCGCAAAATCCGCAAACCATGGCGATACATCTTCCACCGACTCGACGCTCATCAAGAACTCGTGGGGAAAATTGTCATTAATGGTATCCCACGCGGAGTTCTTGGCATCATCATGCTCGAGTCTGGAAAGATGATCAGCAACAACATTCCGGGTACCCTTTTTGTCCTGAATCTCTATATCAAACTCCAGTAGCAACAAGATCCATCTAATCAGGAGCGGTTTCGCGTCCTGTTTTCTAAACAGATACCTTATCGCTGCATGATCTGTATAGACAGTGGTCTTCGACAGCACTAAATACGATCTAAACTTGTCAAATGCAAACACTACAGCTAGATGCTCTTTCTCAGTCGTGGTATAATGCTCCTGCGCATCATGAAGAGTCTTACTAGCGTAGTAGATCGGGTGGAAGTGCTTTTCCTTCCGCTGTCCCAAGTCCGCCCCTATCGCGATGTCACTCACGTCGCACATGATCTCGAATGGCAGCTCCCAATCGGGTGCTACCAATATAGGGGCCTCCACAAGGAAACACTTTAAAAGCCCGAAGGCTTTCAAACATTCTGCACCAAACACAAACGGTTCATCCTTTTCCAACAGACGGGTCATCGGACAGGCAAAAAGCTGCAGATCGCTCTGACAGAGGCGGGTGGAGGGAGCCTAGAAATGATATCTACTTTGGCAGGATTAGCCTCCAACCCACTTTGGGAGACCTTATGCCCCAGGACTATTCCTTCCTTCACTATGAAGTGGCATTTTTCCTAGTTTAGCATAAGACCGGTCTCCTCGCACCTCTGAAGCATCCATTCCAGATTCCCTAGACAATGATCGAATGAACTCCCGAAGACTGAAAAATCATCCATGAATACCTCCATGGAGTCCTCGATCATGTCATGAAATATGGCAACCATGCAACGCTGGAAGGTCGCCGGCGCATTGCACAAGCCGAATAGCATACGCCTGTAGGCGAATGTGCCAAAAGGGCATATGAAAGTCGTCTTATCCTGGTCCACAGGATCGACAGGGATCTGAAAGTATCCAGAGAAACCATCAAGGAAACAATAGTACAACTTCCCCGACAATCGTTCCAACATCAGATCAATGAAAGGAAGTGAGAAGTGATCCTTGCGGGTGGCGTCATTGAGCTTGCGGTAGTCAATGCAAACTCTCCACCCTGTGATGGTCCTTGTAGGAATCAATTCATTCCTATCATTTATAACCACCTTCATGCCACCCTTTTTGGGCACAACGTGTACAGGACTCACCCAAACAGAATCCGAGATTGAATATATCAATCCAGCATCAAGCAGTTTAATGACCTCGGACTTTACAACCTCTTGAATGTTCGGGTTCAGACGCCTCTGGTGCTGCGCACAAGGCTTATGGACATCCTCCATCAAGATTTTATGAGTTCAGAATGAGGGATTAATCCCCTTGATGTCAATGATCTTCCAGGCGATTGCCTTCTTATGAAGTTTCAGTATACGAAGCAACTCGCTCTTTTCAACTGCAGATAAAGAAGATGAAATGATAACAGGCAGACGACCCTCCTCGTCAAGAAATGCATACTCCAGATGCGGTGGGAGCTCCTTCAGCTCCAAAGATGGTGGATCCTCAACATACGGCTTCGACTCATCACTCTCTTCACGCTCAATCTCTACGAAACGCCCCGGGCTCTGGGAACTATCATCATCGATCTGATAGACCGGCTGCTCATCTCTATGGCCCTCCTTCATAATGCCATCTAAGTCCCCACACAACAGATGTGTGCCCGAAACATCCCCCTCTATCGTGCCTAGAAAGTGAGAACTGACACACTGGTCTACTATATCAAGATAGTATAGTGTGTCATCCTGACTCTCGGGATGACGCATCGACCTTTGAACATCAAAAGTCACATGCTCATCATTCACCCGGAGCGTGATCTGGCCCGCAGCCACATCAACAATCATCCTCGCCGTGTTAAGGAAAGGACGTCCCAGGATCAGAGGAACTTTAGAGTCCTCATCCATATCAAGGATGACAAAATCCACCGGGAATACAAATTTGTCAATTTTGACAAGCATATTTTCAAAAAATCCCCGAGGATATTTGATTGAACGATCAGCAAGAGGAATACTCATCCTGGTGGGTGAAGGCTCACCCAGATCCAGTTTCTCAAAAACCTTATAAGGCATAAGGTTAATGCTTGCACCCAAGTCTACAGTGCATTACTGACAGACATGTTCCCTATCAGACAAGGGATGGTGAAACTACCTGGATCTCCCATCTTCATGGGCAGTCTATTCTGCAGAATTGCAGAGCACTTCTCGTTCAAGAGTACACAGGACAGGTCCTCAAGTTTTTGCTTGTTTGTTAGGATGTCCTTCAGAAATTTGGCATACTTAGGCATCTGGGCCAAGGCTTCCACAAACGGGATGTTTATATGTAGCTGTTTAAACAGCTCAAGAAACTTACCATACTGCGCCTCGTCCTTTTGCTTCCTAAGTCTACCAGGATATGGAACAGGAGGAGTGTAGTCAGTGACTGGCTTCGGTAACTGTGTTGTACTTGCTGGGACTCGCCTAGCGTGCACCTCGTTCGAAGACTCAGTCTGGACCGTCTCAATGATCGGTGGTGAGTCCGATGTGTCAGGTCCTGTGGTTTTATCACTCCTCGTCATAATGGCATTTACATGGCCCCTCAGATTAGGCTCAGTGTTGCCCGGGTGACCACCCTGCTGTCTCTCAGACATCATCTTCGCCATCTGGCCTACCTGATTTTCGATGGCCTACATGGACGCCTTTTGGCCCCTCATCTCACCCTCATAATTGGAGAAGCGCTCCTCATGCTGCTGGTACCGCTGCTTAGCAATTTGATTAGAATTCGTGGTGTTAGTGAGGAGTTGAGACATCGTTTCCTCCAGCCTAGACGTACCGTCCTGGGCGTGCTGCTGGGAACTACCCCCGGTGCCCTGGTTCTGGTACTGGTTCGGTCTAGATTGGTAGGATTGGCCATGAGATTGGTAAGGTGTTGTTGTTGGGACTGTTAGGATTGGTTTGATTGGTGTGGCGCGGCGGCTCTCTGCTGAAATCCGAGAGGGTTCTGGTTAGAAGTACCAGATCTCCACCCAAAGTTTGGGTGGTTTCTCCAACCCGGATTATAAGTATTACTGTAGGGGTTATTTTGGGGTCTCGACTGATTACCCATGTAAGCCACATCCTCGTGGCCAGTATACATAACCCCCTGAGCACACGAGCCAGGCTCGTGAGATACCCCGCACTGTTCAAACAGACTTTGGGCCTGAGCTACACTTTGTTGAGATCTGTCAAATCTTGTACCCAACGCCTCAATCTGTGCAGAAATGGCCGTGTAGTTATCCACGGCATGTACACCCAATCGGGCAGATGAAGACCTTGATCGGTCACTCTTTCGAGATTTAGACTTCTGGGACACCTTCTCAATAATGGCCCATGCTTCATTAGGGGACTTTGTTCCGATGTCTCCCCCAGCATATACATCAAGGCGTTCCTGAGAGTCATACCCGAGCCCCTGATAGAACGTGCGCACCAAATGTCTTTTGGAAAGCTCGTGGTGCGGGACACTTAAGAGTAGGTCTTTGAATCTCTCCCACGCGGTGTACAGTGATTCCTCGTCATCCTGACGAAATGTCATGATGCGATTCCTCAATTTTTGTGTCTTTTCAGGAGGAAAGTACTGTTGCATGAATTGTTGTGATAACTCTGCCCACGTCGTGATCGACCCTGCGGGTTTTGACAGAAGCCAAGTCCAGGCTTTGTCCCGCAGTGAGAACGGGAAGAGTCTCAGACGGATAGCATCATCAGAGATGCCCGTCATCTTAAAGGTGGCTAAAACCTCTAAGAATGCAACAATATGTTGGTCTGGATCCTCATGCTCCAGTCCACCGAATTGCACCGAGTTTTGTATCATATTCACGATACTAGATTTGATCTCGAAATGGTCAGCCAAAATAGCCGGCCGGACAATACTCGGCGCCAGTCCATCTCCTCTTGGACTACCACTATTATTAAGCGGAATGTCGTCGTCCGCCATGATAATGTCACTATGGGCTTCCGACCCCTCGTCGTCAGCCAGATTGTGCCTCGCCTCGTCAAATGGGACCTCAACTATAGGAGCAGAAATAAGAATATCAGAAACAAGACACAACTTATGAAGTCTAATCCTCTCGCTTCTCCTTAGGCGCCTTCGCTCCTCGTCAGAAAGATCACCAGAAGGTCCGAGGTTCGCGGACATCAACCTGCATGTAAGAATGATACAGTTGCAACAGGCGAATATATGACAAACCCAAAAAGGCGATAAAAGACAGAAAAATAAATAAATGAAATATAGAATCAATAAATTCATGCAAAAATAACGGAAAGCTATATATTCAAGATAATCAAATAAAAACTAATAGAATCAATAGAATGAACAGAAATAAACAGACTAAGCCTAAAACTATACAAAAAATGAAATTAATAATTAGTCCAAATACGAACCAATAAATCTAATTAATTAAATAACGAACAAATCAAATTCATAGACAAACAAATTAATCCAATATTCAATAAATTAAATCTATCAATATCCTAATGAACGAAAAATCAAATCAAACAATCCTATAAGCAGATAAATGAACGAATCTATATGCAAACCTGTCAACCAATATAAAATCAATCCAAAATATCTACAGACAGATAAATTTAATAAAAATTCAAATAATCATATATGCAAATAAATGAATGAAATTACGAATTAACGAAGTATAAACAAGTATTCACAAGCATGTACACTGGTAAAAAGCTGACTCGGTTCGTTCCTAATGCTCGTCGCGTCCCCGGCAATGGCGCCAAAAACTTGACTTGTCTGCTAGTACGCATAATTTAGCGATGAAATAACACACGTTTCTGCTTTAATATTTATAAAAACAGTTTAGACCTTAATATTAAAACACACACAATAGGGCAACTGTACCCTGTCATATATGTAGTAATTTACCGATAAGAACCAGATATCGATCCATGGATGCGCGCAGAGCAATGGTACTAAAACTCTGTCCCCCGTTTACCAGTAGAAAAAGATAGTTTGAGTTTGTTTATAACTAGATTAATTCTAAAATATCTAAATAACATATGTAAGACTCCAAATACAAAATAAAACTATATAAACTATAATATACCAATCCTAGCATGTCATCTACATATGATAAGTAATACAGGCGTGTGATCAACATTTTCATTTTCCGACAGTTAGTGTCCCTTTCGGGCATCCTAACATGACAACTATATAGAAAGCTATCACGAATACACACGTTAACCACTTCAAGTCGTCTATTAGCGAGCAGCTGATATGATCTCATGCAGATCTTCTAAAGATAAGTTAGTCATCTGTTAAGAGTATTCTAACCTCACTAATTCAGGAAAGCGATACCGAATACACAATACAGCCACCAAAACTAGCATAATGTAGAGCATTTCACAACCTATTCCATTTTACCAACTTTGAACCCAGATCTACTAAGATTGCTATTTTTACTAAAATAACTACTAAAGATCATTAACCGTGTCAAAGACCCGTAATGGCACCATTAGGCTTTTAAAATCCTTTTACATGCCGGTAAGCATTTTTAACCGTTATTCGACTGACTTTAACCTAACCAATACCCGGTTACAGTTTCATGGCGTAAACTATTTAACAAGTTAACTAGTCTACTACCGGACGATTAAACGGATGGTTTTTTCAACATTTATCCGCCTAACACATTCGGCAATCGCCAAAGTCATCCGAATACAACTATAAATCCAACAACAACGAAACAAGTTTGCGCTATGATCATCAAGATCTAAACATGAAAAATGCCAAATTTATACAAAACATGATTACATACTAACGATTGTTTTTCTACTAACGATTACAATACATGATTCATAAACGATAATGTACTACATAAACAACACAAACAACCTAAAATAAACAGATTTGAATCAACTAAAAGCTTAATAGATCAAACCATAAAACTTGAATGTGATGGATTGGATGATGATAGATGATCCGGATGAGTTCCCGCGCTTTTTCCTCGCCTTTGTAGCAGCTCACAGGTCCAGAAAATCGCCCCAAATTGCCCCAAATCGCCCAGAAATCACCCAACACTTGATTAGTGTGTTATGCTCTGTTTTTATAGAAAGTCAGATTTTGTGCACGGCCGTGCGCCTAAAGTTCACGGCCGTGCACTTTATCTGGATGAGTTGACGTGCAAGTGGGCAAGTGGCTGGTGATCCCTGAAAATATCTAGATATTCCGCATGGCCGTGCACCTAGGGTGCACGGGCGTGCAGGTCTGGTGGTAGCCGAGTGCTGGGAGTGCACTTTATCTGGACGATTTGACGTGCAAGTGGGCAAGTGTCTTGTCTGATTTTCACCCGGTTTCTTCAACTTTGCTCATGGGACGTCGTTTAAGACCTGCAATAAACATATGAAGCGGTTAAGTACCGAATTCGTGCAATTATGGTTGGAAACGCGTAATTTGGGAGATTAATCGGGGATTTAAATATGTATATTTTAAAGTATATCAGCTCTATCGGCTTCCCTTAATTTCCTCCAACTCCTTGCAAAAACTGAAAATCAAGAAATTTTTTTGCAGTCCCTTCACGGAACCACAACACCATCGGTTTCATTTGTCGCTCAACAAACCAAATCTGGTAATCACACTCGATCTCCCTCTCAGTCTTCGTTTTCTGGGCGTGCTCGCTGCCGGTCTTCTGGTCGTGGATGCGACCCTCGTAGACCTCGTCATTGTCAATTATGCAGGACTGAAGCGCATTAAGCCCCTGCTTGCCCAAATTTGTCTTCCTATGCTCAACGTGCGCCTGCTCTGGATGCCAATCTAGCCCAGGTGTTTCATGCCCAGTGTAACGTGACTAATGACTCTCCTGACTGGACATGTGATACAGGTGCAAATGCTCACATGACTCCCGATATAAATGACATTACAACCCCTTATGGTAACCCGGGAAATTCCTTTGTAAACTTTGGTAAATGCAAATCCTTACCAGTAACAAACATAGGCACTGCCACCATTCAAAATACTATTCCTTTAAAAGACGTTCTTGTTGTCCCTCACATCACAAAACGTCTCCTTTCCATTAGCAAACTCACCAATGACTCACCTGTTGATGTGTTATTTTCTAATAATTTTTTCAATATTCAGGATCGCAAAACGAAGCAAATCCTGGCAAAGGGGACTTGTGAAAACGGCCTCTACATTCTCAAGGAAGGACAACATGCTTTTGTGGCCTCCTATTCTTCACATCATCTTAAAGCCTCATTTGAAAAATGGCATGGCCGTCTTGGTCATGTCTCGTTTGATGTAATTTCTAGATTACATAAGACTGGTTTTTTATTTGTTTCATCGTTATTACCAAAACCTAAACTTTGCTCTCCTTGTCAATTATCTAAGTCACATCGTTTGCCTTTTGATTTAAATACAAAACATTCTTTGCATGCCTTAGACTTAATTCATTGTGACCTTTGGGGACCCGCACCGGTTGTCTCCTCTGATGGATATCGTTTTTATGCAATATTCATTGATGATTACTCGCGTTTTAGTTCGTTATATCCTCTTAAACATAAGTCTGATTTCTATGATGTCTTATTAACATTCACAACTTATGTTCAAAATCAACTATCATGCAAAATTAAAATTTTTCAAAGTGATGGGGGCACATAATTCACAAACTTGCGTGTTCAAAAATTATTTCAAAATAATGGCATTCACCATCGTCTATCATGTCCCCACACACCTCCTCAAAATGGCCGGGCCGAACGTAAACATCGCCATGTTACTGAAACCGATCTCGCAATGCTTTTTAATTCTCACCCACCGACCTCATTATGGGTAGACGCGTTTGCTTCAGCAGTCTTTATTATCAACCGACTACCCACATATGTTTTGGATCATAAATCCCCTTTTGAGGTATTATACGGCCACCCGCCCACTTATTCCAATTTTAGGATATTCGGGTGTCGTGTTTTCCCATACCTGCGTGACTATGCCAAACATAAATTGTCCCCTCGCAGTGTCGAATGCATTTTCATTGGTTATGATTCCAAATACAAGGGCTACCGGTGTCTAGACCCTAAAACAAATCGTGTTTATGTTACATGCAATGCTCAATTTGATGAGGAAACATTTCCATTTAGTGGCAATATTCAACCAGTTTATGAGGCTACTCTTGTGTTTTCAAACTTTGATGAAATTCTTCCTGTCATCCCTTTACCCAACCAACCTCCCATATTAACACTCCCTGTGCCCAAACAACATCCTCCTACCTTCACACCACCATGCACCCTATGTCCTACCTATTCCTCTACTCACTCAGGCCAGCCCACTGAAAACCAAAACCCAATTGTTCCTCATTCACCTATGGCCCATCCCATTTCCCCTACCTCTAGCCAAACAGATAACCCACCTTTCCCACTCAATCACTTCGGCCTAACCCAACAGACCTCACCTCCTGTCCCACCGCAGCCCAATGATCCTCCGCTCAACATTCCTCAGCCCGTTAACACAAATCCACCCCCTCCATCTACCATTCCTACACATCCTATGCAAACCCGTTCCAAAAGTGGGATTTTTAAACCGCAACATCATCCGGACTTGTCCTTGTTTTCTAACATGTTACATCATGCCTTATTTGCAACCATGGATCCTCGAGGTTATAAGTCCACTGCTAAACATCACAAATGGGTTAAGGCTATGGAAGAGGAAATTGAAGCTTTACGGAAAAATCGTACTTGGGTGTTGGTACCACGTCCATCAAACACCAATATAGTTGGTTCCAAGTGGATTTTTCGGAAAAAATATAAATCGGATGATAGTATTGATCGCCACAAGGCCCACTTGGTGGCCCAAGGATTTACTCAAATCCCTGGTCTCGACTTTTCTCATACCTTTAGTCCCGTTGTCAAGGCCTCTACTGTCCATGTGGTTCTTGCTCTTGCTACTATTTATGATTGGCCGTTACGTCAGCTTGATGTCCGAAATGCCTTTCTAAATGACAACCTCACCGAAATCGTTTACATGGAACAACCTCAAGGATTTGTTGATGCTCGTTTTCCAAATCATGTTTGTCGACTGCAAAAAGCCCTTTATGGTCTTAAAAAGGCTCCTCGGGCCTGGTTTCAACGCCTCCGTAATTTTCTTACTAACCATGGTTTTCTTTGCAGCAAAGCAGACACATCTTTATTTGTTTTTAAACAGGATCAGGTGCTCGTCTATCTTCTTGTGTATGTGGATGGCATCATCATTACGGGAAACGACTCTACCTTCATTCAATCATTTGTAAAGCAGCTTCACAACGAATTCTCCATCAAAGATTTGGGAGCCTTGGGATATTTTTTGGGACTTGAAGTCACTCACAACAAGAATGGCATCTTCTTAAGTCAATCCAAGTATGCTTATGGTATTTTAGCTCGAGCAGGTCTTTTGGATGCTAAACTGGTTGCGACACCTTTGTCCACCACTGATACGTTTCACTCCCAAGGTGAACCGTTTCATGACTCTACCCTTTATCGCTCGTTGGTTGGTGCGCTTCAATATTTGACTATCACTAGACTGGATCCTTCCTATGCGGTGAATCAAGCTAGTCAACATCTTCAATCTCCAACCACATCTCATTTTCAGTCGGTAAAACGAATTCTTCGGTATGTCAAAGGCACTCTTGCGTTTGGTTTGACTTTTTCGAAACCTACAACCACCACTCCGATTGGTTATTCAGACGCCGATTGGGCTCATTGCATTGAAACGCGTCACTCTACCTATGGCCACTCTATTTATCTTGGTGGTAATCTGGTTTCCTGGAGTGCTAAGAAACAACCTACCGTGTCACGATCTAGTTGTGAATCCGAATACAAGACAATGGCAAACACTGCTGCAGAGATTATTTGGCTTACTCATCTACGTCGTGAGCTACATGCCTTGCCCATGGATCGCCCTACGCTGCTATGTGACAACAAAAGTGCCATTTTTCTCAAGCAGAATCTGGTGTCACACAAACGGGCGAAGCACATTGATATCGATTATCACTTTGTTTGTGAATTGGTCTCTTCTGGACGTCTTTACGCTAAGTTTGTTCCATCCAATCTCCAGGTGGCAGACATCTTTACCAAGAGTCTCTCTCGGCCCCTTTTCGAGATGTTTCGTGACCTACTTCGTGTTGGTCCCCCACCTGTTCGATTGACAGGGGGTAATCGGATAACATGAATTAGGGAAGTCAACCCTAGTATATAAATTGTATTTATTATGTTTAATTTCTTTCCATTCTTAAGTTGTTTATTTTTGTATATATTTTAACAACCTCACATCAATGGAAATCATCTTGAACATTATTTCCCTTTATATTTATGCTATCTTTACATCTAGAATCTTCATCTGTACAATGACCATCAAAGACCTTTAGGGTTGTGTCGACTGTTTGTAATTCTGAATTTTAAAACACTGATGTAATTTAAACATATATAGCTTCGTTAATATCTGTTGTTGCAGTTTATGTTATGTTATTTTAGGATGAGTCTGTTTGAACTTCTGTTATCTAATATCTGTTTAAACAACCGTGTCTCGATTATTATTTTATAATAAAGAATATTAATTTTTTTAATAGTTTTAGGGCCAATTTTATTAGACGTTGATAAACCGTATGTAACATATGGTGCCGCAACATTATTTAGTTTTTTTCTAAATGCTGAAAATTTTAGACTTTTATTGAATTTCAGTAAATATTAGTTGCACTGAGTATATTTTATGTCATTAGTTTGTCGTTTAAATATTATAATATAATATATTTAAAATATAATATAAGTTTTCAATAGAAAGTATATATAATTACATATCTTCTACAAGCCAAATCATTTACAACAACAATAGTTTTAATTGTTTATTTAATATAAAAATATTAATGTTTAATTGATGGTGTATTTCCATCTAGATCCTTCATATGTACAGTGACCATTAAAGACTTTTAGGGCTGTGCCGAGTGTTTGTAATTATGAATTTGAAAAGACTTGTGTAATTTAAATTTAAAGTTATTTTGTTAGATATTGATTACAAGTTAAGTCGTACAAATTCTGTTTTAAAACTCTAGTTACATCATATTTCGACCTTCAGTTGAAAATTCTAATGGATCACAGTTGTGTGACAACATCTGTTTACAAGTCATCAACAAGTGTATATATTGACGTTAGAATATGTTTCAATAGGAAATTTCATTGTTAGCTCATTAAAACTAATGAATATAATCATACTAATAATTTAAAAAGTAATACATTGTGAATATAAAAACTATTATTACAATCTTTAATAATACTGAATTTTTAAGTAATTTTATTTCTAATTCATAACAGTTGTTTTACAACCTCTGTTGATATGTCAGCAAATATTGTATTCCTTGATGTTAGAATAAAAAGTATTAAACAGATGGTTATAATAAGTTGTAAACAAAAACGGATGTTGAATTTTTATTGTTATTAAATATATGTTAATTTTTTTAAGTTATAGGAACTATAAAAGGTTAAAATCATTTATAAGAATAATTTTTTGTAACTCTTATTTTAAGACCAAAAAGAATAATATTTAAATTTATGGTAACTTTGCATCTAGATCCTTCATCTGTACAGTGGTCATCACACTTTTTAGGCCTGTATGGAGTGTTTGTATTTTGTAATTATGAATTTGAAAAGACTATTTGTTATTTAAATTTATATAGTTTTTTCTTTAGATATTGATTTTGTCATTGAAATATTATTTATTTAAAATATAATAAGTCTTCAATATAAACTATATAAATACATATCCTATGGAGAACAATTTTTGTTATATATAATAAAAAACTTCAAATCATTTGTATCAACAATAGTTTTACTTTTTTAGTTTTAATATAAAAAAATCAATGTTTAAATTGATGGTATCTTTCCATCTAAATCCTTCATTTGTACAATGACCATTAAAGCCATGTGTAGTGGTTCAAGCCGGCATTTTCTGCCATGTGGACGCCATGTCAGCAAGGAATTTTTTAGCCAAAAAATGGTGTAGTGGTTCAAGCCCCTTTCTTGCCTCTTCAATCATTACCAAATTATTAAGTACTTTTACAATCTTTTTATTCAATTATTTTCTAAATAAAAATGATACAAAATAAAAAAACATAAAATATTTCATTAAAACTTGAAAAAAGTACAAACTTAAAACATAAAACTTAAAACGTTTCATCAAAAAAAATAATCACGCATTAACCGCTCGTTGGCACTTTCACGGTCCCGTTCGATACTCATTCTTTTCATGATTGGTCGTGGAGGATGAATAACATGCTCCATAAACTGGACCGCAAGTTGAACTGCACTTGTAATTGCGACATCAATCTCATCCTCGTCTGAGGACGTACGATCCTCACTAGTTGATGATGATGAATAATATTCCATTTTTTTAAAAAATTTTGAAAAGAAACTTTTAGAATGAATTGGTGTAATTTTAAGAAGTGTAGATTGTGTATGGGGTGTAATATATAACAAATATATGTATATACATAGCTTCCGTTGTCACTGCCGGTTGCGCCGTTGCAGGGGTGACCCAATCCTGTAGGCGATTTCCGTAAAAAAAAAACTAAAATAAAGGGCGTTACTGTAATTTAAATCAAGGGTAATGTGTCACATGACCAACTTTATGTCGCACTGACAAGAGTTAAAAGCAGGGTAGGAGTAAAATTACTTATACTTGATGGTGATGGGAATGTCAAGACTAAAACTAAAAATGTGGTGTATAAGGAAATATTTAGTAATATTTGAATAAAATGTGTATTGCATGCTTCTAAATATGAATAAAATATTTCTACTATATTTTTTATACGTCTTACAGCTCAAAATAATTGTAACTTGGTGAACCACGTGTCAACACGGGCAAAATTCTAGTATGTATATATATTGGATATATTTTATTAAATAAATTAATACTCATAATTAATTAATAGTGCAACGTTCATATGCAACGGTACTTTTCTAGTTTTTAGAAAAGCATTTATGAAGCAATTAATGCTAATAGGCGTTGTTTGAAACACGCCGATCCATCTTTTTTCAAATATAACGCCACTATGTAATCGAATTATGGCGTGAAAGAAATATTATTAGATAAAATAACGCCTCATTACGTTGGGTCTAATGACTTTTAAGCTTGTGCTGACTATTTGTAATTATGAATTTGAAAATACTTGTGTAATTAAAATATCAACTTATTTTGTTAGATATTTTATTACAAGTTAAGTGTTAGAAAGTCTGTTTTAAAATTCTGGTTACATCATATTTTGACCTTCTGTGGAAAATTCTAAAGTATGTACCCACCATCCCGAACGGCACATGACTGGCTTTGATACCATCTTTAACACCCCGCCCCTCTCACCACCGGTATTTTCCGCTTTGCCCCGATGGGTCGCCCATCCAGAGCTCACAGATTTGTTTTTGGTTACCCAGTGGAGACATCCCAGGAGATCACCCATTCTGATACTGCTCCCACCTGAGCACGCTTAATTATGGAGTTCTCCTCTCATCCACTAACATTAAGCCCCAAAACGCGTTGGTGATTTAAAAGGCAAGACATTACTTATGAACCAAGGATCTCTCCTGGCCACGGCCGATGTGGGATTTTCCTGGGGTGCCACAAAAATTCTAATGGATCACGGTTGTGTGTTTACAAGTCATCAAAAAATTCATTGTTAGCTCATTGAAACTAATGATTATATCCATACTAATAATTTAAAAAGTAATACATTGTGAAAAAAAAAACTATTATTACAATCTTTAATAATACTGAATTTTTAAGTAATTTTATTTTTAATTTACAACAGTTGTTTGACAACATCTGTTGACATGTTAGCAAATATTGTGTTCCTTGATGTTAGAATAAAAAGTATTAAACAGATGGTTATAATAAGTTTTAAAAAAAATCAGATGTTGAATTTTTATTGTTATTAAATATATGTTCATTTTTTAAATTTATAGGATCTATAAAAGGTTAAAATCATTTGTAAGAATATTTTTTTTATTTCTTTTTTTAAGACCAAAAAGAATAATGTTTAAATTTATGGAAACCTTCCATCTAGATCTAAAAATGTGGTGTGGTCATCACACTTTTTTAGGCCTGTGTAGAGTGTTTGTATTTTGTAATTATCAATTTGAAAAGACTATTGTTATTTAAATTTATATAGTTTTTTCTTTAGATATTTATTTTGTCATTGAAATATTATTTATTTAAATTATAATAAGTCTTCAATAAAAACTATATAAATACATATCCTATGGAGAACAATTTTTTTTTGTAGAATAAAAGACTTTAAATCATTTGTATCAACAATAGTTTTACTTTTTTAGTTTTAATATAAAAAAATTAATGTTTAAATTGATTTTATCTTTCCATCTAAATCTTTCATTTGTGTAGTGACCATTAATGACTTTTAAGCCTGTGCCGACTATTAGTAATAATGAATTTGAAAAGACTTGTGTAATTTAAATTCAACTTATTTCGTTAGATGTTTTATTACAATATTTAATAATACTGATTTTTTAGTAATGTTATTTATAATTCATAACATCTGTTGATATGTCATCAAATATTTGTATTCGTTGATGTTAAAATAAAATTGTTAAACAGGTGGTTATAATAAGTTGTAAATAAAAACAGATGTTGATTTTTATTGTTATTAAGTATATGTTCATTTTTTAAATTTATAGGAACTATAAAAGGTTAAAATCATTTGTAAGAATAATTTTTTGTAATTGTTTTTTAAAACAAAAAGAAAATAATGTTTAAATTTATGGTAAATACTTCGCCGTCTAGATCTTTCTTTTTTATAGTGGCCATCACACTTTTTTAGGCCTGTGTAGAGTGTTTGTAATTATGAATTTGAAAAGACTATTGTGATTTAAATTTATATAGTTTTTTCTTTAAATATTGATTACTAATTATGTTTTACAAACTCTATTTTAAAAATCTGGTTTGCATGATCGTTTAGTCATCAAATTTTAATGGATTACACATTTTTAATTAATAATATTTGTTTGCAAGTCATAAAATTTTCTATAACTTTGAATTTAAAATAGGTTTCAATACGAAAGCTTATTACTATGAAAATGAAATTAATGATAATATTCATACCAATCATTTAAAACGTAATACATTGTGAATAAAAGTTATTATTTCACACTTTAACTATATTAATTTTTTTAAGATTTTTTATTTGTATAAAAATGTCTTCAGTTTAATCAATTTTTATGGTAACGTTTTTTTTTGTTGTTTGATAATAGTAAAAATTAGTACATTTAGCATTAATTACCGTTGTATTTTCTGTAACTTTCCATCAATATCGTTCATCTGCACAATAGCCGCTAAAGACTTTTAGGCCCTTACTGACTGTTACTGAAATTGAAAAGACTTGTGTAATTTAAATTTATATACTTTTTGCGTTAGATATTCTTTAGAAAACTTGTTTTAAAAATCGTGTTATATTATTGTTGAATGTAAAATTGTTATGGTTAACAATTTTTGAGAATATCTATTTACAAGTTAACAGATATTTCATTAATTTTAACTTAGAATAGTTTTGTATATTAAACAGTGTCTCTTATTATGTTATGTTTAGTTTTAATATCTGTTGCATTTTAGTTACAATCACTAAATTTGACGTCATTTGTTAAACAACTTTATCATTGAAATACTATTAACTTAAAATATATCTTCTTATTCTAAATTATAGGAACATACAAATATTTCAAATCATTTCTACGGAAAATATTTTTTATTGTTTAATTAATACAATTAAATAGATAATGTGTAAATTTATATAAGATATTTTAGCTGTTTAATAATAGTAAAAATAAGTACATGTTACATTAATTATTCTTGTATGTTCTATAAGTTTTCATCTAGATCTTTATCTGTACAATTGTGATGCTAGACTTTTAGGGCCGTGGGCTTATTTGTAATTATGATTTTGAAAAGACTGATGTAATTTAAATTTATAGGTATTTCGTTACAAATTTATTACAACTTAAGTTTTAAAAGTTCTGTTTTAAAATTCTGATTATATCATCCTTTAGACCAAAATTGTATTTCATGACAGTTGTTATCACAACACCTGTTAACAAGTCATCAAATTTTATTATAATAGTCACAATAATGTAAAGAGTAAAGTTCGTCTTATTGATTTGAAAAGTTTCTCATAGAATAATTGATATAGTTTTTAGTTTTAAAGTGTTATTTGTTGAATAAACATCATAATTACATATTTTATAGATGATGATATTTTTTTATAATTTTAATTCTATAAAATATATCTTCATTGTTTAAATATATATTAATAATAAAAGATTTCAAATCATTTGTAGATTCATTTTCTTTATTTAATTTATTTTAGTTGTTTAATTACAAATAATATTTTTTAGTTACAATCTATATCTTACATCTGGACAATTTTCTTGTAATCTTTTTAGGGATTTAGTGGCATCATTTATTGGTGTTTGATTTGTCTCAGTGTGTATCAATTTTGTGTGATTTGTTGGTAAGTAAACAAATATTTTGTAAATTTCAACTTCAGAAGGCTCGAATATCAAAGTTAATTATTATGATATTGAATTTTATTTAATTATGGTATCGTTTCTGTTAGTAATTGTAATTGTTTTTCAGTTTATTTTTATTTTTATTTATATAATAGGGCGGAAAAACAGTATTATTATAGTGGGTATATCTATTGTTTCTGTTTATAAAAGGCGATTAACTCTTCATTTCAGTTTGCAAGGTTGTAATACCCGAAACATTTAAAACAAACCAACCATTTATACATTCGGTATATAATGTTATTTCATGTAAATTTGGTACTGCCAGTCTTTTCAAAATTAGCCGGTCTGAAAGGAAAATATATTACCAATAATCCGTTGCCAATGAAGTTGGAATTCGTGTTGCTGAAGATTCTTTCAATCAAAGGAAAATATTATTCATTTTCTTAAAATACAAGAGCCTGTCCAAAATGAGATGAGTGTCTATATAAATAATATGTCTCTTATTTTTTTCCGCCATTTAGAGACATATTATTGTATATGTTTTTTCTTCTTTCAACCGATCCTTCTTTCGGTTTCTGTTGTGGTGTTTTGGGTGAATTTTTTATTTTCTTTTTTGTTTTATAGATTAGATTTGTTATTTGGTATTACTTCACTTTTGTAGTGATATCGGACTTTTTTGTAACAGCACTTCTTTGTTGTATTTTTTGTAACCAGTTTTCGTTTGTGGTGTTTGGTTGTATTTTGTATCTTTTGGTTTTGTTTATATGCTTATTGTAAGTAAAATTATGCAATTCCAATGATGAGTTTTATTGCTATAATTTTTTTCAGTATTGTATTGTAGATTATATTCAAGATACGGTTGAACAATAACTTTTACGTTAAACAGACTGTTTGGTAAACAAAAAAATAAACCTTACTTTACGAATTAAAAATCACATTAAGAACTTATAGTTCTGTAAATAGATGTTGATTTATATAACATCTCTTGAGAATTTAACTTAGGTTGTGATATTTATTTTTAAATATTGTTAAAATGTGTGAGAAAATTTTTAAGTATAATTCATTGACAGTTGTTTGATAACTGTTGTTTATCATTCAACAGATGGTGTTAAACAGGCTATATACTATAAAATGAGTATATACTTTTATATAAAATGAAGTTAGAATTTGAAAGTTAATCAGTTGAATGAAGTATAAAAGGTGGTTACAACATTTGATGTCTAAAGAAATTAAATTTTGGTGATCTTACATATTTTATTAGAAGTTTAATTGTTATGAATTATATATACATATTAAAAAGTTATGAGAACATTAAAAGAATTCGCATTAATTTTCTAAAAGTAAATAACTTTATTTGTTTAATTTAAAATAAAAATGTTAATTTATGGTATCCTTTTTTAATTGTTTTATAATAGTTAAAATAATTACTGCTATCATTAATTACCGCCGTATTTTTCAAGTTTCCATCTACATTGTTTAACTCTATATTGATTATGATAGAGTTTAGGCCTATTCCCTGGCAGCAATAATTATTACATTGATACTCGATTTTAAGTGAGTCCATATCTTTTGCGTGTATTTATTTATTTATCGAACATTAATATATACATATTTCTATTAATTAAACAATAATAATAAAATAAGTTAAATTTGAGTACTTTAAAAGTTATCAGTATTTGTTTATAAAATGTATTCTGTAAAATAAATATTTTCATCATCTATTTAATTTAATTTTTATTTCGATCTATGTTTGTGTAAAATGTACTAATATAATTTAAAAACCATAATATTATCCATTTACATTTTATGAAGGATTTTTAATCCCAAATTACATATTTTTCGAAATTACAGTTACTACTGATTCTTTATAATTTCTTCACGTCGCTGCTTCCTTTTCTTACTGATGGAAATAATGTTATCAGTAAGAGCTTTCATCTTCGTCAAAATATCGTCATTAACATCGATTTGATCTACCAGGAACTGTAAAGCCATGTTTCGTTCACTTGATTCTGGAATTTCAATCATATCATACATGGTTTTGCCGATTTTCCTTAGATCCGTAATCGCTAGAGATGTAAGCATTCCACATGAGTTTCTTATTGTTTGTTCTTCAAAAGCTTCTTTTTTGAAAGCCTTAATCAGAAGTTCATCAATTGTTTGTTGGATACTGCTTTGGTAATTTTGCGAGGATGACATGTTTTGGTGATATGTAATATAAGTATTTTATTACTGTAAGGCGAGATATACATTGTAATACAGTGTTTTGTATATATATATATATATATATATATATATATATATATATGGTGTGAATAGAAAATAAATTTAAGCACGCTGTGGTACACGTGTTTTACACCTTATGCAGTGACGTTTAAGTTGCAACTCTTTAGATTTGACATTTTGCATTTGTAAAGATACTTTTTCATCTACCGCATTTATAGCCTTCAATTTCCGTAATTAATACGAAATGGGTAACTTTGGTTATTGTCACACCCTCAAATTCCACGTGCGGGGTTTTACCGCGAGGCGCGTGACAAACAAGGATCTAAGTCAACGGTCACAATAAACGACACTATATGATACGTAAAATGACATAAACAAACCATCAAGTTTTCATAATCCATCGCTGCGGAAGCGTAACTTTATTACAACCCAAAATGCAAAGTACGTAAGTCTGAAAAAGATAAGAAAATGCATATGAATCCAAGACACCGTGTGACTCCGTGCGCCTATGATAAGCTGCTACCTCAACGACCTGAGACAAACATGCTAAAAACGTCAGCAAATAATGCCGGTGAGTTCACAGGTTTTATGTTAAACGTTTAAGTAATGAAAGCCATCATGTTATCACTATGTTAGAAATGATAGCGTTAGCTAGAAGCATGAGTAATACTACTACGACCGGAAACCATTACAGACAACGATATATGATTTTTGCCCGAAACGATTATGCACTACCTCCAGTAGCGTTATGACCGAGACAATATGCACCCGCCCGGCTCCTAGCCGACGGGTGGGGTCTGTCAGTCCCAATAGATCTATCCACATTTCCCCCGTTATGCTATCCAGCATATTCATGGTTTCCCCGGGACTTTACGTATCGTATAGTATGTAAATGAATCAACACTAGTATAACATGATAATTTATGAAATAAGTATGAGCATGTGTCTCCCCCGAAATGTAAAACGTAAAGTGGGGCCGTGAAACTCACCTGATGATGCTTCCCACACTAAGACAAGTAAACCTGCTCAATAGATGGCACCAAATACCAGTGACCTATCATGACGAGCGTATAAGGTGTTAGACTAACAACACGTAGGTTGATTAGTCCCTAACAGTCCAGACCATAACCGTGTACATATGAAATGATGTTTAAACGTTTAACCGACCACACCAGACAAAACCCGACATCCCATTGGTGACCCGACATCCCACGTGTTAGTCACATACAAGATATCATGCAACTTATGCAATTAAACACTTAGCATGCGCAAACATTCACCCTCTCTAGCATGACGCCCAATTAACGCATAAACAAGTTCGGACACGTGTTACTATGTTACTAGGCATGTCACGGGGTTCTTAGCATGTTCCTAGGTGTCGAATCGGGTTTGGAATGTCAAAATACACTTATAACAGCAGTACACGCGATTAGGAACTTAGCATGCAATTAGGAAAAGTCAACATGTGATTGGGGATGGTCAACAGGCGATTGTGAGGCTAATCGCCTAACTTAGCATGCGATTGAGGGGCTAATCGCTTGCTAAGAGGGCTAATCGCCTGACTTAGCATGCGATTAGGAAAGCTAATCCCCTGCTAAGGAGGCTAATCGCCTACAGCTGCTGCGCGACGCAATTTCGCGCGTTTAACCCTCCAAATCAGATCCGAAACATGTGTAAACACCCAAAATCAATCCTAACACATTAACAAACATATTTCGAGCAAAACCCCTAAGTTTTCATCATTCTAACAATCCCGAATGCGAGCGTTTTCCCAAAATAGTAACTTAACATGTAAACATCATATCAACATGCAAGAACTTGCCCTAAATAGCAAATATCGAGATTTCATCACATAACCACGTTGTCCGATAGCATCCTACTGCTCTAGCATCATCCTAAAGCAAACCCTAACATCATACAATCAACAACACACCTCATAGCATCCTTAATCATTCAAAATCATTCAAATGGGTCAAAACATCAAACATCAACAATATACAACCAAAACCATTCAAACTCTTAGAACATCATCATACTAACTTGTAACAGCCATAAACACTTTAATAACACAAAGACAATCATGTTTCAATCCTAAAAATCCTACCTTTAATCACATATAAAACATATAACACACATAAAGGTTTGGGTTTGTTTAAAAACGGTTTTTAATGGATTTTCAAAGACAAAAACATTTATAAGTCAGGTCTGGACTTTTAGGGAACAAAATATAATCATTTAAAGGTTTGGGTTTGAAGAACACACCTTGGATTTAAGAGGTAATGATGGAATAAGCTTGGAAATGGTTGTTTTGATGTAAAAACGAGTTCCAGAGGGTGTATGTGTGTTGGTATGGGTTATGGGACGGCTAGGGTTGCACAAATGGTGTTTTGGTGGTCAAGGGTGGTATTTATAGGCGTTTCTAGTCGTTTAAGACACGTCAGGCGATTGTACAGCCTTACCAGGCGATTAGGGCTGCTAATCGCCTTTACTACCATGCGATTAGCCCCAATCGCCCATTAGTCAAGCCTAATCACCCTTTAAGTGTTGCCAATCGCCCCCTGAAGGCGATTAGGGCTTCCTAATCGCCTGCAGGGTCTGGTTCTGTGTATTTTGCGCGTTAAACCCCGTTTTAACATATGTTAACACGTTTTCACATACCGACAAGTCATATAATGATTATAAACACATAATACATGAAAATAAACACGTTCACACTCGTTCACCAATTCCCGGGACTCGAGACTTGCGTGTGTGCGTTAAACCCGGCGATTCCACGAATCACTGATCCTTGTACACATGGTTTATGGACCGACACCCAATGGTCACTCGGACCATTGTAACGACTCCTGATGATTCCCGAATCATCGGTACGACTCAACTGACCCGGTCAAGTATGATATTAAGTCGTTGTTTTCAATGTTTTCGTTGAGGTAGACTCGTATGTATGCAAAGTATGAAACGTATGTATGTAGAGTATGAAACGTATGTATTTAAAGTATGAAACGTATTATGTATAGTATGAAACGTATTAACCTGAATATGCCGGGTGTCACATCATCCCCCAGTTGAAAGAATTTTCGTCCCGAAAATTTCCCGAAGTAAAAGAGAACGAAGCGATAAAAAGAAAAATTTTCCCCAGAAATCAAAAATTTCCCGGTCGTCACATCATCCCCCTGTTGAAAGGAATCTCGCCCCGAGATTCACTCTTCGACAGTGATGAGTGTCGACCTGACCCAAGTAACGTTTCCCAGAATGCAAACGAAAGGATAATAGCGAACGAAGAATGAGAGCAACGGATACTCTACGCCGGGAATCGCCCTTCCCAAGGTGAATACAAAACAATGATTCCTCCTGATCGAAGGCCTTCCAGAGACTACTGTGATCGGTATAAATGATACACCGGTACCGTCCAAGTAGCATCTCTAAAGGACCCACATCAGACCGACAAATGCAAAACGATGATCAAATACCAAACTGAATGCACACAATGAATACGAATCGGCAAGCAATGTGAATGAAAATGAATACAAGTATAACGAGATTCAAGAAAAGAATACTCACCAGGAACAGTATCAGGATCCTCCTGGATCTCCCTAGTACCAATGACATAAGCACGAGCCGGAGCAGTTCGACCGCCACCCTCGCCTTGCTTCACTTTGGGACAGTCCCGCCTGAAGTGCCCAGTGTCGCCACTGTGATAACATCCCTGATTTCCCCTGGGTGCAGCAGTGGTAGTAGTAGCAGTAGTAGGGGCAACCACCTGTTGCTGAGCCTGAAGATTTACCCTGCAGCTCTGGGCCTGATGCCCGTTCCTCTTACATCGGGTACAATAACTACAATCCCCAAGATGATGGTACCCACAGCGATCACATCTAGGCAGCCTCCCAGTATACCCACTCTGCCTCTGCTCAGAAGATGCACCCGTAGCCTCAAATTTCCTCGGCTGCTGCTGTTGAGGCTGATCTGTACCCTTTCCCGCGCTCTCCCATTTCCTCTTATTGCCATCAGAGGTCTTCACCACAGTACCCTTAGGAGGCAAAACACCCTCCTGAACCTTCTACTTAGTCAGCCTATGAGCCAACCGAATGGTATCCCAAAGTGTAGTAGCATCATTCGCGGTCACCAACCCGCGAACCTCGGGCACCAACCCACTAATGTAGAACTCAATAGCCTTATATTCAGGCGTCACAGAATCCGGGCACAAAAGTGCCAACTCATGGTAGCGAGTGGTATACTCCTCTATCTCAGATCCCACCATCTGATGATTCCACAGCTCATGCTCCAAACTCTTGATCTCATCCCTGGGGCAATACTCTCTCTTCAAACGAAACACAAACTCGGTCCATGGCAACGCATGGGCCCCCAGTAAACCAATAGTCTGCACCGTCGAATTCCACCAAGTCAAGGCACGTCCCTCGAATGTCCCTGAAGCATACTTCACACGATACTCCTCTGGGCAGTTACACATGGAGAAAGCGGACTCGACCTTCTCCAACCAACGAAGTAGTCCCACAGCTCCCTCAGTCCCACTGAAGTTATGGGGCTTGCAGTCCTGGAACATCTTGTAAGTACAGTGGACTGGAGGAGGTGGAGGTGGTGGAGGAGGAAAAGCACCCCTGTTACAATAAGCAACATGGTCAGAAAACGAACATCACACGACAAAAGATAAGGAATGAGGGTAGGGGTAATTAAAATTACCACCATGGCCCTGCTGGGCGGCCTGCTGCGCAGCAATAGCAGCTGCCACGTGCTCCTGGATCAGATTATTCAGCTCTGCCTGGGTCATGTTGATGTTACCACGACCCCCATTACGTCCACCGCCATTTCGGCCACCAACACGACCACCAACGCGACCACCACGACGTCCTGCCATCTTCTGTCAAGATCAAAGACAAGACATCAGATTCCAGAACAGATAACAAGGAATCATGAAGAAATCATAAGCAACAAGGTCAACCAGAGAAATGGATTCCATCATGGTTATTAGATCAAACACAGAGTCCACTAGGATTTCCATGCATTTCAACTTATTACTTCGTGTGCACCCGAAATGATAAGTCACTCTACATGGTCCCTGAGGCGTGCTCCTAGCCTGACTTTCAAACCACAAGGCACCCACGTTCAGGAACAGATAAGAACTCCTACGTGGTAAAACACCCAAGATATAAAACAGCAAATACAAGTGTGCGATAATGTGTGCGAGCAAGTGTGTCCATTGGAGTATAGAAATGGGAGATGTCCGAATCTCGGACAAATCTCCGAAGGATGCCGAAGTCACTCCAATGTACGCCACTGCCGTGCAAGGATAGTAAAGCTCTTCATCTTCAGCACGATGATGAAGAACAGGATAGGAAATAAGAGTAATAGATAGATGATGTAAGCATAAATGATAATAACGAATGTAATACTAACACCCCGGCAATTCCCATATGTCATGACTTATATGAATGTGACCGTCTAGTGTGTGCGACTCGGCTATAGACTAGACTCTACATGCAGTCCTAGTTCACTATAACCATTGACTCTGATACCAATCTGTCACACCCTCAAATTCCACGTGCGGGGTTTTACCGCGAGGCGCGTGACAAACGAGGATCTAATTCAACGGTCACAATAAACGACACTATATGATACGTAAAATGACATAAACAAACCATCAAGTTTTCATAATCCATCGCTGCGGAAGCGTAACTTTGTTACAACCCAAAATGCAAAGTACGTAAGTCTGAAAAAGGTAAGAAAATGCATATGAATCCTAGACGACGTGTGACTCCGTGCGCCTATGATAAGCTGCGACCTCAACGACCTGAGACAAACATGCTAAAAACGTCAGCAAATAATGCCGGTGAGTTCACAGGTTTTATGTTAAACGTTTAAGTAATGAAAGCCATCATGTTATCACTATGTCAGAAATGATAGCGTTAGCTAGACGCATGAGTAATACTACTACGACCGGAAACCATTACAGACAACGATATATGATTTTTGCCCGAAACGATTATGCACTACCTCCAGTAGCGTTATGACCGAGACAATATGCACTCGCCCGGCTCCCAGCCGACGGGTGGGGTCTGTCAGTCCCAATAGATCTATCCACATTTCCCCCGTTATGCTATCCAGCATATTCATGGTTTCCCCGGGACTTTACGTATCGTATAGTATGTAAATGAATCAACACTAGTATAACATGATAATTTATGAAATAAGTATGAGCATGTGTCTCCCCCGAAATGTAAAACGTAAAGTGGGGCCGTGAAACTCACCTGATGCTGCTTCCCACACTAAGACAAGTAAACCTGCTCAATAGACGGCACCAAGTACCAGTGACCTATCATGACGAGCGTATAAGGTGTTAGACTAACAACCCGTAGGTTGATTAGTCCCTAACAGTCCAGACCATAACCGTGTACATATGAAATGATGTTTAAACGTTTAACCGACCACACCAGACAAAACCGACATCCTATTGGTGACCCGACATCCCACGTGTTAGTCACATACAAGATATCATGCAACTTATGCAATTAAACACTTAGCATGCGCAAACATTCACCCTATGTAGCATGACGCCCCATTAACGCATAAACAAGTCCGGACACGTGTTACTATGTTACTAGGCATGTCACGGGGTTCTTAGCATGTTCCTAGGTGTCGAATCGGGTTTTGGAATGTCAAAATACACTTATAACAGCAGTACACGCGATTAGGAACTTAGCATGCAATTAGGAAAAGTCAACATGTGATTGGGGATGGTCAACAGGCGATTGTGAGGCTAATCGCCTACCTTAGCATGCGATTGAGGGGCTAATCGCATACTAAGAGGGCTAATCGCTTGACTTAGCATGCGATTAGGAAATCTAATCGCCTGCTAAGGAGGCTAATCGCCAGCAGCTGCTGCGCGACGCAATTTTGCACGTTAAACCCTCCGAATCAGATCTGAAACATGTGTAAACACCCAAAATCAATCCTAACACATTAACAAACATATTTCGAGCAAAAAACCCTAAGTTTTCATCATTCTAACAGTCCCGAATGCGAGCGTTTTCCCAAATTAGTAACTTAACATGTAAACATCACATCAACATGCAAGAACTTGCCCTAAATTGCAAATATCCAGATTTCATCACATAACCACGTTGTCCGATAGCATCCTACTGCTCTAGCATCATCCTAAAGCAAACCCTAACATCATACAATCAACAACACACCTCATAGCATCCTTAATCATTCAAAATCATTCAAATGGGTCAAAACATCAAACATCAACAATATACAACCAAAACCATTCAAACTCCTAGAACATCATCATACTAACTTGTAACAGCCATAAACACTTTAATAACACAAAGACAATCATGTTTCAATCCTAAAAATCCTACCTTTAATCACATATAACACATATAACACACATAAAGGTTTGGGTTTGTTTAAAAACGGTTTTTAATGGATTTTCAAAGACAAAAACATTTATAAGTCAGGTCTGGACTTTTAGGGAACAAAATATAATCATTTAAAGGTTTGGGTTTGAAGAACACACCTTGGATTTAAGAGGAAATGATGGAATAAGCTTGGAAATGGTTGTTTTGATGTAAAAACGAGTTCCAGAGGGTGTTTGTGTGTTGGTATGGGTTATGGGACGGCTAGGGTTGCACAAATGGTGTTTTGGAGGTCAAGGGTGGTATTTATAGGCGTTTCTAGTCGTTTAAGATATGTCAGGCGATTGTGTAGCCTTATCAGGCGATTAGGGCTGCTAATCGCCTTCACTACCATGCGATTAGCCCCAATCGCCCATTAGTCAAGCCCAATCGCCCCTTAGGTGTTGCCAATCGCCCCCTAAAGGCGATTAGGGCTTCCTAATCGCCTGCAGGGTCTGGTTCTGTGTATTTTGCGCGTTAAACCCCGTTTTAACATATGTTAACACATTTTCACATACCGAGAAGTCATATAATGATTATAAACACATAATACATGAAAATAAACACGTTCAAACTCGTTCACCAATTCCCGGGACTTGAGACTTGCGTGTGTGCGTTAAACCCAGCGATTCCACGAATCACCGATCCTTGTACACATGGTTATGGACCGACACCCAATGGTCTCTAGGACCATTGTAACGACTCTTGATGATTCCCGAATCATCGGTACCACTCAACCGACCCGGTCAAGTATGATATTAAGTCGTTGTTTTCAATGTTTTCGTTGAGGTAGACTCGTATGTATGCAAAGTATGAAACATATGTATGTAGAGTATGAAACGTATGTATGTAAAGTATGAAACGTATTATGTATAGTATGAAACGTATTAACCTGAATATGCCGGGTGTCACAGTTATTATTTGAAGTATCGGCTTATAAATATGTAGATCTTTTACTTAAATTTCTTCTCTATACTCATATATACTATATAGGTTTCTTTTATTGTTTTTTTCAAGTTATGGCCTCATCACCATCAGCAGCAGTACTCGCAGTGGATTGCAAGATGGATTTAATTAGACAAGTTCTTATGCAGTATGATAAGGATGCATTGTATAAAGATGTGTTGAAGTAGACTTTTATGCATATTTCAAATTGTTTTGATAAAAAAAGCAAAGTTAGTCGACAAATTGAAGGGTTTGCCACCATCAACAATTTGTGATGTTAGTGTAGTGTTTTTCATCGATGGGATGAAAAGTGATTTGGAGCAGTTAGAAATGATTTCTGATATTGTAAAGTCACTTAAGTGTTCTATGGAGTTGAAGATTAAGTTTTTAAATTCATTTTAAATGTTATGTTTATTTATGTTTTTTTATATATTTTTGTAATTTAGCAGATCTTGATGTAATAACATAATATTTAAATAAAATATTAGGTTTTTATTTATCTTATTTGTATAATAGATACAATGAATACAAGTAATACTGATTATAAAAGTTATCATATATTTAAACTACTGTCGTATCATTTGATGATAAGTAATAGTCTTTAGTATGTTATCATATGTTTTGTAAAATTTGACCAACAGATTCTTTGAAATGATATAAAAGTTACGATTAAGAAAATTTTGACATATTTTTGGACTGAAATGATTAACATGGACAATGATTACACTAACGTGGAAAGTATTAAGTAGAAGAAAGAACACTAATATCACCAATCCACATTATCATTAGTTCGATAATTTCAACATTGTTCTAGAAGTTAAAATCCCCTAGCTTGGTAAACATTTGAACTCAGTAACTACCGAATTGTGTAGTGTATGGGTACTTTGAGGCCATATCATATTTTTAATGCATCTAAGACACAGAAGACACTAAAGTTGATCAACATGATTTTTGTAAAATAAGTTATGTGAAATACTATTGGAGTCAATAGACATTTAAGGCAAAATAGATTATAAATGTCATCAGATATTTAATCTACTGTAGAATGATTTGACAACATGGCAACAGTATTTAGGATTTTTCCAGATGTTTGTAAAATCCTTTTATTGTAAATGTTTTCGTAACTTTTATATTGATATAATAGTAGTTAAGTAAATTTTGTGGTTGTGATTTAAATTACTAAGAATATATGAAATAAGTATTTCGTTTAAGTAATAAGTTTATTACGGAGGTATTTAAGTAAAAATTAATATAATATTGAATGTTTAAGAGCATTATTATAATACAATATATCAAATACAAATAATTATAGTGTAAAATACATCAATGTCCCCACCGAATATATAAGTTGTGCGTTAGCAGTCTTTAAGTTTTCTATCAATGTTGTGAACAAATTAAAAGACTTCCAATTGGATCTGTAATCTACATATCATTTATTTACAATTACTAAAGTTAAGTTCCCAAACATTGAATAAGGTAAAAACATTTCTGAATGAAGTTATCTTGTGTTTATATTTATTGTGGTTATATTTTAACATTCATCTGAAATAATCAACTTTTCTAAAATTTTGTTTAACATTTTTTCTAATGTGTTAACTAGTTGAAATGGTCTCATTCATTGGATGTGTTATTGATCCTGAAGCTGGAATTTTGGTATTTATTACGTTTTTAAAAGTTATATTAGCTTTAAAATCTGTAATAAATTCTTTTTACATTTTTTTTCAAATTTTGTGTCTTTATAGAATTTATTAGAAAATGTTGGTGGTAGCTTTCATCCTTCTGCAGCAATGGATTATCATGTAATCCTAACTACTACAACACATAAAAGGAAATGGGAAGTTGTTTTAAGGAAGCATGTTTTAAATGAAGCTGGGTTCATTGAAGGATGGCAAACTGTTGTTAAGGATATGGCACTTGAAGTAGATGATATATTATTATTTGAGTATCTTTCTGAAGATACTTTGCTAATGTCCTGTTTCCGGAACTTGATTTGTGGGAATACGTTCATACAGTTTATATATGACCCTTCAAGCAATTTTTTAGTACGTATTTTCCAACTATTGTTATACGTATATTTAGTATTAAAAATAATAAATTAGCTAATTTTTTTATTTGATTTACTCACAGAGAGTACCTGATAGTTTTTCTTGTGATTATGCATGGAGCTTAAAGATAATTTCCATGGAGAAACATTGTATTTTGTATGATGGGTGGTTGGATGTAGTTCAAGATCTGAACTTGGATGTTTTCGATTTTGTCTTTCTGAAGATGAGAGACCTCTTTAGTTTTGAAATTAAGGTCTTTTTTAAACAATGCTGCCATTCTTTTTGAGCAAACTTACCATTGTGAACCATCAGTTGAAGATATTAAAATGTCTGATGATTATCAGCTTCATATGCAGGTTAAAAAATCATTTATATATTTGTTTAAAGTTGTTCTACATGTCATGTAGTAATACATTTGTTTAAAATGTTGTGCAGGTAGATGATTTCGATCAAAATATCAGTTTTCAAGTTTATGAGCATGACGCAGTGATTGATAAACGTTATGTAAGTTATATATTAGATTCTGTTTTATATTTTTCATTATCTCACTGAGCTTAGTTAACTAATAATGTTATAAAAACATCAACTTTTTAGCGGCTTAATGCTTCAATAGTTAGTTTAGCTAAGAGTACTTTGCCGCATAAGATTTATGTTCAAGTCAATGATGGTGAAGTGAATGAGTGTAAACTATATGTGGAAAAAGATAGGAACGGCCAAAGGTATTACTTAAATTTTAATAATTAAATTTGGATTTTGTTTTAATAATATAACTAACATTTGTATATTATTATTTTATAGGTTTGCAATTAGGAGATGGGTAAGCTTTATAAAGTCCAAAGGATTGAAAATTGGCGACTGTTGTATTTTCCAGTTTGATCAATCATTAGGAATATTGGTTATAAATAAAAATTGATAGTATGCCAAGGAGTGAAACTATTTTCATGTTGATACAATGCTTTCATGTTTGGTGATGCTAATTGAAATCTTAGGTTAAATTAGTTATGTTGATGACTCTTTATTTTGTACTCTTGAATATTGTTATTTTAGGTCGGCAAAGGTTGATCTGTTTTGATATAATCAATTTAGACCAACAATTGTTAATCCTAAATGTTATTATAATCTTAGTAAGAATTTTTTAATACACAATCTGTTTTAAGTAAACTGTTTGACAATCATCTGTTTTGAACAAACAACTGTTTATACTAACAGCGTTTTTAGATATTTAATTTTATGGTATCTTTCCATCTAGATTCTTCATTTTGTACAGTTGTTATAAAAGACATTTAGGGGTATACCGACTGTTTGTAATTATGAATTTAAAAAGACTATTCTAATTTAAATTTATATGTATTTCGTTAGATATTGATTACAATCCGTCTTTTCATATGTGCTTTCAAGTATATTTATATATATAATATATATGTTTACATTATAGATATTTAAAGTGTTTGTTTACTTTTGATTGTATTAAGAATTAAAAATCTGACCATACTATTAACTATCGTCGTGAAGGTAACAAATTTTCCTTAAAACAGACGAGTGGCTTTTTAAATTTTTTTTTTTAGTAATCAGTCCTTCAAATATAATATAAACGGTTTTTTCTTGTCTAATGAAATCATTAAGCGCCTTTAATATTTAAAGTTATAATGTGTTTATTATCGATGTCGCAAATATACTCAACTGTAATAATTCAATATTTTTAAATTAAAATTAAATTAATAATTCTTTTACACATATAATATATTTATATTTATTATCTTTGTTAAACAAAAATGTAATAGGATTTGACGTGTTTTTTCATTGACAAATTATTTTAGTAACGAAAAGATTATTTTATAATTATTATTTTTGTGTTTCAAGTGGTTTTTATTCTATATAAGAAATAAGAAATATAAGAAATAAATTGTAATTTCCAAAAGTAACTTCCATCTTTATATTTACTTGAAATCCAACCAATAAAGTTGAAAACCAACTTTACGAATAGTTATTATTATTACATATTTTTCAGCCTATAAATGGGGATGTATTCTCAATATTCATTTTCAATTCTCTCAGTTAACATCACTCCATCCAATATGCATTATGATATTAGTTTCAAATTTATTTCCACAAATTTTTCGAAAGATTCTTACAATCAAAGGAAAGTAGTTTATCAACAATTGGTTGATAAACAACCTCAATTTGATGTTTTCCCTTGATTCTTACAATCGAAGGTAAGCATCAATTAATTATTACATAAAAATACATCCGGTTCTATTTTCAATCTTTAGTGTTTTTGTATCTGAAAGATATTTAGATACGGCTGTTGTCTTGAGGTGGTTTTCATTTTTTCTGTTTGTTATTTGCTTCAATGAGGCTGGAAAGAGAGATTATTCTCTAGGATTTGGTTGTTAGTAGGTTTTTTTTTTTTTTTATGTTTCATTGTATTTTTATGTAGGTTGTAAATTCAGATATTGTAATTTTGTTATCATTAAAGTAGTTTATTCCTTTTTGTGTTTATTTGTGTTCAATGCAATGTTTAACTCAAACTATGGAATTGTAATTATTCAATTTTGATTGACGGTTTATTCCTAAGCATTTTTAGATAAGCAATTTTAGTTACAAGGTCTTTTTACCAAACAAGTTAAAGAACCTTTATTTTTATATTATTGATATTAATTGTTATAAAAGAAAGAAACAGATATTAGTAAACAAGTTTTGTTTACAGCAGATGATTTTTTTCAACATACACAAACAATGCTTAAACTAATTGTTTTCAACATTCGCAAACAGATGGTAATAAACAGATGTTCTCAAACAAAAGACGGTGGCATAAATAATGTTGTTTATAATAAACAGAGCTTAACATTTAAAATTAAATCGTACATAATGAAAGTCGTATCTACTATACAAAACTACTTAATTAAAATTTCAAAAATCCTTTGTTAAACTGATAGTTAAGTATTTCGTCTATTCGTTTTCCAAAGCATTTTCGCATTTATGTTTAACAAGTTGCTTAGACCTTTTAGGTAGTATAAAGGTTTTCATTAATACTACATTTCAGTCTTCACCAATTGGATCAATGCCAGCCCCAAGTGGTAAACGTGAAGATGAAATGAAGATATTTGTTCTTAATCAAATTACTGAACAATACTATCAAGATTTGAAGACTGCAAGACAGTTGAAGATTTGTTTTGACAGTTTGCACTTGGGCATATTTGAGCGAGACAATGTTCAACGGATTTTGAAGTCAATGCCTTCGACTACTGTTCGTGATTTGTCGATGTTGTGCAATTCAGAGTCCGGCATTAAGGATGTAGAGCTTTTGGCATGATTCAAGGATCTACACGCACAACTTGAAGCTTCAATTGAATTGAAGCTTAAGTTTATTAATTACTTTAACCAGCGGTGGATACCATCCATCGCATATGAATGAGTTAATACGCGTATTGAGTTTCATATGCGTAAAGTGCTTAAAGTTTAAGAATAAAAGGATTTGTACCTTCAAAGGAATTGAAGCTTAAGTTTATTATTCCTAATGTATATTCATATGTATAAAAAGATGTTATGAAGATGGAATTCATAATATATATTGATGTTTAAAGGTGATTATATTTGTTTTGTTTAACGTTGATTAGATTTGGTTTTTTAATCCGTCTGTAGAGTTTTTGTTCCTTGGTTGTAGCCTTTCAGTTATTAAACATTTGATCAGTGTTAAAAAATATAAATAGATGTTGCGAAACAGCGGTTCCTCTCAGCAGACATTTCGTGTGTTGACGCATCGGTGGTTACCGTACAATGGATAAGTGTTGTTCTGTTGAAGCGTTAGTATAAACAGCCGTTACGAAACAGACGTTTTTTTCTGCTGACTTGTCAATGGTTAGCGTACAGCGGATAAGGGTTGGGCTGGACCTCCCGTGTGTTTCTACACGGGATCTCACCTATTTAATATTCTGTGACACCCGACATATTTGGCTTAAACATTTTAGTAACATCTAAGTCTATCTTAGCGGGAAACGTTTATAAATGGACTTAACTAGGTTAGTTGAGTCGGGCCAAGTTAGGATTGTCCAGGGTTCAATGATCTGGAGGGTCATTGGGAGTCGTTTTGGGAATACACTAGTACCGGTTCCGTTGTTGGTGAAATTACATAAACTAATTTAGTGTATGTGTAGATTAATTGTCGTGTGGTGGATTATATGCATAGATGTGTTTAAATGATGTGTAGATAATCATACATGCTTAAATATGTTAAACATAGACTAAGGTTGCATGCTCATATGTTAAGGTGCGTTAAAATGCGTTAAACACGACAAATTGGAAAACTAGAAAAACATAAGTTCTGGTTCGATCACATCGAGTGGGCGAACCTGGAAAATAATCTTGGTTCGACCCTTAGCAAAGGGGCGAACCTGGAATGTGGAAATGGAAAAGTTTCATTCGACCAGAACATGCACATTCGACCCTGTGAAAGGGGCGAATGTGGGAACATTCGCCCGGGTCGAAGGGGCAAATGTGGACTAGTATAAATACCAAACTTTGTCATTTTTCAACATTTCACAAACCCTAACCGTCTTAAAACACTCTCAAACGATTTTACTCATTATGGAAGGAGTTTTTGCTCTTCTTTTCCATAATCTAACCTATCAACAACATCTAATCAAGAATCCAAGGTGTGTTCTTAATTCTAAACCTTGTTCAAGTATTTTAATTCGTTTTTATCTAACCCTAAATGTCCAGATCTGTTCTAAGGAAGTTTTTATTAATAAAAACCTTTTAAACATCTTTCTAAACCTAAACCCTATCATTAAACATAGGTTTTCATGTCAATAAACGTATGTTAATTGTGTGTTATGTGATATTATGTGTTGGTTAATGATTTACTGTTGTGCTAATGCTAGAAACATGATCTAGGGCAGCTATTGATGATAGTTTAGGAGTATAAAAGGTTATAATTAGATAGATGATGATATCAAGTCTAATTTGGGAGTTTTTATTGAATCTAGGGCTTGATGCATGTTAGTGTTATCAATAAAATGATTGGGGGTTTTCTATTACATGATAAACTGAGCATTTTTAGATGATTATGGATTGATATTGAAAAGTTTCCAAATTGGGTAAAGATTACATGCATGATGTGACATTTCCATAATCTTTGCCATTTTGGGAAAGGGCTGAAAATGGATAGGTTTTGGGGCAAAATTGGTGGGGTTTTGTAGGGATAAGTTATACATGCTTGACTGCAGTGTTTGATGATGTTTCGGGATGTTTTCGGAAGTTTTTGAAGCGTTTTTGGGAAAAATAATCTGTTAGGGTCGAACCTGGGCACATTCGACCGGTCGAGTGGTCGAATATGGAATCCCAGGGTCGAACCTGGATAATTTGGTCGAATCTGTGAAGAACGGTTGAAGGAAGCTTTCCAAAGGGTCGAAGGTGGGTTTAAACGGGCGAAGGAGGATCAGTTTTCCTGGTTCGACCCTTCTGATTCAAAAATGAGATTTTTGATACAAACTAAGTGTTTTATGCTTGAACCTTTTGTGTAATCTATGTGTACTTGATTAGTTAGGGTAATGAGTCACCAACGGGATGTCGGGTCGGTCTAGTGTGTCGGTTAAACACTTAAACACGTTTTAAAACATACTTGGTTACGATCTGGACAATCGGGGACTAGATAACCTTATGGTTATTAGTCGGAACACTTATGTGAACATTTTGATAGATCTCCGGTAGAGGAATTATCAAGGGCTTGGCATTTTATTATTTAAAGAGGAACGCAATTTAAGGTGAGTTCACGGCCTCACTTTTACAGCTTTAACTTTTGGGGGAGAAAACATGCGCTAAACTATTTTGGTAACATATGTCATACTATAGTTTTAACTTGCATTACTATACGATCATTTAAAGTCCTGGGGAAAACCATGAATGTGCGGGGATGCACAACGGGGGAAATATGGATAGATCTATTGGGCGTGACCTGCCCCACTCGTTGGCTTGGAGGGCTAGGCGGGTGCATATTGTCTCGAACTGGTAACATTGGTGTCATGCTGAACATTCGGGCTGAACATTGCTAAACATTGCTAAACGTGTCTAGTAATGGTTTTCCAATCGTAGTAGTAATAAAACTTACGCCTAGCTAGCGTACTTGGTAACATTGGTATAGTATGGACATGGTAACGCTTTGGTAACTATTTTGGTAACATATTGAACAAACCTGTGAACTCACCAGCATTATATATGTTGACGTCTTTTTGGCATGTTTTTCTCAGGTCGCTAAGGTAGCATCGGTTGGACTAGGCGCACGGGTCTGCATTGGCGTCTAGGCTTAGTGGCATATTTTAAATAAGTGTCTTGAACATTTTGGAACACAGTTTGTAATCTTTAAATGCTTCCGCTATATTTTAATGGTTTGATAATCAAGTTTTGAATTTACGTATTTCATATAGTGTCGTTTATTGTGACCGTTGATTTGGATCCTGGTTTGTCATGCGCCTCGCGGTAAAACTCTGCAAGTGGAAATTTGAGGGTGAGACAGATTGGTATCAGAGCCAATGGTTATAGTGAACTAGGACTGCATGTAGAGTCTGGTCTATAGCCGAGTCGCACACACTAGACGGTCACATAGTTTGAGTCTATTAGTGGGATACGTACTAACTTTGTCGGGGTGTCCTTACATTATCATCATGCTTCTTTGTTACATCATCCACTTTTATTTGGGGTCTTATCTACTCTTGTCTTCTTCTTCGGGATTGAAAGGGAAGTGGCTGATTGGTTGGCTCTAGCACACACATGCTTTCTTACACTTGCACCTATCGTAACATGTTACTAGGCGACGATATTTGGTGACCGGACTCTGGACTAGGAGTGCATTTGGAGGACCATGTAGGGCAGTTTATCATTTCGGGTGCACACGAAATAATAAACTGAAATGCATGAAAATCCCGATAGACTTGGAGTTTAGATGTATAGTCCTGAATTTGTCCCTAAGTTAACTCTTGTAAATTTCTAGTGGTTGACACTAGAGGTGAATCTGAATCCCTCGATTTCTTGATTTGTTAGATCATGTCTGGTGCTCGTGGTGGTGGACGTCGTGGTGGCGGCGGTGGCCGAGCTGGCGGCGGTGGCCGTGCTGACAGTGGTGGTCGTGGTAACATCAACATGACCCAAGCTGAACTGAATAACTTGTTACAGCAGCAAGTGAACATGGCTATGGCTAATTTCCAGGCTGGGATTAATGCCATGGGTGGTGAGTTGATTTCTGTTAGCTTTGCCTCGTTCTTGGGTATCATGTTCTTTCGTTTGTATTTTATTCGGGTATCATGTTTCAGGTATCGCTGTTAATCCACCTCCACCTCAGTGTTCTGATAAGAAGTTTCGGGACTGTCAGCCCCATAACTTTGCTGGGACTGAGGGAGCAGTGGGACTGCTCCGATGGCTGGAGAAGGTAGAATCTGTGTTCGTCATGTGTAACTGTCCCGCTGGGGACCGGGTTAAGTATGCTACTGCGACATTCAAGGGGCCTGCATTGTCGTGGTGGAATGCTACTGCCCAGAACATGGGATTGGGGGAGGCTATTGCTATGCCTTGGGCGGATTTTGTGCATGTATTGAGGAGCGAGTACTATCCGAGGGAGGAGGTACAGAAGTTGGAACATGAAGTCTGGAGTTACAAGATGGTCGGGTCCGAGATTAAAGAGTACACTGTGAGGAGGAACGAGCTGGCGGTGTTGTGCCCTGATTTGCACACACCCGAGTATAGGAGGATCGAGCACTATGTATCTGGGTTAATGCCAGCTCATCGGATGACTAACCTGAAGGTGGCAGAAGGTGTTTTGCCTCCTAAGGGTGCTGCGGTGAAGGACCGGAAGGGAACAAGAGGAAGTGGGATAATGTGGGGAAGAGTGCTGTGCCGACACCATCTTAGCCGGCAAAGAAGTTTGATTCATCTGGGTCTTCTTCAGGACAGAAGTCGGGAGGGTATGTTGGGAAACATCCCAAGTGTAACAAGTGTGGTTATCACCACTCTGGGAATTGTGATCGGGCTCGCTTTCATCGGTGCCATCAGTTGGGGCATCATGCTAAGGATTGCAGGGTGACACTTACCTCAACTCAGACTCCTGCTGCTACTCCTACTCCTGCTGCTCAGGGGACTCCAGGAAAGCAGGGGTGCTATAACTGCGGAGACACGGGACACTTCAAGCGTGAATGTCCTAAGCTGAAGCAGGGTGATAATGGGAGGGGCGGGAACGGTAACGGAAACAACGGGGGCGGAGGCAGGACTGCACGTGCTTTCGTCATTGGATTTGCAAAGGCTAGGCAGGATCCAGACACAGTTACCGGTACGTTCCTTTTTAATGATCGCTATGTTTCTGTCTTGTTTGATTCTTGTGCCGATAAGAGTTTCGTATCTGTGGACATTAGTCGATTGCTAGATATAGTACCCCACACCTTTAGAGGCTAAGTACTTAATAGAATTGGCTGATGGTAAGAAAATCGAAGCGACGCACACCCTTAGGGAATGTCGCTTAGAACTGTCGGGTTTGTCTTTCCCCATTGAGCTTATGCCGGTACCCCTGGGTAGTTTTGATGTCGTTGTCGGCATGAATTGGTTATCGTTGTATTGCGCGGAGATCGTTTGTTTCGATAAGATTATTCGGATCCCTCTCCCTGATGGAGAGACTCTTTCGGTTCATGGCGAGAAAAGCGGTACTCCGCTGAGTATCATTTCTAGCATGAAAGCCCGTAAGTATCTTCGGAAGGGTTGTTCGGCCATTCTGGCACTTGTTAACGTTTCGACTGACGATGAGAAGAAGATCGAGGATATTCCGGTGGTTTGTGACTTTCCCGATGTGTTTCCTGATGATTTACCTGGTCTCCCTCCCCATCGTCAGGTTGAGTTTGGCATTGATCTTACTCCGGGTGCAGCTCCTATTGCCCGAGCTCCGTATCGTGTTGCACCTTCCGAGATGCAAAAGTTGTCCAGCCAGTTGCAGGAACTCTTGGAAAAGGGTTTCATCCGACCGAGTTCTTCCCCGTGGGGAGCTCTTATTTTGTTTGTTAAGAAGAAGGACGGAAGTCTTCGCATGTGTATCGATTATCGTGAGCTGAACAAAGTGACCATCAAGAATCGTTATCCTCTCCCTCGCATTGATGATCTCTTTGACCAGCTCCAGGGCTCTAGTTACTACTCGAATATTGATTTGCGGTCCGGTTATCACCAGTTGCGCGTCCGGGAAGCTGACATTCAGAAGACTGCTTTTCGCACTCGTTATGGCCATTTTGAGTTCTTGGTCATGCCTTTTGGTCTCACTAACGCACCAGCGGTGTTCATGGACTTGATGAACCGCGTTTGCAAACCATACCTTGATAAGTTCGTCATTGTGTTTATTGATGATATTCTGGCTTATTCTAAGAACAAGACGGATCATGAGGAACACTTGCGGTTGGTCTTGGAACTTTTGAGACAGGAGCAGTTGTATGCTAAGTTCTCAAAGTGTGATTTTTGGTTACGTGAAGTTCAATTCCTAGGGCATGTGGTTAATGAACTGGGAATTCATGTCGATCCGGCTAAGATCGAAGCTATCAAAGACTGGGAAGCACCAAGGACGCCATCTGAGGTGCGGCAATTCCTAGGTCTTGCGGGTTACTATCATCTTTTCATTGAGGGATTTTCGAAGATCGCTCAACCCCTCACCACTCTTACCCAAAAAGACCGAAAGTTTGACTGGGGTGAACCACAGGAATCAGCATTTCAGATGCTGAAGCTTAAACTTTGTTCTGCACCTATCTTATCTTTACCTGAGGGTACGGATGACTTCGTTGTGTACTGTGACGCTTCTATTCGTGGTCTCGGTTGTGTGTTGATGCAACGCGGGAAGGTTATTGCCTATGCTTCTCGTCAACTCAAGGTTCATGAGAAGAACTACACTACTCATGACTTGGAACTGGGTACGGTGATCTTTGCGTTGAAAATCGGGAGATATTACTTGTACGGTACTAAATATGAAGTATACACCGATCACAAGAGTCTTCAGCATATTTTCGACTAGAAGGTGTTAAACATGTGGCAGCGTCGCTGGGTTGAACTCCTGAACGACTATGACTATGCTATCAAATACCATCCTGGCAAGGCAAACGTTGTGGTGGACGCCTTGAGCAGGAAGGAGTCTGCGAATCCTCGTCGTGTTCGAGCCTTACAGCTCACCATTCATTCCTCATTGCCTGACCGAATCCGTTCTGCACAGTTGGAAGCTTTGAAGGAGGAGAACCTTAAAGCTGAAACTATGCACAGTGCTGACAAACATCTTGAACTCAGGATCGATGGCTTACACTATTTTGCGGGACGTGTTTGGGTTCCCTTGTTCGGGGGATTACGCGAGCTTGTCTTGGATGAAGCTCACAAATCCCGGTATTCTATTCACCCTGTCTCTGATAAGATGTATCAGGATTTGAAGATACTTTATTGCTGGCCAAACATGAAGGCTGATATAGCTTCTTATGTCAGCAAATGCTTGACTTGTGCTAAAGTCAAGGTGGAGTATCAGAGGCCGTCTGGTCTCCTGCAACAACCAAAGGTTCTAGAATGGAAGTGGGAGCGAATCACGATGGATTTTGTCACCAAGCTACCAAGGTCACCTAGTGGTTATGATATGATCTGGGTGATTGTTGACAGGTTGACAAAATCGGCACGTTTCATACCTATTAAGGAAACCGATGGACTCGAGCGGTTAGCTCGACTTTACCTTAAATAGGTGGTTGCTCGGCACGGGGTGCATGTTTCTATTATTTCTGATCGTGAATCTCGTTTTGCTTCGCATTTATGGAAGGCTCTGCACAAGGCTTTGGGTACTCAGTTGGATATGAGTACAGCTTATCATCCGCAAGCTGATGGACAAAGTGAGGACGATTCAAACATTGGAGGATATGCTTCGGGCATGTGTTATCGACTTTGGCAAAAGCTGGGAGATCCACCTACCGTTGGTAGAGTTCTCCTACAACAACAGGTATCATTCTAGTATCAAGGCAGTTCCGTTCGAGGCTCTCTACGGATGGAAATGTCGATCACCTCTTTGTTGGGCCGAGGTGGGCGAGAGCCAGCTCACTCGCCCGGAACTGGTGTACGAAACTTCGGAGAAAATCGTACGGATTCGTAATCGTTTGGCTGCGGCACGAGATCGTCAGAAGAGCTATGCCGATCGCCGTCGCAAACCTTTGGAGTTCCAGGTTGGGGACAACGTACTTCTGAAAGTTTCACCATGGAAGGGCGTCATACGCTTTGGAAAGCGTGGAAAGCTTAACCCTCGTTATGTTGGATCGATCTCAATCCTGGAACGGATTGGACCGGTGACATACAGACTTGACTTACCGGCGGAGCTCGGTAGTGTTCACAACGTCTTCCATGTGTCTAACTTAAAGAAGTGTTTGGCTGATGAATCTCTTATTGTACCACTGGAAGAGATCAAGGTTGATGATCGTCTTCGCATTGTGGAGGAACCTGTCGAGATTCTCGACTACAACATTCGTAGCCTTCGTCGGAGTAAAATCCGCATCGTCAAGGTTCGTTGGAACTCGAATCGTGGACCGGAGTTCACGTGGGAACGGGAGGATCAGATGAAAGCTAAACATCCTCATCTTTTTTCCAAAACGCGCATTCGAATCTAGGCATGTGACATCCGGTAAATTTTCTTTTCGTTTCATTCTTTCCGTCTCTTTCATTTTTGGGCTTTGCACAATTTTCGGAACGAAAATTCTTTCAACGTGGGGATGATGTGACACCCGGCATATTTGGCTTAAACATTTTAGTAACATCTAAGTCTATCTTAGCGGGAAACGTTTATAAACGGACTTAACTAGGTTAGTTGAGTCGGATCAAGTTAGGATTGTCTAGGGTTCAATGATCTGGAGGGTCATTGGGAGTCATTTTGGGAATACACTAGTACCGGGTCCCGTTGTTGGTGAAATTACATAAACTAATTTTGTGTATGTGTAAATTAATTGTCGTGTGGTGGATTATATGCATAGATGTGTATAAATGATGTGTAGATAATCATCCATGCTTAAATATGTTAAACATGGACTAAGATTGCATGCTCATATGTTAAAGTGCGTTAAAATGCGTTAAACACGACAAATTGGAAAACTAGAAAAACATAAGTTCTGGTTCGATCACATCGAGTGGGCGAACCTGGAAAATAATCTTGGTTCGACCCTTAGCAAAGGGGCGAACCTGGAATGTGGAAATGGAAAAGTTTCATTCGACCAGAACATGCACATTCGACCCTGTGAAAGGGGCGAATGTGGGAACATTCGCCCGGGTCGAAGGGGCAAATGTGGACTAGTATAAATACCAAACTTTGTCATTTTTCACCATTTCACAAACCCTAACCGTCTTAAAACACTCTCAAACGATTTTACTCATTATGGAAGGAGTTTTTGCTCTTCTTTTTCATAATCTAACCTATCAACAACATCTAATCAAGAATCCAAGGTGTGTTCTTAATTCTAAACCTTGTTCAAGTATTTTAATTCGTTTTTATCTAACCCTAAATGTCCAGATCTGTTCTAAGGAAGTTTTTATCAATAAAAACCTTTAAAACATCTTTCTAATCCTAAACCCTATCATTAAACATAGGTTTTCATGTCAATAAACGTATGTTAATTGTGTGTTATGTAATATTATGTGTTGGTTAATGATTTGCTGCTATGCTAATGCTAGAAACATGATCTAGGGCTGCTATTGATGATAGTTTAGGAGTATAAAAGGTTATAATTAGATAGATGATGATATCCAGTCTAATTTGGGAGTTTTTATTGAATCTAGGGCTTGATGCATGTTAGTGTTATCAATAAAATGATTGGGGGTTTTCTATTACATGATAAACTGAGCATTTTTATATGATTATGGATTGATATTGAAAAATTTCCAAATTGGGTAAAGATTACATGCATGATGTGACATTTCCATAATCTTTACCATTTTGGGAAAGGGCTGAAATGGATAGGTTTTGGGGCAAAATTGGTGGGGTTTTGTAGGGATAAGTTATACATTCTTGACTGCAGTGCTTGATGATGTTTCGGGATGTTTTCGGATGTTTTTGAAGCGTTTTTGGGAAAAATAATCTGTCAGGGTCGATCCTAGGCACATTCGACCGGTCGAGTGGTCGAATGTGGAATCCAGGGTCGAACCTGGATAATTTGGTCGAATCTGTGAAGAACGGTCGAAGGAAGCTTTCCAAAGGGTCGAAGGTGGGTTAAAACGGGCGAAGGAGGATCAGTTTTCCTGGTTCGACCCTTCTGATTCAAAAAATGAGATTTTTGATACAAACTAAGTGTTTTATACTTGAACCTTGTGTGTAATCTATGTGTACTTGATTATTTAGGGTAATGAGTCACCAACGGGATGTCGGGTCGGTCTAGTGTGTCGTTTAAACACTTAAACACGTTTTAAAACATACTTGGTTACGATCTGGACAATCGGGGACTAGATAACCTTATGGTTATTAGTCGGAACACTTATGTGAACATTTTGATAGATCTCCGGTAGAGGGATTATCAAGGGCTTGGCATTTTATTATTTACAGAGGAACGCAATTTAAGGTGAGTTCACGGCCCCACTTTTACAGCTTTAACTTTTGGGGGAGAAAACATGCGCTAAACTATTTTGGTAACATATGTCATACTATAGTTTTAACTTGCATTACTATACGATCATTTAAAGTCCTGTGGGAAAACCATGAATGTGCGGGGATGCACAACGGGGGAAATGTGGATAGATCTATTGGGCGTGACTTGCCCCACTCGTCGGCTTGGAGGGCCGGGCGGGTGCATATTGTCTCGAACTGGTAACATTGGTGTCATGCTGAACATTCTGGCTGAACATTGCTAAACATTGCTAAACGTGTCTAGTAATGGTTTTCCAATCGTAGTAGTAATAAAACTTACGCCTAGCTAGCGTACTTGGTAACATTGGTATAGTATGGACATGGTAACGCTTTGGTAACTATTTTGGTAACATATTGAACAAAACTGTGAACTCCCCAGCATTATATATGTTGACGTCTTTTTGGCATGTTTTTCTCAGGTCGCTAAGGTAGCATCGGTTGGACTAGGCGCACGGGTCTGCATTGGCGTCTAGGCTTAGTGGCATATTTTAAATAAGTGTCTTGAACATTTTGGAACACAGTTTGTAATCTTTAAATGCTTCCGCTATATTTTAATGGTTTGACAATCAAGTTTTGAATTTACGTATTTCATATAGTGTCGTTTATTGTGACAGTTGACTTGGATCCTGGTTTGTCATGTGCCTCGCGGTAAAACTCCGCAAGTGGAAATTTGAGGGTGTGACATATTGCAAAGCATGAAATCCTACATGGTACATAAAGAGATCATCCTCCCCCCTTAGGTGTGTCACGTGGCATCCTCCTCTTTATTTCCTTTCAAAAGTCTTTTTCTCTCTCATGTTTTCCCCCACAATTTTAAAACGTTAATAACTTTTATATACGATATTATAAAAAAAATACACCAAATTAACGAACGTTTTATTATCTTTCCAATGACAACGAGTACCATAGCGCTATGCAAACAAACGAAAAAAAATGACTTTTTTGGTGGATTTTTGGTCATACAGGAAAAAAACACAATGTGTTCAGGTAATTCATTAATCATGTCTAGGCAAGTCACTAATCATGTTCAAATTAGGAATTCTATCTTCATCAAGAGCAGAATAGGTTAAAACCATTATTTTCCAAAAAAAAAAAAAAAAAGATCACACATTCAAAACCACCATCTTAATCACGCCCTGTAATGGTTGTTTCTAGCTCTGCTCCTCATCCAAACATACATCTTCTTTTTAATATACATTTTCATTCTTATTCACATGATCAAAATTGTTGTTTTCTTATATTATAGTACATTAATTTCTATGTTACGTCATAACACATATTTTATCACTTCATATTAGATTTATCTATCCCGAAAAACTTTCGGGATATTATATAGTATATAATAATCGGATAAAATAAAAAATCGTAATAGATATTCATCTCTATTATGGATGAACATACCTCAGAAACATATGAATATGTATTCTAAGTTTCTAAACAATCAAACACTGATAAAATAATCTATAACAATCCACCTCTGATTTTTCTAATAACTATCCAACCCTGATAAAGAAATCCATAATAACTTCAAGTTCGGTAAAGAGATAGATCTAACCACTAGAGATCTGAATGGTCGTTTAATAAGTTAAAACATTTAAAACATCGAAACGAATTCGTCTTCTAACATATACTTCAAAATATGAACTTAAAAGTTTAAGAATATTTAATCGGTCCAAATCAAGGATGATGTATTGATAATCAAAAGAAAATAACAATATTATTCAATGGATTTGTGATAATAATCTTAATCAACATATAATTGATAGATAATAACAAAATTATAATGAAGATTGCCGTGGATTGCTTCAATGGATTTTGGGCTTTGGTAGATGTTAAAGAAGAATGATTATATTAGAGCATTCACATCCCCTCCATCAAACTTTCTCCTATCTCTAAAATTAAAAAAAAAACTTACTAAAAACACCCTACATCCCATCAATCATTTTATACCCCATCTTTATATTTTGAAAAATCCATCTTCTAGCTTTTTATATATAAAAAGCCACTATTCACCCCATCAAATTATTCTGAGTGTATTTTAACGAGAAATATAATAAAATATGTGTTTGTAAGTTAGATAAAGGTAATATGGTGGAGGGGATGTGTAAGGTTTTTTAGAATGAGAAATAAATTTTAAAATGTATGATTTTTTGTTATATTATAGGGTATAAAATGGTGGAGGGGATTTGAATGCTCTTAGAGTTTCAATTTTTGGTGAAGCTTTATCGGATTAAAGGAAGAAAAAAAAGTGAGTTTGTGGAGATTTTATATTATAAAACAAATAATCATTAAAGTAGAGAGTAATAATAGGGAGTTAACAAAAATAAAGAAGCCATGAGAATGCTTTAGACTGTGAGGTATGGGGGCCAGCCAAGGCATCGCCAAGCCGTCTTGGCCCAGCGAACACCCCTCCCCCCCCCCCCGACGTCCCTAGGATGGCCAAAGCGGCTGAATTCGGACGGTATGGACGGGCCAAGTGATTGGATGTTTGCTTGATTGTGGGCCATGTGCAACGTTAATATTACCGTTGAAATTAAAAAAAAAAAAAAAAAAACTTTTCCTATTTAAAACCATTTCACAATAGTTATCGACGAACACCCCCCCCCCCCCCCCCCCGAAATACTCTACAATAGTTAAAAAACCATTTCACACTTGAAATACTCCACAATAGTTAAAACCATTTCACACCCGGACGATGAAAAAAGAAAGAAAATTGCCAAGTATCAAGAAGCAGCGAGAAAGGACATCGAACGTTGTTTTGGTGTTCTACAAGCAAAGTGGCATGTTATTCATTTTAATTATTTAGTTATTTTTATTTGTAATGTTTTTTTAGGCGTAATTTCATTTTTATTTGTAACTTTTTTATTTGTAACCTTATTTTAAATATTATGTTATTTATTTTAATTATTTACTTCTTTAAAAATTAGAAAATAAAATTAATTGGTGACTAATAGGAGTGGAAAATTATCTAAGGATGACTACCCCCACACCTTTGGGTAGTCCTCAAAATGTCTAAAAGCATGTAAGACCCACTTTTTGATGATGTGGCGACAAGGTTTCCTAAGCCTTGCCTCCACCATACCACATAGTCTCAGGAAAAATTATTGGAATGAATGGTGTCATGTGTACCAATTGATTTTTTTTATTAATTGTTATAGATAGTTTGTCCCAATCTACACAACCAAACAATAACTACAAGAGTTAATACAAACATAGTTATCATAGTTGACAACAAATTCAAGTGTCTAGTACAAATATGTGCATCAACATTAAACAAATAATCATATTGTAGTCCCTGATATGATCACCGGAATAAACTATGCTGCCAAAGGCCCAAAACAACTGAATGTGATTTTTTCATGATCAAATCTTAATTATAAATTGCATACGCTGTAGCACGGCGACACAGGATCATTGTTGCTAGCCTTTCACACCAAATAATTCTCATAGGCCCATCTTTAACTTAATTTTAGCCCAAATGATGAGTTAAATCCAAATATTTCAGTTCCCTTAATATTTGATTTCTAAATTTTGAAGATACAACAACAACCATATCCGTAAATCCTACAAATAGAAATACTATTGGTAGGGTCTGGGGAGGGTGGGATGTAGGCAAACCTTACCCTCATCCTTAGGGATAGAGAGACTGCTTCCAAGGAGACCCCCGGCTCTAAACAGGAAAGACTGGGTATATATAAAATAAGACTACCAAATACCAACAATCTAGTAAGTGGTGAAAAAAATAACATGACAGACAAAGGAACATAAATAACATGGTACACAACATATATGCAAGCATTGTTATTAACACAAAACAAGTCCAACGGAAAGGTGGACAGTCCCTAAGAATCCTTAGCTTTATTCTACGTCTCCACGAACTCCTATCTTGGACATGTCCTCAGAGAGGTGCAACTCTATCAAATCATGTTCAATACTCTTATCCCAGGTCAACTTGGGTCTACCTCTACTCCTCCTACCCTCAACAGTCAGCGCTTCCACTACTCTAACTATTGCTGACGTCTGCCTTCTCCTCACATGCCCAAACCATGTCAATCTCCACTCCTTTATCTTCTCAGAAAGCTTAGCCAATCCTAACCTATCCCTAACAAGCTCAATTCTTATTCGGTCTAGCCTTGTGTACCCACACATCCACCTAAGCATCCTCATTTCTGCTACATCCATATTGCGGGCTTGAGTCTTCTTGATGGCCCAACACTCCGACCCATACAACATAGCCGGTCTGACTGCAACTCTATAGAATTTACCCTTTAGTTTAGTTGGGAACCTCCTGTCGCACAAAACCCCAGCCGACATGGATACGGTGGGTTACGTCTCTATCTATCTCTCCATCATTTTGATCAAAAGATCCTAGATATTTGAAAGTCGTTGTCTTTGGGACCGCTTGGCCATCGATGGTGATCTGTGTGTCACTGAAACCACAGTAGAGGTACTTTGTCTTCGAGCGACTAATCCTTAACCCCTTGCTTTCTAAAGATGCTCTCCACTCTTCTACCCTCGCATTCAGACTTTCTTTGGTCTCCGCCACTAACACAATATCATCAGCAAAAAGCATACACCACGACACTGCCTCCTGAATCGATTTGGACAGCTCATCTAGTACCATCGCAAAGAGGAATGGGCTCAAAGCAGACCCTTGATGGAGTCCTATCTCCACAGGAAAGGGATCAGTATCCCCTATAGGAGCCCGAACGCTGGTGACAGACCTTTCATTCATATCCTTAATTATATCTATATACTTCCCCGACACCCCCTTACCTTCCAAATTATCCCAAAGTAGCTTACGCGGGACACTGTCGTATGCCTTTTCCAAGTCAATGAACACCATATGCAAGTCCCTCCTTTTCTCCTTATACTTCTCCATTAGTCTCCTTAAAATATAAATCGCTTTAATAGTTGACCGCCCTGGCATGATGCCAAATTGGTTTAACGAAATATGAGTTTCTTTTCTAATCCTAGTCTCAATTATTCTTTCCCATAATTTCATAGTGTGGCTCAGCAACTTAATTCCTCTATAGCTTCCACAACGTTGGGCGTCTCCCTTGTTCTTATATATAGTGTAACACCCCAACCGATGGCGGAAACATCGGGATGTCACGTATTGATGATTGTTTAGTAGCTCATGGTAAATAATAAATTTCAATAAATGATTTAAATAAATTACATACAATTGTTCTAAGAATTTTGTACATCAAAATGAAAAATACTAGCTACGCATCTTCAAGCAATAACTCTAATCTTCAAGCAAGCTATAACCTGAAACATGTTAAGTTTGAAAATATTTTGGGTCAACAAAAGTTGGTGAGAATTACATAGGTTTTGATAATCGAATAAAAATGTTGTGCAATTCAAGTGTCATGGCAAGTCTAGTCCATATGTGAAAACATACTAGAAGTAAATCGAGTGCATAATCAACCCTTTTGAATGTTATAATGTGGTACATCCCATACGCTCATGGTTCACTCGAATATGTTATGCGATAACAAACACCCACGCTACCTTTGTAGGAGGCACGTATCCGGGTGGGATTGTCAGTCCAATAGATCTATCAATGTATACCGTCGGCTGATCAATGTTAATGATTATGCTAGAATTGTGCTTACCCTAGTCATGTTCAAGACATAATGCAACATAGAAAAACACATAGACACTTTGATGATTGAATTGCATATATAATGTTGTAACATGTTTCACCCCAAAAACGGTGATAAATAGAAAAAGGGGCTATGTAAAACTCACCTTAGCAAAATGTTATGTCTCGTGAAAAAAATAGAATAATGTGTTGTGAATGTATGCGAGACAAATCCCACAGACTCAACAACGTAGCTAGTCCAAATTGAAGAAAACGAAAAAGAAAGAATATCAAGCTTCCAATTCGCCAATTACAAGAGTTTATAATCAAAGCTTCAATTATAGAAGTAATAGACTATAGAAGAAAGGTATGAGGGAAAGTTTAATCGGATTGAAACAATCGATTTAGAGGTGAAAAGTATAATGGGTCATAGGTGGGTTTTTATACTAGTTTTGGAGTCAATTAGCCATTAAAATTGGTCAACACCATAAAGTAAGGTTTTATGATGAATTGACTATTTGACTAAGACTTTGACTGTGTGACTAAGACTTTGACTAATCAATTTAAGGAATGTGTTAAGTTTATTTTCTTCTGAAATACTACACAAGATGATAGTTGGCTCAGTTGGTTGTCACTGTGTAACACCCCGCCCCTCTCATCACCAATATTGTCCGCTTTGCCCATCCAGAGCTAACGGATTTGTTTTTGGTTGCCCAAGTGAAGACTTCCCAGGAGGTCACCCATCCTGAAATTTCTCTCACCTGAGCACACTTAACTGTGGAGTTCTCCTCTCATCCACTAACATTAAGCTCCAAAACGTGTTGGTGATTTAAGAGGCAAGACATTACTTATGAACCAAGGATCTCTCCTGGCCACGGCCGATGTGGGATTTTCCTGGGGTGTCGCATTCACCCCCTGTTAGAGTCTCATCGTCCCTGATGAGATGTGTTCCCGGGGTATCACATTCACCCCCTGTTAGAGTCTCATCGTCCCTGATGAGGTGTGCACCCACCATCCCGAACGGCACGGGAGTGGCTCTGATACCAATCTGTCACACCCTCAAATTTCCACTTGCGGGGTTTTACCGCGAGGCGCATGACAAACCGGGATCCAAGTCAACAATCACAATAAACAACTCTATATGAGAAACGTAAAGAGACATAACCAACAATTTTATAAGCGGAAGCGTTTAAGTAGCATTTAATCAACTATGCTATCATCCCAAAAGTAGCATTTAATCAACTATGCTATCATCCCAAAAGCTACCTTAGCGACCTGAGAAAAACATGCCAAAAAGATGTCAACATATAATGTTGGTGAGTTCACAGGTTTGTTCAATATGTTACCAAAACGTTACCATGTCCATACTATATCAATGTTACCAAGTACGCTAGCTAGGCGTATGTTTTATTACTACTACGATTGGAAACCATTACTAGACACGTTTAGCAATGTTTAGCATGTTTAAGCAGCCCGTATGTTCAGCATGATAATGTTCCTGTTCGAGACAATATGCACCCGCCCGGCCCTCCAAGCCGACGAGTGGGGCAGGTCACGCCCAATAGATCTATCCACATTTCCCCCGTTGTGCATCCCTGCACATTCATGGTTTCCCCCGGGACTTCCAAAGATCGTATAGCAATACAAAGTTAAAACCATAGTATGACATATGTTACCAAAATAGTTTAGCGCATGTTTTCTCCCCCAAAAGTTAAAAGCAATAAAAGTGGGGCCGTGAACTCACCTTAAATAGCGTTCTTCGATTACAAGTAAAGATGTTTAGCCCTTGATAATCCCTCTACCGGAGATCTATCAAAATGTTCACATAAGTGTTCCGACTAATAACCATAAGGTTATCTAGTCCCCGATTGTCCAGATCGTAACCAAGTATGTTTAAAAAAACGTGTTTGAATGTTTTACCGACACACTAGACCGACCCGACATCCCGTTGGTGACCCATTACCCTAACTAATCAAGTACACATAGATTACACACAAGGTTCAAGCATAAAACACTTAGTTTGTATCAAAAATCTCATTTCTGCATCAGAACGGTCGAATCAGTCAGTTTTAAGTCTCCTTCGCCCGTTTTCAGTCTCCTTCTCCCGTTTTACATCTCGTTCGACCGTTTGATGTCTCCTTCGCCCGTTTACCACGTTCGCCCAACAAAAACCCAGGTTCGACCCTGGATTCCCTCCTTCGCACCTTCGATCGGTCGAAGGAGGCCAGGTTCGCCCCTGTTGTGCAAATTTTCCTAAAAACACTTCAAACACATTCAAAATGACTCGAAACATCATCAAACACAGCAGTCAAGTATGGATAACTTATCCCTACAAAACCCCACCGTTTTCCCCCGATAATACGTCCGTTTCGGCCCTTTCCCAAAATGGTAAAGATTATGGAAACATCACTTTCATGCATGAATAATTTACCCAATTTGGAAACTTTTGAAATCGATTCTTATTCATCTTGAAATGCTTAGTTTGTCGAGTGTTCGATCTTTTCTTATCAATTCTATTGATCATAAATATCATGCATCAAGTCTAGATCCGTTAAAACCCCCAAATACCCATATTATCATCATATCCAATCCTAGCCCTAAACAACAATATTCTAACATCAATAACAATCCTATATCATGTTTCTATCATAGATATAGCAGCAAATCATTGAACAACACATAACACCACATAATACACAATTTACATATGTTATTCATCATGAAAACCTATGTTAAATGATAGTGTTTTGATTTAGAAAGATGTTTAAAAGGTTTTTAATCATAAAAACACCCTTAGAACAGATCCGGACAATTAGGGTTAGATGAAAACGAATTAAAATGCTTTTAAAAAGGTTTAGGATCAAGAACACACCTTGGATTCTTGTTTAGATGTTGTAGGTAGGTTAGATTATGAAAAAGAAGAGCAAAAACTCCTTCCTTAGTGATTAAGATCGTTTGAGAGCGTTTTGGCACGGTTAGGGTTTGTGAAATGATGAAAAATGACAAAGGTTGATATTTATACTAATCCTCCTTCGCCCCATTTCAATGGTCGAAGGTGGTCTCCTTCGACCCTTCCACAGGGTCGAATGAGCCCTGTCCTGGTCGAAAGGAATTCTTCCAATTTCACTCCCCAGGTTCGCCCATTTACATAGGGTCGAACCAGGCAAAATGTTCTCCTTCAACCATTCGAAGTGGTCGAACCAGAACCCCTTTTTAACTAATTTTCCAGTTTGTCGTGTTTAACGCATTCTAACATATCCTAACACATAAGTATGCATCCTTAATCTATATTTGACATATTTAAGCATAGATAATCATTTACACATCATTTAAACACATCTATGTATATAATCCACCACACGACCCATAATCTACACATATACTTAATTAGTTCATGTAATGTCACCAACAACGGAACCCGGTACTAGTGTATTACCAAAACGACTCCCAATGATCCTCCAGATCATTGTACCCTGGACAATCCTAACTTGACTCGACTCAACTAACCCAGTTAAGTCTGTTTATAAACGTTTCTCGCTAAGGTAGACTTAGATGTTACTAATATGTTTAAGCCAAACATGCCGGGTGTCACACGTATAGTTGGTTGTCTATTTTGGCTAACAAATTGATGTTAGATAAGTTATGTGTGCATGTGTAGGGTATGAGAGTAAAAAACAATATGGTTGGTTGTCTAATTTGCCTAACAAACTCATGTTAGATAAACTATGTTAGATCGTGTTTGTTTTGCATATGTAACATATTTAAACCAGAACCTGTTGGTGCAAATTATTTAAATTTTTTGAGTCTGTTGTTTGCTAATGTCTTGTAAATGTCTCATATAATTTGAGGGAAACAAGCCATCATAAAAAGTGGTGTTTGCAAATATTAAAGTTAAGTACACATATGTTTAAAGTGTAATAAACGTAAATTAGTTTTAATGCATGTTTTATATGGGAAAAAAAATAAGTATGCACATATTGCATGTGCTATGTAGTGGTACAAGCTAAGTATGCAAGTGTTGCATATGTTACACAGTGGCAAAAAATAAGAATCTATGTGTTGCATGTGTTATACGTTGATACAAATTAGGGTTGGCAAGTAAGAAAGTTCAATACACATATGTTGCATGTGTAACAAACTGATAAAAACATAACAAAAATTCACGTGTTGCATGTGTTACACGTTGATACAAATTTGGGTTGGCAACTATGAAAGTTCAATACACATATGTTGCATGTGTAACAAAGTGAAAATTTAGGTGTAATGCATGTCTTAGATGGAAAAAAAAGGAAGTATGCACACATTGCATGTGCTACGAAGTGATACAAGTTAACTATACAAGTGTTGCATGTGCTACAAGGTGATAAAAAAATAAGTTAGGTATGTAAGTATATAACGACATTTTACTTACAACACAAGATACATGCTTTGATCAATACAAAAGACACACGTCATGTATGGAATGCATGCTACATCTGTTTCATGTGTTACACAAGAACTAATTTGCATATATTACATAAGTAAGTTACACTCCATATTACCAAAAAACATATGTTTATCATCTAATCATACCTTTTGTTTCTTTCGATGTCCTATAAAGTCATCCGACACGTCATTGCCTTTTGGCTGTCCCAAAGTTAATAAAATAAACTTAAAACAATCTATAAGTGTTTACATATGCAAACCGTCAACACATGGTTAATAAATTAAAGCATACCAGTTTGGGGAATCTCGCCGCCCATTTCAACTGCTGTAGTCTCATCACTTTTCCCTTCACCTATGTCGCCAAACGGATCAATGAAACCTGTCACAACCAACATTTTACGTAAGCAACAACGCATGCATAACACAATCGTTCATGTGTGCTAACAAAACAAACTTACGATTCTTTTTGTCCAACCACATCAGGGCTGGACAATGGATCTGCAGTGTTGCAAGCACAATCATATACAAGTTTTACATATAAGTGTTACATATGAAAACCTTCAGGACATACAAAACTCACCGGTCTTTTCACACGGCTTAGCATCTCCTTCTTCATTAGGATATACAAAACTCACCGGTCTTTTAACACGACTTAGCATCTCCTTCTTCATTTGGTAGCTCGCCTTTAGCGCCCACTTCAAGTTTGCAAATCACATTAATAGCTTAACATATGAAACGTTTTTATTTCATAATCAACACATACCAATCAGCTGATCCGTAACATCCACGTTCAACTGTGTTAAGCCGACACTGAAGTTGTAACACCCCAACCGATGGCGGAAACATTGAGGTGTCACGTATGAATGATTGTTAAGTAGCTCATGGTAATACATATGTTTAAATAGTCCTTTATTTCATTACAATATTGAATTACATTAAAGTCTTTAAGGAAATCTAATACATCAATCAAATAATCGAACTTAAAACTTCATATAACTCCACATACAAAGCTTTAGACTTCAAGCATCAATATTTCCTGTTGAGTTTGGAAAAATGGGGGGCCAACTAGAAGTTGGTGAGAATACATAAGCCAAGTCAAGCAATTAAGTTTTAAAAGAATAAAAGTTTAGCAATTCATATGTCTAATGTAAGTTTAAGTCTACATGAATAAACAACAAGTATAGTATGCACATAATCAATCCTCCGACATAGTTTAGGTCCATCCCGCATCCACGGTTCTCCTTATAAAGGTTAGGTCCATCCCGCATTCACGGTTCTCCTTATAAATTTAGGTCCATCTCGCATTCACGGTTCTCCTTATAAAGTTTAGGTCCATCCCGCATTCACGGTTCTCCTTATAAAGTTTAGGTCCATCCCGCATTCACGGTTCTCCTTATAAAGTTTGGAACAATAACAATCACCCGCGCTCCCCATATAAATGGTCAATGAATCTAGGTGGGGTTGTCAATCCAATAGATCTATCCTTGTGTATCGCCGGCTTGGCCTTAGCTAATGATTATGTAAGTTGAAGTTTAAGTCTAATAGTCTTTGTCTAAGTCATGAGGCATTAAAGTTTACAACTAGACATGTATGTAGAATTGCTTAAGTATAAAGTTTCAAGTATAAAGAATTGCATAAACAAGGTTATGTAAACTCACCTGAAATTCACTGTGTAAGTACTAGCAAGTAGTAACAAGTCTGAAATTGGATTAATTGAACTCTTGTATCCTATTACAAATAAACGATGCCTTAAATTCTACTGCAAATAAGCTTGTTTTTGTTATGGTTGTAAAGATAGTTTATCCAACTACCTAGACACGTATTGAAAGAATGCGTGTCTTAATAAGTGTATGACTTAACGAACCGATAGTAACTTCGTTTGGTTTTTCGGACATATATGCGTATGTATAGTTATTGGAAATAAATAAGCTATTGAAGTTATTGGTAAAGACACATTTTGTATAACGAAATAATATTTACGTAACTTGACTCAAATGTTAAATCGTCTCGTATCTTGGATAGTATATATATTGACTTATTAATAAATATAAATTTTTCTATTTATGACGACGTAAGATTTGAAAGTTAGAATTTATTTGTAAAAACGTAATCTCGTCTACACATAATCATAAAATTGAAAGGCCGATTTGGTTCTTATATTTTATAAAAATTTGGGCAGAGTTTCATCTGTTTTTGTAAGAAACCAGACAACACAAGTCGTCTATTTTAACTCAATACTCAATAGTCCAATTTCGCAACGCGAATCAAGATCTAACTAAGCTTTTACACGTGACAAGTGATTAACTTTCTAAAACTAAAAAAAGAAAGTAAAACATATGCTTTGACAATTAATACATATATTAATATAGTACGCCATTTAGATGATTCTTGTAAAAATATATATTGATGTAGGTTAGTCATTACTCAACTTGTCCAAGCTTAACAACAAGAATAATTATTTCCGTTATAAGTCGACTCAGTTCGTTTAAGTTAACAATAAAAATAGTTTTTGTTACAACTCGGTTCGGTTCACTTACACTTTTAAAATAAATATTTATATACAATATACACGAAAATAATAAACTAAAGTTGTGGCGTGCGTTATACCTTCCCGAGTAGCGTAGCTCGTGTTGACAGGAATCTGATTGGTTTGACCAAAGTTGACCAGGCTTGACCTGGTTTGACCGTGGTTGACTGAGGAGGAATTGGACCAAAAACAAGGTCTGACCTTCCCGAAGCTAAACCGACTGAACCCAAGGACCAAACCAAAGCCAAACATGAATCGAACAACCAAAAATCAGGTCAGATTTGACCCGAGTCTTAAACCACTGGATCAACAACAACACCACCATCGGACTCCACTGAACCACCGTCACCTGTCACCCATGAACCCGAACCACCATCTCCTACCTCAAAACCACGAAACCATCACTGTCATCAACCACCCATTCGGCCTCCACAGCTCACATTCACGCCTGATTTGGCTTAAAACCCACTGAACAACCAGCTTTACGCCTCCTTTACTTGGGCCTAGTACAACGCCGTCACCACCATGATAGTGGTGGTCGGGCGTTCTTGTGAGAGGAGGGAGAGAGGGTTAGCGAGAGAGAGGGATAGAGAGATCGGATGAGAGGGAGAGGGAGCCAGAGGTGGTTGGCGGCGGTGGCGGCTCGAGTGGTGGGTGGTTGTTGTTGTAATACCCCGCCCCTCTCATCACCAATATTGTCCGCTTTGCCCATCCAGAGCTCACGGATTTGTTTTTTGTTGCCCAAGTGGAGACTTCCCAGGAGGTCACCCATCCTGAAATTTCTCCCACCTGAGCACACTTAACTGTGGAGTTCTCCTCTCATCCACTAACATTAAGCCCCAAAACGCGTTGGTGATTTAAGAGGCAAGACATTACTTATGAACCAAGGATCTCTCCTGGCCACGACCGATGTGTGATTTTCCTGGGGTGTCACATTCACCCCATGTTAGAGTCTCATCGTCCCTGATGAGGTGTGCACCCACCATCCCGAACGGCACAGGAGTGGCTCTGATACCATCTGTAATACCTCGCCCCTCTCATCACCAATATTGTCCGCTTTGCCCATCCAGAGCTCACGGATTTGTTTTTGGTTGCCCAAGTGGAGACTTCCCAGGAGGTCACCCATCCTGAAATTTCTCCCACCTGAGCACACTTAACTGTGGAGTTCTCCTCTCATCCACTAACATTAAGCCCCAAAACGCGTTGGTGATTTAAGAGGCAAGACATTACTTAAGAACCAAGGATCTCTCCTGGCCACGACCGATGTGGGATTTTCCTGGGGTGTCACAGTTGTTGGCGGCGGCAGCCAGATTAGAGGGGTGGCTGCTCGATTAAGGGAGAAAGGGAGGAGTTGGTGAAGCTCGTAGGGATTCTTGTGGTTGCTTCAAAATAGAAAATGGAAGGTTCAAGCTTAAGGAATGAGGAATTAGAGGGTTGTAGGCTATGGTGGCTAGGGTTATGAGGAAGAAGATGAGAATGAGAAGGAAGAAGGAGAGGTTTAAATAGATGGGGTTTAGTGTGGGTTAAGTGGTTGGGTACCGCGTATATGAGCCAGTTACTGACTCGATCTCGTTTAAATTACATATCTTGTTTAACCGCTATAATAAATATTTCCCGTTATTTATATAAACCGACTTAAAACGAGTGGTTGAACTATATATTTGTCATAATATATTTTTAGTCGCGTTTAGAATTTACACGAATGAGTGTCGGTTTGCTAGTTTGTTATTATTTACGACGTGTTATTTGATGGATTTAAATAATTAAATTTATTAATAACTAAGAATGTATTTCCTGTTAATGAGAAAATATTGTTAACGAATTAACGAATAGTTTTATGAATAAATTATTATTATTATATTATTCGAGAAACTCTGGGCGTTACAGGGTTGAGTGTGATTGGGTAGAAATTAAGACACAGGGTTGAGTGTGATTGGGTAGAAACTTTTGGGAACTTTGTCCCGAAGTTATTAAAAACACAGTGTTGAGTGTGATTGGGTAGAAATTAAGACAACTGTGGTTTGGAAAAATTTGGGTTAAGGCACAACATGAATTTATAAGTAATAGAATAATATGTTTCGAATAATTTGGGTAAGAGTTTTGATATGTGTGAGTTTTAAGGGTTGCATTAGGTTCGTCTGAAATAGCAAGGAGAATAAGAATCTAACAAAACACTAAACTTAAGTTTTAGGAATTCTAAAAGAAATGTGTGAGTTGATTGACTATGGAAAGACTAAATGAATTACTAGGTAACTAGCGTTTATAATTGATTAGCTACCGAAAAACCTTGATAGAATTTCACACCACCTTAACGTACCTGTAAATTCATGATTACGTTCCAGACCGCAATCACCAATTTACCTTACATTAGGGTTTTGTGTCCTTCTATGATTCTAAACACACATGTAAAATAATGAAATATAATCTTGGGTTTGAGTCTTTGTATCAACGAGTCTATTAAATTTTTGTATCAAATTAAATGTATGATGTATCCATAAATGAGTCCAACTGTTGAGCAGGAAAAAGATTTCTACCAGTCAATGAGTAAGAACCTCTACTGATTGTTGAGCAGGTGCGATAGCCTCTACCAGTCGTTGAGCAGGTTGTAGGGCCTCTACCGACTGTTGAGCAGGCATGATGACCTCTACCAATCGTTGAGTAGGTTATTTGGTACTCTATTAACTGTTGAGCAAGTACTTCATCCTCTAACAGTTGTTTGGTTAAGTGTACCACTTATTACACATGAGTTGCAATTTGGTAATATGTACATGTAAGCAATGAAGTATCAAGTATAACATGCGAGTTGTAATAGAGTTGCCCTAGACAAGGTTAATGACTCTAGGTGTGTCTATAGCAAATATTTCTAGTATCAAATGTTCAAATATGGTAGATAATCGAATACTCATGTATAACTAAGGATTAAGTTTGATGCAACACACAATCAAGTTTCAATAGTTTAGGTCCATCCCGCATCCACGGTTCTCCATATAAAGTTAAGTCCATCCCGCATTCACGGTTCTCCTTATAAAGTTTAGGTCCATCCCGCATTCACGGTTCTCCTTATAAAGTTTGGAACAATAACAATCACCCGCGCTCCCCATAGAAATGGTCAACGAATCTAGGTGGGGTTGTCAATCAAATATATCTATCATTGTGTATCGCCGGCTTGGCCTTAGCTAATGATTATGTAAGTTGAAGTTAAAGTCTAATAGTCTTTGTCTAAGTCATTAGGAATTAAAGTTTACAACTAGACATATATGTAGAATTGCTTAAGTATAAAGTTTCAAGTATAAAGAATTGCATAAACAAGGTTATGTAAACTCACCTGCAATTCACTGTGTAAGTACTAGCAAGTAGCAACAAGTCTGAACTTGGATTAATTGAACTCTTGTATCCTATTACAAATAAACGATGCCTTAAATTCTATTGCAAATAAGCTTGTTTTTGATATGGTTGTAAAGATAGTTTATCCAACTACCTAGACACGTATTGAAAGAATGTGTGACTTAATAAGTGTATGACTTAACGAACCGATAGTAACTTCGTTTGGTTTTTCGGACATATAGGCGTATGTATAGTTATTGGAAATAAATAAGCTATTGAGGTTATTGGTAAAGACACATTTTGTATAACGAAATAATATTTACGTAACTTGACTCAAATGTTAAATCGTCTCGTATCTTGGATAGTATATATATATATATATATATATATATATAGACTTATTAATAAATATAAATTTTTCTATTTATGACGACGTAGGATTTGATAGTTAGAATTTATTTGTAAAAACATAATCTCGTCTACACATAATCATAAACTTGAAAGGCCGATTTGGTTCTTATATTTTATAAAAATTTGGGCAGAGTTTCCTTTGTTTTTGTAAGAAACCAGACAACACAAGTCGTCTATTTTAACTCAATACTCAATAGTCCAATTTCGCAACGCGAATCAAGATCTAACTAAGCTTTTACACGTGACAAGTGATTAACTTTCTAAAACTAAAAAAATGAAAGTAAAACATATGCTTTGACAATTAATACATATATTTATATAGTACGCCATTTAGATGATTCTTGTAAAAATATATATTGATGTAGGTTAGTCATTACTCAACTTGTCCAAGCTTAACAACAAGAATAATTATTTCCATTATAAGTCGACTCAGTTCGTTTAAGTTAACAATAAAAATAGTTTTTTGTTACAACTCGGTTCGGTTCACTTACACTTTTAAAATAAATATTTATATACAATATACACGAAAATAATAAACTAAAGTCGTGGCGTGCGTTATACCTTCCCGAGTCGCGTAGCTCGTGTTGACAGGAATCTGATCGGTTTGACCAAAGTTGACCAGGCTTGACCTGGTTTGACTGTGGTTGACTGAGGTGGAATTGGACCAAAAACAAGGTCTGACCTTCCCGAAGCTAAACCGACTGAACCCAAGGACCAAACCAAAGCCAAACCTGAATCGAACGACCAAAAATCAGGTCAGATTTGACCCGAGTCTTGAACCAACTGGATCAACAACAACACCACCATCAGACTCCACTGAACCACCGTCACCTGTCACCCATGAACCCGAACCACCATCTCCTACCTCAAAACCACGAAATCATCACTGTCATCAACCACCCCTTCGGCCTCCACAGCTCACATTCACGCCTGATTTGGCTTAAGACCCACTGAACAACCAGCTTTACGCCTCCCTTACTTGGGCCTAGTACAACGCTGCCACCACCATGATAGTGGTGGTCGGCCGTTCTTGTGACAGGAGGGAGAGAGGGTTAGCGAGAGAGAGGGATAGAGAGAGGAATAGAGATATCGAATGAGAGGGAGAGGGAGCTAGGGGTGGTTGGCGGCGGCGGCTCGAGTGGTGGGTGGTTGTTGTTGGCGGCGGCGGCCAGATTAGAGGGGTGGCTGCTCGATTAAGGGAGAAAGGTAGGAGTTGGTGAAGCTCGTAGGGATTCTTGTGGTTGCTTCTAAAGAGAAAATGGAAGGTTCAAGCTTAAGGAATGAGAAATTAGAGGGTTGTAGGCTATGGTGGCTAGGGTTATGAGGAAGGAGATGAGAATGAGAAGGAAGAAGGATAGGTTTAAATAGATGGGGTTTAGTGTGGATTATGTGGTTGGGTACCGCGTATATGAGCCAGTTACTGACTCGGTCTCGTTTAAATTACATATCTTGTTTAACCGCTATAATAAATATTTCCCGTTATTTATATAAACCGACTTAAAACGAGTGGTTGAACTATATATTTGTCATAATATATTTTTAGTCACGTTTAGAATTTACACGAATGAGTGTCGGTTTGCTAGTTTGTTATTATTTACGACGTGTTATTTGACGGATTTAAATAATTAAATTTATTAATAACTAATAATGTATTTCCTGTTAATGAGAAAATATTGTTAACGAATTAACTAATAGTTTTATGAAAAAAATTTTATTATTATATTATTCGAGAAACTCTGGGCGTTACAGAAGTTGGGTCCATCGTACCCCTCATTTGACGTTGTTTTTCCAATCGCACAACTCTCTATTTCGACAAATCTCTGTACCAGACTTTCCACATCCGCCAGCGTTATTCCAGCCTCCCCACTCCCTTCAGCTTCACCTATTTCTATGACACACAAACAACACATTTATAACGCACCTCAAAAAACTAATTTATTGTTCAATTCATTTCAGGTTGCAACCTTTTTGGTCATTAACGTCCTTATCACTAGTTATATCATGTCCCGATGCACCCATGCCATCATGTTGCATACGTATCTTCATCTGCAATGCCTGAAGTATAGCATGAATCCTACGCCTTCTGTTGTGAGCGTTGGATTTTAGCTAAAACAGGATTATACGATCATACAAGTCACAAAACTAGGTGCGGAAACCCTAGATCTGAACAAATTGATAAAACACAAATCACGACACAATCAAGATCATTTTTCAATAACATTTCATAGATTAACTTTCATTCAAAAAGCATTTACAATGAGTTTATGTTAATCTAGATCACACAGATAATCTCTCAAAAACACCTATGAACCTGATCTGAACCTGGACACAAATGACAACTCTCTTAGATTATCAAAAACTCAAAATCTATATATAGGCACTGCACATTCGCCCGTTTTCACTGGTCGAATGTGAGTGTTTTCCACATTCGCCCACTACAAGTGGTCGAATGTGTCTTCTGATCTTGTCCATTCTTCCTTCGCCCACTTCAGATCTACCTTCGCCCCATTCTATTTTACCTTCGCCCAGTCATATCTACATTCGCCCATTCTAGTCACCTTCGGCCATCACTAACATATGTTAATTATTGTATATCCAATCCTTAGTCGCAAAACGCATCAACAAACTCCCCCTCGACTATTGATTGGATAGTTTTCTCTGATAGTCCATTGTCTTGTTCATCAGTTTGATTCTGAGCTGCTTCTTCTGCTCAGAAGTCATTGGCGGCTCGAATGTTTTCTTCACAGGCTTTGACACATTGGCCATCTTCACAGTCTTGCCAAGTTTACCCTCCAAGTTGCTTCCTGCATTTATATCATACGCAAAACACACTCCAACAACTTGAGTATACTTTCTCGCTTGAGCAAAGTCATTGGGTTCATAGTAGATCGGATTGTAGAACAACATGATGATGTCTTCGAATGTGCAATTAATCAGCCACATAGGATCAAATACATGAACATGCTTGTATTTATCCTTTCCATCTCTCAACACGATCACCGCTTCTGCCTTTCTCCAATCATAATACCAAAAGATGAAATCAGCACTAAAATGTTGTGGCATTGGCATCAACGGTATCTTCCTCATCACATTAGGTGCTTTGTAGATCAAAGTAACACGCTTCATATTGGTTTGTGGATCAATATCCCTATGCTCTTTTCTTCTGGGATATTGAGGCATGAACCTGTTCCATCTCGTACGACTTTCCCAAACCAATTTGTCTGCGCACCAACCGACATGTGATCCATTTACTTCGGCACCTGACATTGGGAATCTGCATAAGTCTCTAACCGCCCAGTACGGTAGAGTAAGCAAGTCACAGAATCTGTTGAAGTACAGAATTCCGGTTTCCCATTTCGCAGCAATACATTTCAGTCTGCCTAAGTAAGTCCACCCGAGAGCTCTGCCTTTGAACTTGGCATTATGAAAACGATAAAAGTTACCTTGAGCTTCAGGCTTTGGTCGGTTTTCATCCATTTCCTTCAATTTCTTCATATAATTCTTCAACTCATCAGACTGGTTAGAAGAATCTTTCTTTTCAGTACCAAATATCTTCTCAACAAACTCTTCACTCCTTTTCTTTGCTTTCTGTTTCGCTGACTTATTTGGTATCTCAGTGAAGTCAGGAAATACTTCATTCTCATCATCTTGTCTGAAATATTGGGGAAACTCTTCATGAGTTATATCTTCTACTTCAACTTCATTGTTTTCTGGAGTATGTACATCATCTGAATGACTTCCCATATCCTTTTCAGGAATATCAGGAATCGATTCATCCATCATAAACTCCTCAAACGTCTTCCCTACCCTCTGTGCAAGACCATCTAAAATTTCTTTCGCCACAGATGCAGGTAATTCCCCTTCTTCAAGATCTGGATCTTAATATTCCAACTCATATCTTAAATCATCAGTCTGGAATATTTCAGCGAAGCATCCTGTGAACTCAATGGTCCACTCTCTCTTTTCCAACATATTCTTATACATCTGTTTAGCATTATCAGACAAAGATCTCACCTTCTCGTTCCAGAAAATACTTTCATTCGAATCAACATTCTCTCCTTTCTTCTTGGAACTCGATTCTCCAGTATCTTTCTTCTTCGGTGTTCTCTTCTCATAACTAAATCTAGAAGTATCATCTCCTCCATCATGATCACTTCCACTGCTAAACTCATCACCTTGCTTTTTCCCCGTACCTTCAGCACCATCATCATCATCATTATTGTCATCATCATCATCATTATCATCATCACTTTTATCCGATCCATCATTATCCTCATCATCATCTTCTTCTTTCTCAGAATCTGATTGTTCAAAATCCACCTGTTCTTCTTCTTCTTCTTCATCTTCTTCACCCTCTTTCAACTGGGGTGCCCTACTATAAAGCTCTTCAATCAAACCACAAAGGCGTTTGTTTTCCTTCTTTAGTTCTTTATTATCAGCCTTAATCAGTTTGATTTTGCTCTTGTTTCTTTCACATTTTCTTTCAAGCTTCTCATTCTTAGCTTCCAACATCTGAATCTTATCATTTATCTCATCCTGATTAGATTTTGAAGCAACCACAATCTGGAGCATCTTCTCCTCATTCTGCTTGAACTTTGCAATCTCAGCTTGTTGAGCAACCAACATCTTCTTCATGTCTTCCATCTTCTTATTAACTTGCTTCATGACATCGTCATCCACAGTCACTTTCTTCGACTTAGATCTGGATGGCTCAACTTCAATAACTTTCTCCTTCTGAGGCTTCTTAAACATATCGAGCACTTTATCCATATCGATATTGAATTGATCGATTGGTAAAGTCTCTGCCTCTTTTGCTTTCTTCTGCTTCTTGGCAACTGGTGAAGATAGCTTAGATGGTGTTCCAGCATCAGGTAATCTCTTTCCCTTCAATAACTGAGCCAACTCTTTCTCTCTCAGTTCTTTTACACTTGATTTCTTGGCCATAGTCTTTTGTTTCTTTGTTTTCCTGGGCAGATTCACAACTACAGTATCTCCAACACTCAGTTCAGCTAGGTCAACACCTAAACCTTCATCTTCAACTGATTTCTTTCTTCTCTCAGCTTCTTCTATCGACTGATTCAAGGATTCAGACTCACCAACCATAGTGGCCTTACGTTTGGTGGTCCTCACATTCTCATCATCAGAATCCCACTGCTCATCAACCTCAGTCTCTTCTGAATCTACAGACTCTTCATCCACCAAACCCGATCCTTTCTTCGCCGTCGATTTCTTTCTAGCCACTTGTTGCTTAGTGCTTTCCTGATCCACAGCCTTTCCCTTGCCCTTCCCTTTGGCTCCAGGATTGACTACTTGACGTTTCCGCTTAGTGCTTGAATCAACATACACTAAGGGATCATCGTTGTCCGAGTCACTATCATCATGTCTTGCTTTGTTCTTGCCAGGATCAGTGTAATCCGGACGAGCCAAAGCGCCAAATAATCTCCTGTTAGGTGGCTTCTCACTATCAGGCACACCTTTGTAACCTTTCATCCTCATCAAGGTTCTAATATTCATGTGATCTTGACCTAGGATCATAGTCGGATCCTTTTTCAGCATTGGATACTTATAGTCAAAAATCATCATCAGAAACCTCGGATACAACATGAACTTCTTATTCTTCATTCCCTTCAGCATCTCCAGCATGTGATCAAGAATCATCCCAGAAACATTAAATGGTTTGTTGAGTGTCAACGCAACCATTAATGAACTCAAACTCCTTCTCATCACGTCATAACCACCACTCACACATCCAAAGACATGAATAAGAACATGAGCAAAATACTTGTACTGTACTCCCAGCTTCCCCTTATACATAGATCCGTCAGTGATTGGACCTTTGTATTTCATTCTTAAAAAGCACGCCTTCTGTTCTGTCCACGATAACTCCCTGGGATCTTCACTATCTTCGAACTTAATCTGTAACGCCTCCCTAATATCAGCTTCAGTCAAGAACATCTCCATCTCCTGAATCTTGCTCTTGATGATCGTCTGATTCTCCCAGTAATCATACTTAGCATTCTGGTAAAAATCTTCAATTATGTCTTTGTATATGATGGTTGGTGTAGCTAAGGCATGAACAATTCTGCTCCTCTTCAAAAATTCTATAATCCCGGTAAACTCCGTGTTCTTCTCAACGTCTCCTAGATAAGCGCAACAGTTGTGCGATCGTTCAAAAGGCCAACTGCTCGGAACAGATGTTTCAGCTACTGGCACTGGTGTGATTTCAACTGGAGTTTCAACATTCACTGCTGGTGTTTCAACGTTCTCGGGTTGTTCAGCCATCTGCACATGAAAATCAATAAAACACGTCAAAATACAAAAACGACAAATTTATAAAATTTTTGGTCAAACTGATCTGCACATTCGCCCGTTTTAAACTGGTCGAATGTGAGATTTTGTGGTCGAATGTGGAAATATTGGTCGAATATGAAAAATTTCTGATTAAAAATCACATTCGTCCATTTTTGTTGTTCATTCGTCCAACCCGTTCCACTTTCGCCCGTTTTATAACAACCGAATGTGAAATATTTACCCCCAAAATTTAAATTTTTGCCAAATCTGTTTTTAAACCATAAAAATGATTCAAATGTGTTCTATATTGGCCGATTATCACTCGTTCAACACCAATTGTTCATTTATTTCATTCTACATCAGTTTTTAAAAGTGAATTAGGTTTAACTATGTTCAATCACTCATTCAAACAATTTAAACGATGTTAAACACTAATTCCTCATTATATCTCCCCCTAAAACTTATGTGGAATGAAATGCTATCAAAAACAACAATTAAAACAGACTCGAAGACCATTAATTGTGAAACCCTAGGTCCGACGATAAACACGATGATTCTGTGCAAATTATCAGTCCAATACCTGTAAAAATTGTATCAAATTGATCAAAAAGAACTAGGGAACAAATCAATGAAGCATAAAAGTCACGAGCAACAAGGTCTGGGTATGATGAATGTTTAAAAAAAATTTCTGAATGAAAACTCGAAGGTGAAAAGCTTATTTATAGGGGTCCACGTTCGCCTGTTTGTAGTGGACGAATGTGGGTTAAATCCACATTCGCCCCAAGTTAATGACACGAATGTAGAATCATTTCACCTTCGCCCCTATTTAAAGACCCGAAGGTGAAACTTGTACCCGGAAGTGGAAAATACACCCGGAAGTGAAAATGTCCACCTTCGCCCAAAAACAAAACGGTCGAGTGTGATGATTTTTCCACATTCGACCCATTTAAGGGGCGAATGTGAAATGGAAAAATCTGAAAATTTCGCCAAATCACGAATTCGAATCCCGTTCAACATTTTTTAATCCGTTAAACTTCCAAAACTCAAATTTTCACATTTTGAATGTTACAAAGTCCAGATGGTGTTATCAAATCTCAGAAATTGACCATCAAGCATCCCCGGATATCAAAAATAAAGCAGAAATGCAAATCTTTTGGATTTTCTGAAATTTTGATCAAAACACACCTAAAATCTTTTTGGATTTTGTATCTTTTTGACAATAAAAGTAAAATGCGACAAAGTAAAATGCATCAAAGTAAATGAAAACAGTAAACATTTTGTGATTTCCGGTAAGAGGATCATATCAGTTAACTGAGAAATCTGAACACAGCGTTGATCTGTTTGAATATTATCATTAGAAACAATATGTGACACGGCAATTGCTGATATTGTTGTCCACATAAGCTCACATGCAGACAATTACGCAATGCTTTAAAATGATACGAATTAGATTTATTAGACTAACACATTGTGGTTCCCACACACACGACATACTCCCGTATCAAGAAGTAATTTGCACAAAGACTCATTGTAAAGCATGATTATGCTTTCGTCGTCTGTAATTGTACAAGATATAATGCATAGAGGTATACAGGTCAGCAAATTAATGCAGCAAAGTAACATATGCACCATACCAGGTTGAGGACTGATATTAATCATGATTTGCATCAATGATCAATACGATATTATAGATAATCTTTGATCATCATATAACATGGAAAGTTCCTCAATTTGGTAACTTTAGGATTTGGCATAAAGCTCTTTTATAAAGACATCCTGTCTGATCTAGGTCCGTAATGACTTACAGCAGAAGATCAGATAGGCTATCCCCAGACAACTAATAACATAACAACCCTAAACCTCCGAGTTTTGTACAAACACCCTATCAAACGAAATTACGGTACTAAGACCATATGCCCATGAGGTGTTCATCCACAAACGCGTAGTTTGTTATATTTGTATCACTAATGCACGCAATATATAGTCTACGAAGCCTATCAGCATATCACACGTAATCAACATACCTCTCATAAAACTATACAATTCTTTAGCCTGTGTCAGATCCCCACTGATGTACTATCATTTCCTCTTTTTATCCAGGAAATCATTTTGGTTTTTTTTTTTAATTTTTAGGTATTTTGAAAATTTTTCAATGTTTTTGGTTTTTCTGATAAAATGACTCCCCCTAAAATAAAGAACATATTTTTGAGTTTTTAATTTTTCTGAAAAACAAAACAAAAATTTGAAAGAAACAATCCACTTGAAAGCATCAACTTCTTTGAGGATTAAACAACCCCATCGAAAGCATCAACTTCTTTGAGGATTATGATAGTAAAGAGAAATTCCCAATTAGCAAAGAGAAATTCCCAATTAGCAAAAATTTAAAACTAAAACTAAAAACTAAAAATGATAAACCGAGGAGCTGATTAGTCCTGTTTTTCCTTTATATTGTTTACTTTCAAAAGATATTCAAAGCGGGATCTGTCAAAAGCTTTTGTAAACAAATCTGCACGTTGGTAGTCAGTATGGATTTTGACCATGTCAATCAATTCCTTAGCGTAACAATCACGGATAAAATGATATTTAATCCGGATATGTTTAGCTTTAGAATGATTTTCAGTATTTTTAGTTAATGCAATTGCGGCTTCGTTGTCACAGTGTATAGGGGTTTTAAGAAACTGCAAACCGTAATCGACCATCTGTTGTTGGATCCAGAGCACTTGTGAACAGCCGCCCCAATCTGCATCACTAAAAGCAATAAAATCAAAATCATCATCATTAGGGTACCAAAGTCCTTTTGATGGACAACCCTTCAGATATCGAAGGATACGCTTGACCGCCGTCAGATGACTTTGTTTCGGCTTCGATTGATAGCGAGCACAGAGACACGTTGCATACATAATATCTGGTCGAGACGCTGTCAAATACATTAGAGATCTGATGATTGCTCTGTATGTAAATGGGTCTGTCAGCTCCCCCTTAGCGTCCACTCCAATCCCGTGATTGGGTTGAATCGGGGTATCCATCGGCTTAGAGTCCTTCATCTGGAATCGGCTCAAGATGTCGGCTACGTATTTCGTCTGGTGAATGAAGATCCCGTCGGGTCTTTGATCCACCTGTAAGCCGAGGAAAAACTGCATTTCCCCCATAGCGCTCATTTCGAACTTCTCCTGCATAACAGTTTCAAATTCCCTGCACAAGAGTTCGTTAGTTGAACCAAATATAATATCATCAACGTAAATCTGTACTAGAAGCAAGTCATCTCCCGTCTTCTTCGTAAAGAGGGTGCAATCGACGAGGCCGCGCTTGAATCCTTTGGAGATGAGGTATGTACTTAGCTCCTCGTACCACTGTCTTGGAGCCTGGTGCAGACCATATAAAGCTTTGTTCAGCACGTAGACCTTGTCCCGGTGGATTGGGTCCTCAAAGCCTGGTGGCTGCCCGACATAAACCTCCTCCTTGACTTTACCGTACAAAAATGCGCTCTTGACGTCCATTTGATAGACTTTGAATTTCTTATACGAAGCAAACGCAAGGAACATCCGAATAGCTTCCATTCGTGCTACTGGTGCATAGATTTCGTTGTAATCAATTCCTTCGATTTGATGGAAACCCTGCACGACCAATCTGGCTTTGTTGCGTACAATAATTCCACGATCATCCTTTTTGCACTTAAACACCCACTTAGTGCCTATTTTCTTTCTTCCTGGCGGCAAATCTGTGAGCGTCCAGACTCCCAATTTCTGGAATTGCAATAACTCCTCCTGCATTGCCTCTACCCAGGCATCTTCATTCAAAGCGTCTTTGTATGTCCTTGGCTCTACCTGCGACACATAACATGCAAACGACCAATCATTTTGGCTACCAGATTTCTGAATTTTGGCATACAATGCTAAAGCACCAAAGCTCTCTGGCGAATTAACGCTTTTTAGCTGCCCTCTGGTCATCACTCCACTACCAGGATCACCGATAACTTGCTCCAGCGGATGAATACGATGAATCCGAGATTCCGGATTAACAGGTACAATCACTCCCGTCTGAGCAGTCAAGTTCTCTACAGCATCCTGATCATGACCCGTGTTAGATGATGAAGCAACATCTGGATTTGGAGTTGGGTTCACAGTTTGCTCTTCTAAGTCTTCTGCATTTTCAAGAACGGCTTCTTCAAATTGTTCATCTTCAGATTCTGAAGTGTCTAATGAAGTTGAAGCTTCTTGAAACATCTCTTCTTCTTGTGTAGGAGCACTGGTATCATTAGAAGCTGGTGGGGGGTTTACGGTGATTGGACGCATCAATGGTGAAGTTGCCGCGTTTTCACACTCGTAAAGTAATCTGATAACAGCTTCTTCAACCAGGCTATCTAGGTTGAATGATTCAAAGAAATCTTTGTAATCAAACATCCAATCAGGGCCCGTGCCTTGCAAATTTTGTGTGTATCGTTGAACTTCCACGTTTGCCCAATCCTCCACTTGACGAGTTCTCTTGTTGAATACCCGTTTGAGCGGGGTTGCATATCCAACAAAATATCCCTCTTCAGCTTTAGGACTAAACTTCTCGCTTGGATTCAACATCGTGCATGGCGCCCCAAATGGTTCTAGATACTCTAAATTGGGCTTTCGTCGGTGTAACAGCTCATAAGATGTTTTTCCAAACTTCTTCACTGTTAGAACCCGATTTAATGTATAGTTTGCTGCATAAATCGCCTCATTCCAGAACATTACTGGAAGATTTGAGTCAGCGAGCATTGTTCTAGCAGCCTCAATTAGAGTCCTATTCTTTCTTTCAGCAACACCGTTCTGTTGCGGGGTATACGGAGCTGAATATTCATGATGTATCCCTTTGCTTTCACAAAGTTCATCCATCTTTGCATTTTTGAACTCCGTCCCGTTGTCACTCCTGATCCTTTTTATCTTCAAATTGTAGATATTCTCCAGTCGAGTGAACAGAACTTGTAGGTTGGTAAAGGTGTCGCTTTTGTTCTTCAAACACATCACCCATGAGAATCGTGAATAGTCATCAGTGACGACTAAACAATAAAGCTCTCCAAGATGACTTTTGCGTTTGACCGGTCCAAAAAGGTCCATGTGCAATCGCTCAAGCGGCATCTCAACAGAGTTAACTTTCTTCGCTTTATGGGATTGTTTGTGTTGTTTTCCTTTCATGCAGCTCACACACTTGTCGTTCAGATGGAAATGTTTCACGTTTACTCCATCGACAAGTCCATTTCTCACTAACTGATTCATTTTCCTCAGATGAATGTGCCCCATTCTGCGGTGCCACATTATTGATTCTTTTTCGGTCGCCTTGGATAGAAAGCATGTTATCTGCCCCTGTGATGTCATCGCCTTGGACATATCAAGAATATAAAGATTGTTGACTCGAGGTGCCATCAACATAACCCACTCCTTTGGAATTTTGAAGCCCGGTTTGAGAATATAGCAGGATTTGTCATCAAAATGCACAGAAAATTGTTTATCGCATATTTGACTGACGCTCAACAGATTATAGTCTATCTGCTTGACATAAGAAATCCGCTCGAAAGTCACAATCCCATTACTCACGCTTCCTTCCATCGTAATATATCCTCCTTTATTACCCGCGAACGCGACATATCCTCCATTAATATTCTTCACATCAAACAGCAACGCCAAATCCCCCGTCATGTGGCCGAAGCTCCACTATCAACAATCCAGAGACTGCTAATAGGGCCAACTGAAGCTCCCTGCACACAAAAAGTAAACATTTAGTTCTTTCGGGGGACCCAAGCCTGAGTCTTGGGCCTTTGAACATTGGATTTCAAAGCAACATCCTCAATAACTTTTTCAACAACTTTCTGTTTTGAATCAATCGTTTTCTGATTTTTCACAACAGATTCATTTTTCTCACTCACCTTCGAAGTAGAAGCTCCTGGAGTACCATTAGGTGTCCAAGATTGTTCAGACCTTTTGAGAATACGAATTTGAGATTTTGGTTTCTCAATTGGTTTTTGAACATTGTTACTAAAAGTAACTTTCTTAGCAACCTTATCTGAGTTAACAGACTTAGGTCCAACTTTTGACTTGACAATTGGTTTTTGTGGAACCTTTTGTCTATCAGCTGTTGTGTTCACCACAGGTTTTCTCCAAGATTGTTCCATTGCAATCCGATTCCTTTGATCATAATGAAATGGACGGTTGTTCCTCATTTGAAAATTGTTTTGATTATGAAAATGTTGTTGTTGAGGAACAGCTCGTCTATGTGGTGGAACATAATGATCAATCGGCTTTTTCATGGAATTCCTAACCTCAACTTCATGTCTTTTGTGCCTTACATATGGACACTGAGCAAGTAAATGCCCACGTTCTCCACATTTAAAGCATTTTCTATATTCCTCAAACACATAATGAGCATTTGGTGAAGCAAATGATCTAACAGGAAATTGATCATTATACTGTTGATTTCTTAAACTCTCAGGAAGTGGTCCTTTCGAGTAAGAAGGCTCATGAAAACCATTTGCTTTATCATCTGGTCGAATGAACTCAGTGACATGGACCTTTGGTTCTTGAGGAACTTCTGAAAACAATTTCTTTAAGATTTCTGGTGGAATTTCGTTGGTTCTCTCATGTTTTGGAAACCATATTGTGCTTTCTTGCCAAATTTTATCAAGTTTAGAATAGTTAACATTTTTTATCGGAAATTCCTCATCAGCAATGATCTTATCGGATCCTTCCATCCGATAAAACACCTTAACAGGTTTGTCACTTGGTTCATTCAGGTCATTCTTTTCAACAACATTCTTAACACCATTATCTTTCTTGACATCAATCTTTTCAGACTTTTTATCACGATTAACATTTGCCATCGGATGAACATGATCAGATGGTGACACTGGTTCAGTAGTAATGATGTGATTTTCTTTTGGAATCTCACATTCATTAACAGATTGATCACTACCAGTATCATCATTTTCTGAGTCTGAACTATCACTCTCAGCATAAACACCCTCATTGTTCAAGCCCAAAATCGGTCTCACATCGGAATATGGATCACCAATACTCGAGGTATTAGATTCCATTTCTGATGATGAGTCTGATTTTACCGAACTCTCCGGTATAACTTGGTGATAGTTATGGTTTTCAAAAAGAACCGGAGATGGTACAGACTTGTAATTGGTGGTGTTATCATCAATAATATGATCTACCACATAAGCAACATTTTTATAACTTTCCAACTTCTTGTTAACCTTTTCAGCAAAGCATTTTATGGCTGCCATTTCCAACTTGGTGTTTTCAATTTCATTGATATAGTTATTTATGGCCAATTGTTTCAATGACAAAGTATTTTTCAAGTCAGAAATGTCCTTTTTATAGCCATCCAATACTTTGTTAAAAGCATTTAACTCTTTGCGAGTAGATTGACTGTTTTGAATAGCACTATCATGTGAAATTCGGAGTTGTTTATTCTCCTCAGTCAATCTATCACATGTTCCACAGTATTTATTACTCATAACATCAGTGCTAGATTCAGAACTTACAGGTTTTGGCGGTTCAGTCATGGCCATCAACGCAAAATGAGCTTCCTTTCCAGTGAAAAACTTGGAGTAGTCAATCTTAGTGAAAGCATCATCAGCTATGCACGACTTCCTCGTCATCAAAAAGTCAGCTTCTGCCAGCAACTGGTCAATATCATCATCCAAAGAATCAACACTTGCCTCTGTGTCTGATTCGCTCTCAGAATCTGAATAAACTGATCTACACTCTTCGGGAACATCAGAAACTGAATCAATTACCATTCCAGAACTCTTTTCCTCAGCCTTAACCTCAACAGGTTCATTCTCCACTTCCATCTCAGTCTCAGAATCATCACTTTCACTCTCCTCAGTTTCTTTCTTCTCATCAACTGCCACCGACTCTTCCATATCAACCTGATAAGCAACACATGCCACATTCCCACCAGTAGTCACTTCCTCAACTCCTATTTGCATACCCGACCAGTCAAACCTCTCATCCTGTTGAGTAACCAAAGCTTGGTTCTGACTCGCATTCTGTTGAGTCTCATTAGGTGTAGTGATAGGTACAACTGTTCGGTTTGTGTGATTAGGAGATTGGTTTTGAATCTGGTTTTGAGTGTTTGGTTGTCTGTTTTGGTTGTTAAAGTTTCGGTTTTGGTAGTTGTTGTTGTTTTGGTAAGAAACTTGGTTTTGTTGACGGTTCTGGTAATTTGCATTGAAGGGGTTTCGATTACCTTGTTTAGGTGGTTGGGTGCATTCCCTTTTGAAGTGTCCTTTTTCTCCACAATTAAAACACGTAACCTTCTCCTTGTTGAATCCATAGGTTGTGTTGGGAGAAGTTGCCAAATCAGTTCTTCCAGTTTTCTCAATGAACTCTGTTGCTCTTCTCATTATACTCGCAAAAGCCCATTGAATGTCAATGAGTTCCATCTCTTCCTTGTCTATTTGTGCGTAGTCTTCGTTGGTTAAGTTGTTGTTCCCAATCTGACTAGCAACCAACCCATTGTAGGATGAAACCATTGCTGAGACTAATGCAATGTGTTGCTGAGCAACCTCCACAGTCACATTTCCCAAGTTAGATGTATCTAAAACCACCGGTTGTTGTTTATGTTGAGTAACTTGGTTTAATGGTTGTTGTGATTGGTTAGCGGTGTAAAAACTTGCTTGTTGCATTGGAGAGATTGGTGAAATGTAGGAATTATATTGGGGTGGTGTGTATGATGGTTGTGAGTAGGAATTGTATTGTGGTGGTGTGTAGTTGGTGGTTGGTTTTGATGAATCCATGACATTGGAAATACATGCAACATGTGGTGCAACGCTTCCAGAGCTCGAGTTTCCAGCTGGAACTGAAGTACCTCCAAAATACAAACTGGGATTCTGAGGAATCTGTGACCTTCTAGCTTTCCTCCTATCCTCCAACTCTTTGTTCTCCAGCTTTTCGATAAACTCTGAAATGGTCCAGAATTGATAAGCATCCTTCTCTCTGAGTACCTCCACATGCTGATCCCATTGTGGTGGTAAGGCATCTGCAAACTTATCCACCTGCTTAGTCATTGGAATCTGTACACCATAACTAGACAATTCAGACAACAAATGCATATATCTCGGAGTTAGTTCTTTCAAAGTTTCATTATTAATAAAAGAAAAATTCTCAAACTCTTTAACCAATTCCTCCATTCTCAGACTCCTGGTCTTCTCATTTCCATCATGCTTCCTCTTCAGCTTATCCCAAAGCTGCTTTGACGTAGTACATGTCCCAAACTGATGCAACAGGTCACTTGTGATTGCCTGTGTCAGTTGAGAGAACGCCTTCTTCTCCACCACATATTTCTTCTTTTCGTCCTCAGTCAAGCTTTCCAAAGGAATCAACTCACCAGTATTCTCCAGAATCGGTGCTGTGTATCCTTTAACAATCATGCTCCATGCCTCAGCTCCTTCAACTCCCATGCCTTCCAGATGAATCTTGAACATGGTGTGCCACTGGTTATATTCTTGCATATCCATGAGCTTCGGTGGCCGAGTTCCACTACCTGTAGACAAATCTTTAATCAAAGTAGAAATAGCATTAGTGGTTTGAGTATTTACCGCTGCTGCAGCTACTCCCCAGTAATCAGATTGTAGTGCCGGATGTGCTACACTTTGAGGCATCGTGCTCGTTGTTGTCATGTAGTTAAGTGGTTGTGAGGATTGCGTGTTCGTCTTTTGCGCTGCCACTGTCCATGGGTCCATCGTCTGCTGTTGTGGTTGTGTTGTTGCTGATCCCGAAGTAGTTTGAAAACGCCACATGATCTCAATCTGAAAATCTCAACACTTAGAAAAATTTTTCAACAAAATCCTAAGTTCGCCCGAAATTCAGTAGATTCGTCCAAATACTTCTACGTTCGTCCAAAATTTCTCACTTTCGTCCAAAATGGTTCTACTTTCGTCCACACAGTAACACCCGAAGGTAGTCTAGATCAGAATGTAAACCAAACTAACACACTTTCCACTTTCGCCCAAAAAGAAAACGGTCGAAGGTGGAAATTTCTACCCGAAAGTGAAAGATTTCAACAAGAATTTTCAGGTTCGCCCAAAAACTACTCAGGTTCGCCCACTTTTAGTCACTTTCGACCACAACACTCAGTCCAGGTTCCAGGTTCGCCCAAAACTAGCAGATCTCATTTTTGAAAAACGGTTATTGTTTGAAAAACGGTTATTTTGATCTCAGATTTTCAAAAGTTCATGGATTTCAATGATCTCAATCAGGTTATGTTTCGGAATTGATTTGGAACAACTTTAAGTCTTGGAAAACTTGAATTCGACCACAAATTCACCTTTAAATCGATCAAAAACTCTTAAAAACAATGTTTATGTAAAAACAGATGATTTTATGTCAAAAACATGTCCAAATCAGCTCTGATCTTATCAAATTTGTTGTTGTATGATCCTCTAGGCTCTGATACCACTTTGTGAGCGTTGGATTTTAGCTAAAACAGGATTATACGATCATACAAGTCACAAAACTAGGTGCGGAAACCCTAGATCTGAACAAATTGATAAAACACAAATCACGACACAATCAAGATCATTTTTCAATAACATTTCATAGATTAACTTTCATTCAAAAAGCATTTACAATGAGTTTATGTTAATCTAGATCACACAGATAATCTCTCAAAAACACCTATGAACCTGATCTGAACCTGGACACAAATGACAACTCTCTTAGATTATCAAAAACTCAAAATCTATATATAGGCACTGCACATTCGCCCGTTTTCACTGGTCGAATGTGAGTGTTTTCCACATTCGCCCACTACAAGTGGTCGAATGTGTCTTCTGATCTTGTCCATTCTTCCTTCGCCCACTTCAGATCTACCTTCGCCCCATTCTATTTTACCTTCGCCCAGTCATATCTACATTCGCCCCATTCTAGTCACCTTCGGCCATCACTAACATATGTTAATTATTGTATATCCAATCCTTAGTCGCAAAACGCATCAACATCTGTACATTGGTAGTAGGGTTGGCGCAAATATGGAAGGCGGTTTATTAGCAATAGCCTCCAATCTGTTTTCAGTTTAGCATCATACACACCAAACCCCTGTTATAACACACTAACATTAAACCCTGATATAAAAAATGGATCATCATACACAAACACATACAAAACCCCTGTATAACATGCTAATGAACGTTTATCCACACAAACGCAGTATATAAACAATGGATCATCATACACACCAAACCCCTATTATAACACAATAACACTATATACAACAACCCAAAACATCATTGAATTAAAAAAAACAATAATAAAATCTAAGTTAACACTAGTATATCCCTAAAACATACCTACTATCAGAATTCTTGTGCTTCCAGTATCATCTCTTTGAAGACATTGACTAGAAAAGGGATTGCATTTTGATTTTGATTGACGTGCAGGGGTCGATGAACAACTTTATTAAATTATTGGGTTTTTATTGATGTACAGTGGGCCGATGAACGAGATTATTAGGTTATAAAGTTTCTTCAATGTAATCAGAATGAAGGTTATTAGGTTTTGGGAGCTTGATCGCTTTTTGATAATTTGAATTTTTGATTGTATGAGATAATAGGAAGAGAGAGAAGCTTTGTTTATATGTAGGATGACGATGATGATGGTGGTGAAAGCTCTGCCAATGCACAGAGATATAGAAACCCAATGCAATAACAAATGTCTATTATACCCTTTTTCGTCCATTAGTATACAATTAACCAATATAATAAGCTTGAATGAATAAGAGTCATTGATCTTGGAGAACAATGGTTGTGACAAGTTTCCATGGGTTTTTCAACTTTTTGGGGTTTTCATTCTAACCCTTCCCTATATATATATATATATATATAGGGGAAAGTTAATTTGAGAACACCTATATTTCGTGCGAACCGTGAAAACGGCATCTAAAACCATTCAAATTCAAAATTTCTTTTTACACTTGTCTTTATTACTAAAATACAATCTCAAAAACACAATTTACGCGTAAAAATTCAAACGTATACGAAAATAATTTGTTTTTACACATGTGTAAATTTACTGTTTATATATGTGTAAACTGTTTCATTTACACATGTGTAAAAAGTTAATTTGAAAGTGTTTTAGCAAGAAAAGATGGATTATTTGGAAAGAAAATTCATTTATTAATGTTGTATTTTGATTATAATGAGGTTTGTATTAAAAAAATTGATTTTGATTGATTTTTTTACTTGTTCTCACGGTTCTCACAATATTTAGCGTTCTCAAGATAACCCTCCCATATATATATATATATATATATATATATATATATATATATATATATATTATATATATATATATATATATATATATGGAGTCATAATTGTGGTAGATGTTTATCTAGAGCTTTTAGATAATGATAAGCACTTATTAGATAATGATGACGTTTAATTATTATATGTATAACAAAGTTGATCATTATCTAATCTCTACCGGGCCTTTAAAGTTTAATACAACTTGATTAAGTTCAAGACGCGATATAAATCCCATAACCAATAAACGTGATATTATTTATAATTAATATAATAATAAAACCCGTTTATTTCGTTAATTGTTCGTGATTACCAGTTAATCAAGTTAAGTGGATTTAATGTTCGTTGCCCAAGGTGTAACTCTTACGGGTCACAGCTCAGTCAGTAGCGTTAAGTTATCGAAATCGTATATATAAATCCAACAATCTCCCACTTAAATGGCCTTCGATAAAAACACTCAACGCAGACAGTTAACGGTGCTCTAGTTGCACATGACTGCCCCCAACAAGGTATGACACTTTAAAGTAATTGATGTAACATTAGAAATTCTTGCCAATAAAGACATTAAAACTTTAGAAAACTAAAGTGGCAATAGTATAAAAAAAATCGCGTAAACCAAAAATTTTGTAACATTTGGAGTAGAATTGTAATACCCTAAATTATTATTATTTTGTCATTAAAATTCTAACAATATATATGAATAAAAGAAACATTTGATGATTTACTTACTGTTCGAATACGATCACATGGACATTTTCATGACATTAAACTTATTATATTAAACTTATTACATTAAGGTGTAATATGGATTCATTGAAGTGTCAGTTATGCAAAGTTTAGAAAGAATCTTATATTTTGGAAAATGAATTAATTAAAGAATTGTCATCAAATATTGTAATTACAATGATCATGATTTTCCTCTCTCATTCAATATTAGAAAGCAATCAATACCATATCAAAAAATAGACTTCAATTTCGTTGCGCTAAAATCGTAAATAAATTAAATCCTTTAAATATAACATTAAATTTAAGTCAAATGCTCAGTAAGCTTATAAATCGGTATCGTAATCATCATTGCTCAACGACTGTATCTCTAATCACTTTATGTTTTCTCATCGCATAAAACCATATATGTATTCTTTTTGCTTGATTTCGAACTCACACCTCGAACCATCCTCCTCTCTGCAACCATCTACATGCCACCGTCACCCTTCATCTCCGACTTATAAATCATCACCCATGAAACCTTAAAGTCAAGCGCACCATCACCATTAAACTTTGTCATTCCCATCACCAATTGAAACCGCCTCTTCACAAGATAGGAGAAGGGATTGGTCGCGATTTATGTTGGGTTGAGAGAGACGTGTTGACCACCATCTACCAACGCACCACCGCAAATCCACCATCCTCACCGTTAGCCCGCTCCAGCCACCGATTGGTACACCCTTCATCTCTCCCACTCTCTTGGTTTCTTATTGCAATCATTCTTCTAGAAATAACTATCTATGTTTTATAAAAATATCTCATGTATGATGTTTTCTTATACAGATTTTAGTTTATATATAAAAAAAGGGGTTCAAATTTAAAATATGCTTTGAAAAGACCTTATGTTGCTATCGTTTTATTTGAGCTTGTAATACTTGAGTTTATAAACTACTCATTTGTAACGACTCGATTTTTTTTTTTAAACATATAGACAACATTTAAACACCCATTATATACATATTTATATATATCCAAAACGTCATGTCCAACAACGTGCCAACAACCTTGGCGACAATAGTTAAGTTTACAAAAGACAAGCCTAAGTTGGCTACCATGCGAATCTTTGACCCATATCCAAAACCATCTACAAAACATTAACAACTTGTTTAAAAGACTCAAAGATCCTAATATAACCATGGTACCCAACCCAAAAGAACGCGAGCGTGCATAACCCATCCTTGCTTGAGACTTGATCTTCATTCATGTGCTTTACCTATTACAAATCAACAAGGCAAACGTTTAGTAGGTTATAAACCATATGAACGTCTTGTCCGAGGGATCCAAGAAGTCCATGGATCCATAATGAAATCTTTACTTCTACCATTTTGACCCGTTAAGGGTATTCCTACCATTTTGACCCGTTAAGGGTATTCCCACCATTTTGACCCGTTAAGGGTGTTACTACTATTTTGACCCGTTATGGGTACTTCCACCATATTGACCCATCGAGGGCGTCCCTACTATTTTGACCCGTTAAGGGTGCTTCCACCATTTAAACCATTCTACCAATTAATACCCTTGTGTAGCCACAAGGGTACTCCATGTTACTTCCGTTCTACCAATTTCAATCACAAAATGCATACATACAACTATGACTAACATACTCATTAGACTACGTAGTTGGTAGTAACCAACTTACCTTTGTCGTGCGCGCCTTGCTCCTTGTAACCGCTTGTACCTTCCACCTTCACACCTACATAGTGAAGGAATTCATACTTTAGCTTTTCGTACTTTACCCTTTACCATTCTTGGTTCAAGGTAGATAAACTAGCATAATCACATAGCTACAACATCTACCATCATATTTATCATGTATTTTTCTACAATTTCACCTATTCTAAGATACTAGGCATTTCATCATACAATTGGTGTGCATATCCATACATCCAAGTGGTTATATCATTCCATGACACAACATTCCCAATTCTATACTTATACTTTCAATCTTCATGAATTCCTAACAATAAGCATAACCAATTGAGCTCTTATGAGATTAAGGTCCTGTTTGACTTTTAAAAAGTCAACAGAAACCTTCATTCCAACACCCACTTAACAATTGTCAATTCAGCCCTAACCCACCCAATTTAACATGAAATCTCATCAATTTACACTATCATACATACAAATCATGCTTTCCTAAGCCACAAGAGTAATTATCACAACAAAATCATGAAATCCCACCAAAATACTTCCAAACTCTACCAAAATAAATCATACAACTTACCAATGATATTAGCACCACAAGAGGGTTAATAATCCAAGAACATGCAGGGGATTAGAGGTGTTTTTCTCACTTAATCTCAGCTATAGAGGGCTGTTGTGGAGAACCCTCTTTGTCACCCCTTTCTCCCTCTCTCTCTGCGTTTCTATTCTTTTCTTTCTTTCTTTCTTTTTTTTTTTTGTTTTTAATCCCTCCTAACTTGCCACTTCTAATCTCCCCAAACCACCCCTCAAGTGTGTGTTATTTCATATTTAACCCCTCCCTCTTATTAGTTAAGTTTCCACCAAATTACCCAAGTGACTAACTTGGTAACTTTTATGTTTATCAAATGTACAATTACCAATGCACCACTTACAACTAGGGGTACAAACATCTACATACATGCACATACACGCATACATACATACTCATACTTATACGTTTTTACACGTAGGTATATATATATATACATATAATTCCACCATACTATTATTTGTTAACATTTTTGGGGTGTTACAAGTCTACCCCCCTTAAAAGAGGTTTCGACCCCGAAACCTAGATACGTACCGAATAGAGCAGGATAGTGCTTCCGCATTTCTTCCTCGGATTCCCACGTAAGATCCGAACCCTTCCGATGTTGCCATTGAACCAAAACTTGGTTTATGGTCTTATTTCGCAACCGCTTCACCTTGGAATCTCTTATAGCTACCGGTTTTTCTACATAATTCAACTTATCGTCTACCTCTATGTCTTCAAGAGGCACGTACGCGGTTTCATCTGCGAGACACTTCCGTAACTGGGACACATGAAAGGTGTCGTGGATCCCACTCAAGGATGGCGGTAGCTCCAACCGGTAAGCCACTTGCCCGACCCGTGCCAAAATTTTGAAGGGTCCTATATAACGCGGGCCTAACTTCCCGCACTTACGAAATCTGATGATGCCCTTCCAAGGGGAGACTTTTAGCAACACAAAATCTCCCACTTGAAATTCGATCGGTCGTCTTCTACGATCCGCATACGCCTTTTGTCGGTCTTGAGCGGCTTGAATTCTGGCCCGTATTAGGCTAATTTTTTCGTTAGTGAGAGCCACCAAATCACTTGGAGCTAACTCCCGTTGACCCACTTCTCCCCAACACACCGGGGTTCTACATTTTCTCCCGTATAACATTTCAAATGGTGCCATTTGGATGCTACTGTGATAGCTATTATTATACGAGAATTCCACTAATGGTAAGTGTTCATCCCAACTTCCCCCAAAATCTAGGACACATGCCCTCAACATATCTATGAGGGTTTGAATGGTTCTTTCGGTTTGTCCGTCAGTTTGGGGGTGGTAGGCGGTACTAACCAACAACTTCGTACCCATTTCTTCTTGGAACCTCCTCCAATACCGGGATGTGAATCAAGTGTCCCGATCCGACACAATAGACACGGGTACACCATGCCGGGATACAATCTCGTTCACATAAATTTCTGCCATTCGTTCGGAGGTGTAGGCCTCCCGGATAGCCAAAAAGTGAGCGCTTTTAGTGAGTCGGTCCACCACTACCCAAATCGCATCATAACCCTTCCTTGTCTTTGGTAATTTTGTCACGAGATCCATAGTTATCTCCTCCCACTTCCACACCGGGACCTCAAGTGATTGTAATTTCCCGTAAGGCTTTTGGTGTTCGGCTTTGACTTGAGAGCAGGTCAAACATTTCTCCACATACTTAGCGATGTCGCGCTTCATTCCCGGCCACCAATAGTCTTTCTTTAAATCCCGATACATCTTGGTCGCCCCCGGGTGGATTGAGAACCGGGACTTGTGGGCTTTGTCAAGTAGTGAAGTCTTGACTTCACATGTCCAAGGGACCCATACCCGCCCATATCGGGTCTTCATCCCATCCGCATTCTCTTCCAACTTGTCTATCATCCCTTTCATTCTTATCTTCTTTGGGTCATTGGCTTGCAAGGCCTCGACTTGGGCCTTTCGTATCTCACCCAAAAGGGTAGGTGTAATTACAACACCCAAGGCCTTAACTTGAATCGGGGGTGGGTATTCCTTTCGACTTAGAGCATCGGCCACCACATTAGCCTTGCCCGGGTGGTACACAATGTCACAATCATAATCCTTGATCAACTCTAGCCATCTCCGTTGCCTTATGTTGAGATCTTTCTGTTCGAAGAAATACTTGAGGCTTTTGTGATCGGAATATATGGTACATTTTGTCCCATACAGGTAATGCCTCCAGATTTTCAACGCAAACACTACGGCCCCCAATTCCAAATCATGGGTTGGGTAATTACATTCATGGGGTTTGAGTTGTCTTGATGCGTAGGCGATGACTTTCCCCCGTTGTATCAGAACACACCCCAACCCTTGATGCGAGGCATCCGTATAAACTACAAAATCATCCGACCCTTCAGGCAAGGTCAGAACAGGCGAACTGGTCAACTTCTCTTTTAGCATTCGAAAGGCTCTTTCTTGGTCTTCGCCCCACACAAACTTTTCACTCTTCTTTGTCATCCGGGTCAAAGGTAGTGCCACCTTTGAAAAATCTTGGATAAACCTTCTGTAATAACCGGCTAGGCCCAGAAAACTTCGAATTTCGCTCGGGTTCTTAGGAGAAACCCATTCCACCACCGCCTTCACTTTCGAAGGGTCTACAGAAATGCCCTTCTCATTCACTACATGCCCCAAAAACTGGACTTCCCTCAACCAAAAGGCACACTTAGAAAATTTAGCATAAAGCTTTTCCTTTCTAAGCGTCTCGAGGACTTCCCGTAAGTGGTCCGCGTGATCTGATTCACTTCGGGAGTAAATCAAAATGTCGTCTATAAACACTATCACAAAACGATCCAACATCGAACGACATACCCGATTCATTAAATCCATGAATGCGGCCGGAGCATTTGTCAACCCGAAGGACATTACTAGGAACTCGTAATGCCCATACCGGGTCCTAAACGCCGTTTTGGCCACATCTCTTCCCTTACCTTCAATTGATGGTACCCGGAACGAAGGTCAATCTTTGAGAACCAACTCGCCCCTTGAAGTTGATCGAATAAATCATCAATACGGGGTAAGGGGTAGCGGTTCTTTATTGTTAATTTATTCAACTCCCGGTAGTCTATGCACATTCGCATAGACCCATCCTTCTTTTTCACAAACAATATAGGGGCTCCCCACGGGGACACACTCGGGCGAATGAAGCCCTTATCGAGTAACTCTTGAAGTTGTGTCATCAACTCTCGGAGTTCGGTGGGTGCCAACCTATATGGTGTTTTTGCAACGGGTTGAGCCCCGGGCACCAATTCAATTTTAAACTCCACTTCGCGTTCGGGAGGAAGCCCCGGAAGATCATCCGGAAATACATCCCGAAACTCCCTAACAATCGGTACTTCTTCAATCTTGGGGGTGGTGATAGTGGTATCAACCACATAGGCCATGAATGCCCTTCCCCCATTACGCACATGTTTCATGGTCTCCACCAAGGTGCATAACTTGGCTTCGACCTTTCTATCCCCTATAAAACTTACCCGCCGCCCACTAGGTGAGGTAACGTATATGGTTTTATTCTTACATTGGAATTCCGCGTGGTGTTTGGCCAACCAATCCATGCCTATCACCACTTGGAATTCCCCCATTGTCATGGGTACCAAGTCTACCCTAAAATCCTCCCCTTCTACCGTGAGAGTACAATCTCTACATACGTTGTGTAATAAATAGTTTTTACTATCCGCAATTTCTACTTCTAATGGGCTTGCCAACGTTTCTATGATAAAGGAGGGGTGGTAAATCACTTTGGTAGACACAAAAGACCTACTTGCCCCTGTATCAAACAACGCATACATAGGAGTATTGTTGACTAGTAACATACCCGACACCACCTCGGGGTGGTTCTTTGCTTCTTCGGCGGTGATTTGGAACATTCTTCCACGAGCCTTTGAAGCTTCATTCTTCTTTCCTTCTTTCGGTGCCTCCTTCTTGAGCTTGGGACAATCCGCCTTGAAGTGCCCGGGTTCATAACAATGATAACACAACTGAACCGGACTAGGGCATTTGTAAAACGGATGTCCCGTCTTCCCACAATTGTAGCACGTCTTTTGCCCCAAGCGGCATTCCCCCGTATGCGGTTTCCCACACGTTTTACAACTCGGTGTTTCTCCCTTCTTAGGATCCTTCTTGCCTTGTTCGTGCCCCTTAGCCTTCTTTGGCGACTCCCAAGTCTTTTCGGCCTTCCTCTTCTCACCCCGTTGTTCTTGTCGTTTTAATTCCGTTTCTCGTTCACGAGCCCAATCGATGAGTTCACCCAACGTGTTGCATTTCGATGCAGTGATAAACTCCCGGTATTCTGCCCTTAACATGGCATGATACCTGTTAATCTTCATTCGTTCCGTTCCCACCAATTCTGGACAAAACTTCATTTTGTCAAGAAATATGTTTGTGATCTCATCAATGGTTTCATTCTTCTGGCGGAGGTGTAGAAACTCTTCCTGAATGCGATCGATTGCAGTCTGAGGACAATGATGCTTCAGGAAGGGCTCTTTAAACTCAGCCCATGTCATGGTTCTTACTCGTTCTTGCCCCACTTCCTTACTATAACTATCCCACCAATCCTTCGCGCGGAGTCGCAATTGCCCCGTGGCAAACATTACTTCATCTTCGCCTTCACAATGACTTCGTGCAAACACCCCCTCCATATCCGAGATCCACCTTAGACATTCGAGTGGATCTATTTCTCCCTTAAACACGGTGGGGTTGCATGACATGAAGTTTCGGTATGTACATCTCTTAACATTCTTGGAGCCGGATGACCCCTCTTCAATCAATTTCTTCAATTCATCGAACTTGCTTGTCAACATACCTTCCACTATCCCCATGATGTTACTCTCCACCTCTTCTATTATCTTGGGGAGGTTTACTTTTATAGCCTCCCCCACTTCGGTTGCTACCATCTCCTTCACTTCACCATGTTGGGTACGTTCCCCCACCACGTTATCACCTTCGTCCGCCATGTTTCTGAAACATTAACAACCATTTAACATGTATACCATATCACGGTATTTCAATCATCATTCATTCTTTCTACGAAAGTAAATTTTTCTACTCCCAATATTTGGGCTTCCACATTCCCTACTACATGTATACACGGATTCGCAATCCCATGTGTATAATTGCGTCTATAAACAAGTTTTGGAGTTGCTCGGGCAAGGTACGGGAGCGTAACAAGCTGAAAAATCAGCATCCAAGGCTGACAGGGGGTTTGGCGTAGGGTACGCCAAAAATGGCGTAGCCTACGCCACTAGCGTAGGCAGAAGGGGGCAAGTTGGCGTAGGACAGGAGTTTGGCGTAGGCAAGCTGGGCTTGGCGTAGCCTACGCCAAAACTGGCGTAGGGTACGCCAAGAGCAGGTTTGCTCACGCTTTTCCCTTTTCAATGCCGTATCTTTCCCGCCATTCTTACCCGCAATTTCCGACATTCTAGCAACTCATTTACCACTCTCCCACCCATTAATCCACACATACCTTGATCAAGTCTCGGATCGAATGCACGCCCCTACGAGCTTCCGGTTTGAGTTCAAGTATCTAATATACTTGATTCGCTCAAACCTTGGCTCTGATACCAACTTGTAAGGACTCGATTTTTTTTTTTAAACATATAGACAACATTTAAACATCCATTATATACATATTTATATATATCCAAAACGTCATGTCCAACAACGTGCCAACAACCTTGGCGACAATAGTTAAGTTTACAAAAGACAAGCCTAAGTTGGCTACCATGCGAATCTTTGACCCATATCCAAAACCATCTACAAAACATTAACAACTTGTTTAAAAGACTCAAAGATCCTAATATAACCATGGTACCCAACCCAAAAGAACGCGAGCGTGCATAACCCATCCTTGCTTGAGACTTGATCTTCATTCATGTGCTTTACCTATTACAAATCAACAAGGCAAACGTTTAGTAGGTTATAAACCATATGAACGTCTTGTCCAAGGGATCCAAGAAGTCCATGGATCCATAATGAAATCCTTACTTCTACCATTTTGACCCGTTAAGGGTATTCCTACCATTTTGACCCGTTAAGGGTATTCCCACCATTTTGACCCGTTAAGGGTGTTACTACTATTTTGACCCGTTATGGGTACTTCCACCATATTGACCCATCGAGGGTGTCCCTACTATTTTGACCCGTTAAGGGTGCTTCCACCATTTAAACCATTCTACCAATTAATACCCTTGTGTAGCCACAAGGGTACTCCATGTTACTTCCGTTCTACCAATTTCAATCACAAAATGCATACATACAACTATGACTAACATACTCATTAGACTACGTAGTTGGTAGTAACCAACTTACCTTTGTCGTGCGCGCCTTGCTCCTTGTAACCGCTTGTACCTTCCACCTTCACACCTACATAGTGAAGGAATTCATACTTTAGCTTTTCGTACTTTACCCTTTACCATTCTTGGTACAAGGTAGATAAACTAGCATAATCACATAGCTACAACATCTACCATCATATTTATCATGTATTTTTCTACAATTTCACCTATTCTAAGATACTAGGCATTTCATCATACAATTGGTGTGCATATCCATACATCCAAGTGGTTATATCATTCCATGACACAACATTCCCAATTCTATACTTATACTTTCAATCTTCATGAATTCCTAACAATAAGCATAATCAATTGAGCTCTTATGAGATTAAGGTCCTGTTTGACTTTTAAAAAGTCAACAGAAACCTTCATTCCAACACCCACTTAACAATTGTCAATTCAGCCCTAACCCACCCAATTTAACATGAAATCTCATCAATTTACACTATCATACATACAAATCATGCTTTCCTAAGCCACAAGAGTAATTATCACAACAAAATCATGAAATCCCACCAAACTACTTCCAAACTCTACCAAAATAAATCATACAACTTACCAATGATATTAGCACCACAAGAGGGTTAATAATCCAAGAACATGCAGGGGATTAGAGGTGTTTTTCTCACTTAATCTCAGCTATAGAGGGCTGTTGTGGAGAACCCTCTTTGTCACCCCTTTCTCCCTCTCTCTCTGCGTTTCTATTCTTTTCTTTCTTTCTTTCTTTTTTTTTTTTTTTAATCCCTCCTAACTTGCCACTTCTAATCTCCCCAAACCACCCCTCAAGTGTGTGTTATTTCATATTTAACCCCTCCCTCTTATTAGTTAAGTTTCTACCAAATTACCCAAGTGACTAACTTGGTAACTTTTATGTTTATCAAATGTACAATTACCAATGCACCACTTACAACTAGGGGTACAAACATCTACATACATGCACATACACGCATACATACATACTCATACTTATACGTTTTTACACGTAGGTATATATATATATATACATATAATTCCACCATACTATTATTTGTTAACATTTTTGGGGTGTTACAAGTCTACCCCCCTTAAAAGAGGTTTCGACCCCGAAACCTAGATACGTACCGAATAGAGCAGGATAGTGCTTCCGCATTTCTTCCTCGGATTCCCACGTAAGATCCGAACCCTTCCGATGTTGCCATTGAACCAAAACTTGGTTTATGGTCTTATTTCGCAACCGCTTCACCTTGGAATCTCTTATAGCTACCGGTTTTTCTACATAATTCAACTTATCGTCTACCTCTATGTCTTCAAGAGGCACGTACGCGGTTTCATCTGCGAGACACTTCCGTAACTGGGACACATGAAAGGTGTCGTGGATCCCACTCAAGGATGGCGGTAGCTCCAACCGGTAAGCCACTTGCCCGACCCGTGCCAAAATTTTGAAGGGTCCTATATAACGCGGGCCTAACTTCCCGCGCTTACGAAATCTGATGATGCCCTTCCAAGGGGAGACTTTTAGCAACACAAAATCTCCCACTTGAAATTCGATCGGTCGTCTTCTACGATCCGCATACGCCTTTTGTCGGTCTTGAGCGGCTTGAATTCTAGCCCGTATTAGGCTAATTTTTTCGTTAGTGAGAGCCACCAAATCACTTGGAGCTAACTCCCGCTGACCCACTTCTCCCCAACACACCGGGGTTCTACATTTTCTCCCGTATAACATTTCAAATGGTGCCATTTGGATGCTACTGTGATAGCTATTATTATACGAGAATTCCACTAATGGTAAGTGTTCATCCCAACTTCCCCCAAAATCTAGGACACATGCCCTCAACATATCTATGAGGGTTTGAATGGTTCTTTCGGTTTGTCCGTCAGTTTGGGGGTGGTAGGCGGTACTAACCAACAACTTCGTACCCATTTCTTCTTGGAACCTCCTCCAATACCGGGATGTGAATCGAGTGTCCCGATCCGACACAATAGACACGGGTACACCATGCCGGGATACAATCTCGTTCACATAAATTTCTGCCATTCGTTCGGAGGTGTAGGCCTCCCGGATAGCCAAAAAGTGAGCGCTTTTAGTGAGTCGGTCCACCACTACCCAAATCGCATCATAACCCTTCCTTGTCTTTGGTAATTTTGTCACGAGATCCATAGTGATCTCCTCCCACTTCCACACCGGGACCTCAAGTGATTGTAATTTCCCGTAAGGCTTTTGGTGTTCGGCTTTGACTTGAGAGCAGGTCAAACATTTCTCCACATACTTAGCGATGTCGCGCTTCATTCCCGGCCACCAATAGTCTTTCTTTAAATCCCGATACATCTTGGTCGCCCCCGGGTGGATTGAGAACCGGGACTTGTGGGCTTTGTCAAGTAGTGAAGTCTTGACTTCACATGTCCAAGGGACCCATACCCGCCCATATCGGGTCTTCATCCCATCCGCATTCTCTTCCAACTTGTCTATCATCCCTTTCATTCTTATCTTCTTTGGGTCATTGGCTTGCAAAGCCTCGACTTGGGCCTTTCGTATCTCACCCAAAAGGGTAGGTGTAATTACAACACCCAAGGCCTTAACTTGAATCGGGGGTGGGTATTCCTTTCGACTTAGAGCATCGGCCACCACATTAGCCTTGCCCGGGTGGTACACAATGTCACAATCATAATCCTTGATCAACTCTAGCCATCTCCGTTGCCTTATGTTGAGATCTTTCTGTTCGAAGAAATACTTGAGGCTTTTGTGATCGGAATATATGGTACATTTTGTCCCATACAGGTAATGCCTCCAGATTTTCAACGCAAACACTACGGCCCCCAATTCCAAATCATGGGTTGGGTAATTACATTCATGGGGTTTGAGTTGTCTTGATGCGTAGGCGATGACTTTCCCCCGTTGCATCAGAACACACCCCAACCCTTGATGCGAGGCATCCGTATAAACTACAAAATCATCCGACCCTTCAGGCAAGGTCAGAACAGGCGAACTGGTCAACTTCTCTTTTAGCATTCGAAAGGCTCTTTCTTGATCTTCGCCCCACACAAACTTTTCACTCTTCTTTGTCATCCGGGTCAAAGGTAGTGCCACCTTTGAAAAATCTTGGATAAACCTTCTGTAATAACCGGCTAGGCCCAGAAAACTTCGAATTTCGCTCGGGTTCTTAGGAGAAACCCATTCCACCACCGCCTTCACTTTCGAAGGGTCTACAGAAATGCCCTTCTCATTCACTACATGCCCCAAAAACTGGACTTCCCTCAACCAAAAGGCACACTTAGAAAATTTAGCATAAAGCTTTTCCTTTCTAAGCGTCTCGAGGACTTCCCGTAAATGGTCCGCGTGATCTGATTCACTTCGGGAGTAAATCAAAATGTCGTCTATGAACACTATCACAAAACGATCCAACATCGAACGACATACCCGATTCATTAAATCCATGAATGCGGCCGGAGCATTTGTCAACCCGAAGGACATTACTAGGAACTCGTAATGCCCATACCGGGTCCTAAACGCCGTTTTGGCCACATCTTCTTCCCTTACCTTCAATTGATGGTACCCGGAACGAAGGTCAATCTTTGAGAACCAACTCGCCCCTTGAAGTTGATCGAATAAATCATCAATACGGGGTAAGGGGTAGCGGTTCTTTATTGTTAATTTATTCAACTCCCGGTAGTCTATGCACATTCGCATAGACCCATCCTTCTTCTTCACAAACAATATAGGGGCTCCCCACGGGGACACACTCGGGCGAATGAAGCCCTTATCGAGTAACTCTTGAAGTTGTGTCATCAACTCTCGGAGTTCGGTGGGTGCCAACCTATATGGTGTTTTTGCAACGGGTTGAGCCCCGGGCACCAATTCAATTTTAAACTCCACTTCGCGTTCGGGAGGAAGCCCCGGAAGATCATCCGGAAATACATCCCGAAACTCCCTAACAATCGGTACTTCTTCAATCTTGGGGGTGGTGATAGTGGTATCAACCACATAGGCCATGAATGCCCTTCCCCCATTACGCACATGTTTCATGGTCTCCACCAAGGTGCATAACTTGGCTTCGACCTTTCTATCCCCTATAAAACTTACCCGCCGCCCACTAGGTGAGGTAACGTATATGGTTTTATTCTTACATTGGAATTCCGCGTGGTGTTTGGCCAACCAATCCATGCCTATCACCACTTGGAATTCCCCCATTGTCATGGGTACCAAGTCTACCCTAAAATCCTCCCCTTCTACCGTGAGAGTACAATCTCTACATACGTTGTGTAATAAATAGTTTTTACTATCCGCAATTTCTACTTCTAATGGGCTTGCCAACGTTTCTATGATAAAGGAGGGATGGTAAATCACTTTGGTAGACACAAAAGACCTACTTGCCCCTGTATCAAACAACGCATACATAGGAGTATTGTTGACTAGTAACATACCCGACACCACCTCGGGGTGGTTCTTTGCTTCTTCGGCGGTGATTTGGAACATTCTTCCACGAGCCTTTGAAGCTTCATTCTTCTTTCCTTCTTTCGGTGCCTCCTTCTTGAGCTTGGGACAATCCGCCTTGAAGTGCCCGGGTTCATAACAATGATAACACAACTGAACCGGACTAGGGCATTTGTAAAACGGATGTCCCATCTTCCCACAATTGTAGCACGTCTTTTGCCCCAAGCGGCATTCCCCCGTATGCGGTTTCCCACACGTTTTACAACTCGGTGTTTCTCCCTTCTTAGGATCCTTCTTGCCTTGTTCGTGCCCCTTAGCCTTCTTTGGCGACTCCCAAGTCTTTTCGGCCTTCCTCTTCTCACCCCGTTGTTCTTGTCGTTTTAATTCCGTTTCTCGTTCACGAGCCCAATCGATGAGTTCACCCAACGTGTTGCATTTCGATGCAGTGATAAACTCCCGGTATTCTGCCCTTAACATGGCATGATACCTGTTAATCTTCATTCGTTCCGTTCCCACCAATTCTGGACAAAACTTCATTTTGTCAAGAAATATGTTTGTGATCTCATCAATGGTTTCATTCTTCTGGCGGAGGTGTAGAAACTCTTCCTGAATGCGATCGATTGCAGTCTGAGGACAATGATGCTTCAGGAAGGGCTCTTTAAACTCAGCCCATGTCATGGTTCTTACTCGTTCTTGCCCCACTTCCTTACTATAACTATCCCACCAATCCTTCGCGCGGAGTCGCAATTGCCCCGTGGCAAACATTACTTCATCTTCGCCTTCACAATGACTTCGTGCAAACACCCCCTCCATATCCGAGATCCACCTTAGACATTCGAGTGGATCTATTTCTCCCTTAAACACGGTGGGGTTGCATGACATGAAGTTTCGGTATGTACATCTCTTAACATTCTTGGAGCCGGATGACCCCTCTTCAATCAATTTCTTCAATTCATCGAACTTGCTTGTCAACATACCTTCCACTATCCCCATGATGTTACTCTCCACCTCTTCTATTATCTTGGGGAGGTTTACTTTTATAGCCTCCCCCACTTCGGTTGCTACCATCTCCTTCACTTCACCATGTTGGGTACGTTCCCCCACCACGTTATCACCTTCGTCCGCCATGTTTCTGAAACATAACAACCATTTAACATGTATACCATATCACGGTATTTCAATCATCATTCATTCTTTCTACGAAAGTAAATTTTTCTACTCCCAATATTTGGGCTTCCACATTCCCTACTACATGTATACACGGATTCGCAATCCCATGTGTATAATTGCGTCTATAAACAAGGTCTGGAGTTGCTCGGGCAAGGTACGGGAGCGTAACAAGCTGAAAAATCAGCATCCAATGCTGACAGGGGGTTTGGCGTAGGGTACGCCAAAAATGGCGTATCCTACGCCACTAGCGTAGGCAGAAGGGGCAAGTTGGCATAGGACAGGGGAGTTTGGCGTAGGCAAGCTGGGCTTGGCGTAGCCTACGCCAAAACTGGCGTAGGGTACGCCAAGAGCAGATCTTGCTCACGCTTTCCCTTTTCAATGTCGTATCTGTCCCGCCATGCTTACCCGCAATTTCCGACATTCTAGCAACCCATTTACCACTCTCCCACCCATTAATCCACACATACCTTGATCAAGTCTCGGATCGAATGCACGCCCCTACGAGCTTCCGGTTTGAGTTCGAGTATCTAATATACTTGATTCGCTCAAACCTTGGCTCTGATACCAACTTGTAACGACTCGATTTTTTTTTTTAAACATATAGACAACATTTAAACACCCATTATATACATATTTATATATATCCAAAACGTCATGTCCAACAACGTGCCAACAACCTTGGCGACAATAGTTAAGTTTACAAAAGACAAGCCTAAGTTGGCTACCATGCGAATCTTTGACCCATATCCAAAACCATCTACAAAACATTAACAACTTGTTTAAAAGACTCAAAGATCCTAATATAACCATGGTACCCAACCCAAAAGAACGCGAGCGTGCATAACCCATCCTTGCTTGAGACTTGATCTTCATTCATGTGCTTTACCTATTACAAATCAACAAGGCAAACGTTTAGTAGGTTATAAACCATATGAACGTCTTGTCCGAGGGATCCAAGAAGTCCATGGATCCATAATGAAATCTTTACTTCTACCATTTTGACCCGTTAAGGGTATTCCTACCATTTTGACCCGTTAAGGGTATTCCCACCATTTTGACCCGTTAAGGGTGTTACTACTATTTTGACCCGTTATGGGTACTTCCACCATATTGACCCATCGAGGGCGTCCCTACTATTTTGACCCGTTAAGGGTGCTTCCACCATTTAAACCATTCTACCAATTAATACCCTTGTGTAGCCACAAGGGTACTCCATGTTACTTCCGTTCTACCAATTTCAATCACAAAATGCATACATACAACTATGACTAACATACTCATTAGACTACGTAGTTGGTAGTAACCAACTTACCTTTGTCGTGCGCGCCTTGCTCCTTGTAACCGCTTGTACCTTCCACCTTCACACCTACATAATGAAGGAATTCATACTTTAGCTTTTCGTACTTTACCCTTTACCATTCTTGGTTCAAGGTAGATAAACTAGCATAATCACATAGCTACAACATCTACCATCATATTTATCATGTATTTTTCTACAATTTCACCTATTCTAAGATACTAGGCATTTCATCATACAATTGGTGTGCATATCCATACATCCAAGTGGTTATATCATTCCATGACACAACATTCCCAATTCTATACTTATACTTTCAATCTTCATGAATTCCTAACAATAAGCATAACCAATTGAGCTCTTATGAGATTAAGGTCCTGTTTGACTTTTAAAAAGTCAACAGAAACCTTCATTCCAACACCCACTTAACAATTGTCAATTCAGCCCTAACCCACCCAATTTAACATGAAATCTCATCAATTTACACTATCATACATACAAATCATGCTTTCCTAAGCCACAAGAGTAATTATCACAACAAAATCATGAAATCCCACCAAAATACTTCCAAACTCTACCAAAATAAATCATACAACTTACCAATGATATTAGCACCACAAGAGGGTTAATAATCCAAGAACATGCAGGGGATTAGAGGTGTTTTTCTCACTTAATCTCAGCTATAGAGGGCTGTTGTGGAGAACCCTCTTTGTCACCCCTTTCTCCCTCTCTCTCTGCGTTTCTATTCTTTTCTTTCTTTCTTTCTTTTTTTTTGTTTTTTAATCCCTCCTAACTTGCCACTTCTAATCTCCCCAAACCACCCCTCAAGTGTGTGTTATTTCATATTTAACCCCTCCCTCTTATTAGTTAAGTTTCCACCAAATTACCCAAGTGACTAACTTGGTAACTTTTATGTTTATCAAATGTACAATTACCAATGCACCACTTACAACTAGGGGTACAAACATCTACATACATGCACATACACGCATACATACATACTCATACTTATACGTTTTTACACGTAGGTATATATATATATATATACATATAATTCCACCATACTATTATTTGTTAACATTTTTGGGGTGTTACATCATTCTATGAGCATTATTTTCTTTAACATTAAATAATTGTCATTATTTGTAATTCATAAGCTTTTTTTTAAATAAAAAAAAACGAAAGCATTATACATTATTATAGCATCTATTCACTACTTAATATATGTTTGAATAAAATTATTTTTATTTTTATTTTTATTTTTTTGAAATAAGTTTCATTGGGTACACATACATTTTATCAACTTCAATTATTTACAGTCACATATGCGTATATTAATATGTCGCTATATATAAAAGTTTGTGCATTCTTGAAATTAGAAACTTATTCATTTCACTAAAGGCTTTTGGCCGAATCAATTAAATTAGAGTGTTACTACATCCTAATAGCAATAAAATAAATTAAAAGTTATTCTATACGCGAACACAATAGCAATAGATACTAAAACATCACTTTTAATTAGGTCCAAGCAAAATTCGTTGATTCCTATTGAATTTCTACCAAGCCTACTATAATCAAGTGAGTTTACATAGCCCTTTTTCATTTTCACTATTTGGGGTGAAACATGTTACAACATCAATTTACAATTCAATCATAAGTGTCTATGTGTTATTCTATGTTGCATTATGTCTTAAACATTACTGGGGTAAGCACAATTATTCTAGCATAATCATTAACATTGATCAGCCGACGATATACAATGATAGATCTATTGGACTGACAACCCCACCCGGATACGTGTACCTCCTACATAGGTAGCGTGGGTGATTGTTATCGAGTACATGACAAAAATCGAGTGAACCATATGCGTATGGGATGGACCACAATAGACGAGTCACAAGGGTTGATTATTCACACGATTTACCTGATAGTTTTGTTTTCACATTTGGACTAGACTAGCCATGACACTGGAATTGTACAACATTTTTATTCAACATACAAACCTATGTAAATCTCACCAACATTTTGTTGACCAAAAAACATTTTAAAAATTAACATGTTTCAGGTAACAATGAAGCAGAGGCTTAGAGTATGCTTGAAGAATTATTTTGAAGTTATTTGAAGTTGTTTGCTTATTTCATGTTATGTACTAGAAGTTTGGATTATAGACAATGTTTCTTTTGGATATTTATGCTATGAATAAATTATTTAAAATTTTCAATATATACCAAGTGCTATTGAAACAATTTTCAATACGTGACATCCTGATGTTTCCGCCATCGGTTGGGGTGTTACAGATTGGTATCAGAGCCTTGGTTATAGGGAATTAGGTTATTAGAAAAATAATCTAGTCTATAACTTTAGGGACTTTAACCAGTACTTGCTCCTCTTACTTGCAATCCTATTTGTTTTCCTTATCCTTATCCCATCCTTATTGTTACCCTAGCTTGGTCATGTCTACTCTTTCTCACTTGCTACAATCCTAATGTACTCCTAGATTATTATGGCAAATTCCTTAGGCTTAAATCTAATATGTTTTGATAAGTCAACGTTTTTGTTTATGTGGATAAATGAATACAATCTTTGTGTTTCATTTATACCCCTCACTCTTATTTATATTCTAAGATTTGGATCTCAAAATTTTTGGCAATTCAAATCTATTTTCTTTCTTATATAATCCCCTCGTTAGCCTAAATTTCATGAATCATTTATAGATCTCACAATCATATTTCATTTTACAAACTTGTAATATTACCCGCTTGTTTAATTATTTTCAACATCTAACCCAAATCATATATTTCTCTTTACAACATATTACATATTTTACTTCTTAAATCATATTACCTTCTGGCCAATATTATTTTAAACCTCCACCCCCCTGATTTTCTTAAGGCGCCCTCAACCCTAAAATTTCATCATATTTAAGATTTTAAAATCCTTGTTCAAATAATAATCTCATAACCTGTTTTGTAGGAGATACTATAGCACCAACACTAAAGAATACTAAATTTTGTCAAATATTCATCACCTGACAATTTCACAAACTATAGCAAATAAATATTTTGTCAAAAAAAGCCTTTTATTCCACAAACTCATTTTCTAAATTTCAAATGTTTATGTAGCAATTTACTGGCGTAACCAATGATGTTGGATAAAAATGTTTTAATATATTAGGAATCACTTCTTTTTAGGGATTAATCAAAGTCAATTATACAAAACACCTCAACAAATTCTTGATTTTTTTTTGAAACCCGACATCGTGTTTAAAATCATTGACTCACTAAAATATTTTGATCTAAATCCATTTAGCTTGTACTATTTAATGACTTTTGCTTTATGTACAAAACCAATTTTGAAAACAAAATCTTTCCATCCACAGGAACAAAATTTACTCAACAAATTTTCCATTGACACCTACTTATTTTCAACTTGTTCGAACTTTTACAAATATTTGACATTTACCATAATCATGTTTTCTCATATGCTCGATTCTAACCTTTGATTCAAACCCCACGATTCATGCTGCTACATAATCTCCTTACTACTTGTGCCTCTTTGAAAACCTATGAAATAAACCCTTTATCAACTAGGTCCACATTCACCATCTTTCACAACCTTCATTTTACTTCGAGTTTTTCATCACCCTCTCGAGAACTAGATTCATATCCTTCACCTTCTCAAACATGAACTTGATTCCTACAATAACCAAACTATCGAAAAATTGATTGTTTGTTACATACAACTTGATTCTTAGTGATACATGAGGATTTGATTATCTACTATATTTGAATACTTGATTATTTGTGATGCATGAAAACATGAGTAGAAAACATGGATAACTAAATATGAACTATTTTCTATAATCACACCTAGACCCATTAACCTTGTCTAGGGCAATACAATTACAACCCGCATGCAATACCTGATACTTGTCGCATTTACAAACTTGCTTACATGTGTGTATTGTCAATTGGCAACCTATATGTTGAACTACAGACACAATTATTACAATCATCCATTTCACAACTGGTAGAGGCTGAAGTACATGCTCAACAGTTGGTAGAGTTTCTAATAACCTGCTCAACGACTGGTAGAGGCCATCATACCTGTTCAACAATCGGTAGAGGTTCCTACTCGCCGACTGGTAGAGGTCTTCTTGCCTGCTCAACAGTTGGACTCATTTTAGATACATGGTGCAAACATCTTACTTAGCGGGCTCCTCGTTTGGGGTGAAGCGCATACTTAAAATCTGGTGCATTTTTTTTCTTGAACTTTATTGAGGTAAACATGCTATTAGATTCATTTGATACAAAAGATTCAGTCACAAAGTTGCCGTGCATTGTTATGTTTTACATGTGTTGTTATAGATTAGAATCATAGAAGGACATAGTACCCTAATGTAAGGTAAATTGATGAGTGCGGTCCGGAACGTAATCATGAATTTACAGGTACATTAAGGTGGTGTGAAATTCTATTAGTGTTTTGGTAGATGTCCAATATGTTTTCGATGTATCAAATGTGTGGTGGGTTAGCTGTGGTACACCATATATATAAACACTAATGATACATTAAAAGTTTGTATGGGAGTCGGACCAAAAACTACCATTAGTCATAATAAATCATCCTTCCAAAAAAGTCTCTACTATTAAAATTTTGAGGACAAAATTCCTGTAACTAGGGGAGACTGTAACATTAGCAATTCTTGCCAATAAAGCCATTAAAACTTTAGAGAACTAAAGTGGCAATAGTATAAAAAAATCACATAAACCAAAAATTTTGTAACATTTGTAGTAGAATTGTAATACCCTAAATTATTATTATTTTGTCATTAAAATTCTAACAATATATATGAATAAAAGAAACATTTGATGATCTACTTACTGTTCGAATACGATCACATGGACATTTTCATGACATTAAACTTATTATATTAAACTTATTACATTAAGGTGTAATATGGATTCATTGAAGTGTCAGTTATGCAAAGTTTAGAAAGAATCTTATATTTTGGAAAATGAATTAATTAAAGAATTGTCATCAAATATTGTAATTACAATGATCATGATTTTCGTCTCCCATTCAATATTAGAAAGCAATCAATACCATATCAAATAATAGACTTCAATTTCGTTGCGCTAAAATCGTAAATAAATTAAATCCTTTAAATATAACATTAAATTTAAGTCAAATGCTCAGTAAGCTTATAAATCGGTATCGTAATCATCATTGCTCAACGATTGTATCTCTAATCACTTTATGTTTTCTCATCGCATAAAACCATATATGTATTCTTTTTTGCTTGATTTCAAACTCACACCTCGAACCATCCTCCTCTCTGCAACAATCTACATGCCACCTTCACCCCTTCATCTCCGACTTATAAATCATCACCCATGAAACCTTAAACTCAAGCGCACCATCACCATTAAACTTTGTCATTCCCGTCACCAATTGAAACCGCCTCTTCACAAGATAGGAGAAGGGATTGGACGCGATTTATGTTGGGTTGAGAGAGACGTGTTGACCACCATCTACCAACGCCCCACCGCAAATCCACCATCCTCACCGTTAGCCCGCTCCAGCCACCGATTGGTACACCCTCCATCTCTCCCACTCTCTTGGTTTCTTATTGCAATCAGTCTTCTAGAAATAACTATCTATGTTTTATAAAAATATCTCATGTATGATGTTTTCTTATACAGATTTTAGTTTTATATATAAAAAAGGGGTTCAAATTTAAAATATGCTTTGAAAAGACCTTATGTTGCTATCGTTTTATTTGAGCTTATAATACTTGAGTTTATAAACTACTCATTCTATGAGCATTATTTTCTTTAACATTAAATAATTGCCATTATTTGTAATTCATAAGCTTTAAAAAAAAAACCCGAAAGCATCATACATTATTATAGCATCTATTCACTACTTAATATATGTTTGAATAAAATTATTTTTATTTTTATTTTCTTTAAATAACTTTCATTGGGTACACATACATTTTATCAACTTCAATTATTTACAGTCACATATGCGTATATAATATGTCGCTATATATAAAAGTTTGTGCATTCTTGAAATTAGAAACTTATTCATTTCACTAAAGGCTTTTGGCTGAATCAATTAAATTATAGAGTTACTACATCCTAATAGCAATAAAATAAATTAAAAGTTATTCTATACGCGAACACAATAGCAATAGATACTAAAACATCACTTTTAATTAGGTCCAAGCAAAATTCGTTGATTCCTATTGAATTTCTACCAAGCCTACTATAATCAAGGTGAATTTACAAAGCCCCTTTTTCATTTTCACTATTTTGGAGTGAAACATGTTACAACATCAATTTACAATTCAATCATAAGTGTCTATGTGTTATTCTATGTTGCATTATGTCTTAAACATTACTGGGGTAAGCACCATTATTCTAGCATAATCATTAACATTGATCAGCTGACGATATACAATGATAGATCTATTGGACTGACAACCCCACCCGGATACGTGTACTTCCTACATAGGTAGCGTGGGTGATTGTTATCGAGTACAGTGAACCATATGCGTATGGGATGGACCACAATAGACGAGTCACAAGGTTGATTATGCACACGATTTACCTGATAGTTTTGTTTTCACATTTGGACTAGACTAGCCATGGCTCTCGAATTGTACAACATTTTTATTCAACATACAAACCTATGTAAATCTCACCAACATTTTGTTGACCCAAAAACATTTTCAAAATTAACATGTTTCAGGTAACAATGAAGCAGAGGCTTAGAGTATGCTTGAAGAATTATTTTGAAGTTATTTGAAGTTGTTTGCTTATTTCATGTTATGTACTAGAAGTTTGGATTATAGACAATGTTTCATTTGGATATTTATGCTATGAATAAATTATTTAAAATTTTCAATATATACCAAGTGCTACTGAAACAATTATCAATACGTGACATCCCAATGTTTCCGCCATCAGTTTGGGTGTTACAATTAACCAAAACATCTTGTTTTAGACAAGACAGTAGACTTATGGCAATCGTTGTCATTCATCCTTTCTGTTAAAAGACATCAATTGAATCAATGAGACATGGATTAAGCTCATTCTCATATGGTGTTCAATTATATTATTGTTCTCGATCAAGATTCATAGTGGTCCAATCAAAGACACAGTTAGTTTGGGTAAGGCCTTACACTTCACCAGTTTGAATCAACGAGGGCGCCACGATGTCTAATTGTTACATATCATGTAAGAGTACAAAATCCCTTATCGATTACATACAACTCCCACTAAACTTCAGAAATATTCCCAATTAAAGCCTTTATGACTGGCAGTTACGTGACAGCGATTGACAGTAATCAAAGAATAATCGTTGGTAAACGGAAGTTCTAGTATGTATCTCAGGTTAGAGGATACTAAATGAATATACCAATGTCAAAACATCTTATGACTAAGATCCATGAAGATGATTTGAAGCGAGTTATATCCAACGTCATTCGCAATGAGGTCAGTGAACTTAGAGTTAACTACTTGAGTCCAAATTCAGAATAGTCTTAATTCAGATTCGCTCCCATGAGTCTGATCGACTACGGATAATTTAGAATATAATATTCATGGATTAAACGTATTAAAATCGAACACAGTTATAAGATTCAGAATTATATTTAACTGGTAAATAAAAACGAATTCAAAAGTATAACTGTTTAAACATTCGTACATACAAATACTAAATCAAAACATATGGATAGCTAATCTAAGCCCTATAGAATCCCTGCGCTGATCATGCTTGTCCTGAGTCATGGGCTTAGTAAACGGGTCTGCTAGGTTTTGATCTGTGTTTACTTTGCTTATCACAATGTCTCCACGCTCCACAATTTCCCGTATATAGTGGAATTTTCTTAGAATGTTATTGGCCTTGTGATGAGATCTGGGCTCTTTGGCTTGAGCTATAGCACCTGTGTTATCACAAAATATCTCGATGGGTTTCCGAATACTTGGAACCACATCGAGGTCGGCTACGAATTTCTTCATCCAAGCAGCTTCCTTTGCAGCATCTGATGCGGCTATATACTCAGATTCAGTGGTTGAATCCGCCACAATACTCTGTTTGGAACTTTTCCATGAGATAGCTCCTCCATTCAGAGTGAATAAAAAACCTGATTGTGAGCGAGAATCATCTCGGTCACTTTGAAAACTGGCGTCAGTGTAACATCTTACAGTGAGCTCTTCTTCTACTCTTCCAAATACTAAGAACATGCCTTTAGTTCTTTTCAGATACTTTAGAATGTTCTTAACTGCAGTCCAATGGGCTATGCCAGGACTTTGCTGATAACGACTAGTCATGCTCAAAGCATACAAGACGTCAGGTCTAGTGCATAACATAGCATACATGATAGAACCAATCGCAGAAGCATATTGAATTGCTTCCATTCGCTTAATATCAATGTCCGTTGAAGGAGATTGCGGTTAGTTCAAGACAGTACCTTTAGTCATAGGAACACCTCCTTTCTTGGAGTTTTCAATCTTAAAGCGTGTCATCATTTTGTCTATGTATGTACTTTGACTTAGCCCTAGATGTCGCTTAGATCTATCCCTATAGATCTTGATTCCTAGAATGTAAGCTGCTTCTCCAAGATCTTTCATTGCAAAACAGGTTCCCAAATATTGTTTAACTTCGTTAAGCATAGGGATGTTGTTTCCAATTATCAGTATATCATCCACATACAGGATGAGGAATGATATAGTGCTTCCACTAGCCAATCTGTAAATACAAGGCTCATCTTCATTTTTGAGAAAACCAAATTCTTTGATCTTTTGGTCCAAACGAAGATTCCAGCTACAAGATGCCTGTTTAAGTCCATAAATGGACTTATTCAGTTTGCACACCCTATTAGGACATTTTGGATCAACAAAACGTCCACGCTGAACCATATAGTCATCTTCAGAGAGATGTCCATTATGAAAAGCAGTTTTGACATCCATTTGCCATATCTCATAGTCGTAGTACGCGGCTATGGCAAGCAATATTCTGATCGATTTGATCATAGCAACGGGCGAGAAGGTCTCATCATAGTCAACACCCTGACTCTGAGTGAAACCTTTCGCAACTAGCCATGCTTTATCGGTGTGTATATTTTCTTGCATGTTGGTTTTCTTCTTGAAAACCCATTTGCTCCCTACAGCCCGAAATTCGGGGGGTAGCTCAACCAAGTCCCATACATGATTGTCACGCATAGACTGCATCTCAGTGTTCATGGCTTCCAGCCATTTTGCAGATTCGGGATTTGAGATAGCAGATCTATAGTTAGCAGGTTTGTCATTTGACTCAGCTACTACCAGGACTTCAGAACCATCAAGATGCCAGAGGTAGCTTTCAGGCTCTTTTCGAGTCCTGCTACTTCTGCGAACGCTTGTGTTTATGTCCGATTCATTAGCAACAATTTCTTGTTGATCAGAAGTTCCGACTTCATCAGCGGTTGTTTGTGGTTCTCGAATTTCTTCAAGATCCACAATATTGTTTCCAGTTCCTCGATGAAGAAGTTCTTCCTCGAGAAACTCTCCATTCCTTTTGATGGAAATAGTATTTGCATCAGGATGGTAGAAAAGATATCTGCTTTTGTTATAGTATCCGACGAAAATAACTTCTTCACCTAGAGGATCGATCTTATCATCAGAATCGCTGGTGATATAAGCATTAGATCCCCATACTCTTAGGTATTCCAAATTGAGTTTACGCCCATGCCATATATCATATGGAGTTTTGTTTACCTTTTTAGTCAAATCCAGATTGACTAGGTGGGGGGCGGTCATAAGAGCATGACCCCAAAAGGAGTGAGGCAAGTTAGTCCTACACATCATCGATCGAACCATATTAAGTAGGGTTCAATTTCTCCTCTCACTCATGCTATTAAGTTGGGGTGTGCCAGGTGGAGTGGGCTGTGAAATTATTCCACGCTCTTTTAGATGATTGAAGAACTCTAAGTTGAGGTATTCTCCACCTCGATCTGATCTAAGTATCTTTATCTTTCTACTAAGCTGGTTTTCAACTTCGTATTGAAATTCTTTGAACTTGTCAAAAGTTTCATGCTTATGCTTCATGAGATAGACATAAGCATATCGACTATAATCGTTGATAAATGTGACGAAGTATCTTTCATGATTTCTAGCTTGGTTTTGCAAGGGCCACATACATCGGTATGTATGAGTCCTAGTAAACCATTGGCTCGTTCACCAACATGGGTGAAGGGATCTTTGGTGAGTTTGCCAGCTAAGCAAGACTCACAATCATTAAAGGAGTCATGTCCAGTGGATTCAAGGATCCCTTCGGATTGGAGCCATTTTATTCGTGCCTTGCTTATGTGGCCAAGTCTACAATGCCATAGAAATGTTTCATTACTTCCAGCTTTGTTACGTTTAGAAAGATTATATATGTTATTGTCTGTTTGAAGATCTATCTCATAAATACCGTTTCGAGGTTTAGCCTCAAAATAAAAGACACCATTCAAGTAAGTATAAATAGCAATACCATTAAAAACGTACTTGAAACCTTGTTCAAAAAATAAAGAAACCGAAATAATGTTTCTGGTTAAACCAGGTGCAAACAAACAATTACTTAAAGTAACTACAAGGACAGAAAGACATAAAAGATGATACGTTCCAGTTGCAAGAACTGGTACTCTCTTCCCATTACCAACGATAAGCTCCATGTCGCCTTGTTTCAGCTTTTTTCCACTTTCCAGACTCCTGCAAGACATTAATGATGTGGTAACCACATCCGGTATCAAAAACCCATGTGTTGTTAAAAACAGTGAAAAGTTCAATAACATAAATAAGAATACCTGAAGAAGTGCCAACACCGTTGGCCTTGTTTAATTTCAGCTTAGCCAGATATTCAGGGCAGTTGCATTTCCAGTGCATTATCTTGTTGCATTCATAACACCGACGCTCTTCAGGAGGTGGTGCTTTTGCAACTTGCTTGTTATTGTTGGTGGCAGGTTGGCAGCTGTATGTGCTATATGGATCGTATAATCAACAAAGAATGATCAAACAAGTTTGTTTTAGGTGCGGAATCCCTAAAACAATCACAAAATGATAATCAAACAGATCAAAACACGTAAATCATCATTTCAAAGCTTTTTCATTAATTACGAACTCAATTACACGTTTACAGATTGAAAGCAACAGGGTATGAACGTGAATTAAGCTAAATAATATCCTATAGAGAGAATCAGAAAGTGGAGGGAATAAAATGACTCAAAGTTACATTCAAAAAATCAGCTTGACTATTTATAGACTCCACATTCGCCCAAATAGTTCGTGCAAATGTGTAGGTTCGACCATATCAACCGGTCGAACCAAGCCATACATAAACATCTATTCTACCTTCGTCCAAAATCACTCCTTCGCACCCTTTGATTCTCCTTCAACCAAACAAAACTGTTTCCTTCGCACCTATCATATCTCCTTCGCACCTTCGACATTTATCAAAACAAGTATATTGAACAATCTGAAGCACTAGTCGCATAAATGCATCTACAAACTCCCCCTCGACTATTGCTTGGATTGCTGTCGACGTTCTTCGTCCATTCTGGTGTTCATCAACTTGATATGTCGCTGAATCTTCTGTTCCTTATTCAATACCGGTTCATGAACTTGCTTCGGCTTCGTCTTTTTCACTTCAGGCACCTTCTGTTTCTCTACAAACCTTCCGAGCTTCTTGTCATAATCACATCCAGCGTTTATATCATACGCAAAGCACAGAAATACCACACGCTGGTATTTGCCTGCTTGTTCAGCATCTTTAACTTCAGAATAGATCGGATTATAGAACAACATTATTATATCCTCATGTGAACAGTTAATCAACCACATGGGATCAAAAATGTGTATCTTCTTGAAGTTCTTCTCACCATCTTTCAGCACGATCACAGCCTCTGATATCTTCCAATCATAATACCACCAAATGAAATCTTTGGCGAAGTGTTGTGGAATCGGCAACAAAGGAATCTTCGTCAACACTCGCGGTGGCTTATATTTCAACGTCACTTTGGGCATTCCAGTAATCATATCAATATCCTTTTTATGAACAATTCGTTTTGGATATTGTGGTTCAAATAAATCCCACTTAGTTCGGCTTTCTCTCGTCATCTTCTCAGCAAAGTATGTAATTTGACTATTTGACGCTCCCGTTAAACGGTGACGACAAATATCACGAATAGCCCAATAAGGAAGAGTCTTCAAATGATGAAATTTATCAAAATATAAGATCCCCTTCTCCCACTTCACTGCTATGCATTTCAATTGCTTAACAAACTTCCAGGCCAATGCACGACCTTTGAAAATTCCACTGTGAAGTTTGTAAAAGCTACCTTGTATCTCAGCTTTCGGACGGTTATTCTCCTTCTCTTTCAATTTCCTCAAAAACTCTTTCAAACTATCAGATTGCTCGAACCGTGGTTTATCATGCCCTTTGAATATCTCATCTTCAAACACTTTACTCTTCTCCTTAGCAAGTTTCTTGGCCTGGTTTAGCACTTCATCAGAAAATCCAGGAAATCCAGAATCTTGATCATTCTTGAAGTATTGTGGATATTCCTCACTCGTTATATCTTCCATCTCAATTTCTTCAAAAGCAGGAACGTCACGGTCATCAGAATGATTACCGGCTTCCTTTTCAGGTATCTTTGGAATATAATTATCAACAAGTAACTCTTCCAAAGTCTTTCCAACCTGTTTAGCTAAACCTTCAAGTATTTCCTTAGAAATCGCCGCAGAAACCTCTCCATCTTCTAGATCTGGGTCATCAAACTCCAACTCAAATAGCTTATTGCTAGACTCGAATATTTCTGGAAACCTGCTTGTCATGTCAATCGTCCAGACTCGATCTGTAAGCATCTGGCGATACATGTTCTTGTCTTCTTCAGATAACGACTGCAGTTTTTCATTCCAGAAAATATCATCATCTACATTTTCACCTGGAGTCTTAGAGCTTGACTCTCCACCTTTACTCGAATCACGCTTCTCATATGTATACTTCTCAGCGTTGTCATCATCATCATCATCACTATCAAAAGCAGAGCTGTTTCCATCACTCGATCCACCATCTGAACCATCATCATCTCCATCATCTTTCTTCTTTTTCTTTTGAGGATCGTTACCAGCATCTTCATCAAGATCTTCATCCTCTTCATCATCCGATAGTTCATAATCAACTTTCTCTTCTTCTCGTTCTTTATCTTCTTCACCAGCTTGAAGTAGAGGAGCTCGAGAGTACAAGTCTTTTATCAAATCATCCATGTGCTTGTTACTCTTCTTTAGTTGTTTGTTCTCCTCTTTCAAGACTATTATCCGTCTGGTGTTTCTTTGCTCGTGCTTCAGCAACTTCTTGTTCTCTTTCTTTAACTTCTTGATTGTTTTCTTCAATTCTTCACTGTTATCATGGGATGTGACTACAACTTCCAACATCTTTCGATCATTCGACTTCAATTGCTCAATCTCTGTTTGCTGTTTGTTGATAATGCTCATCATCTCAGATAGCCTTTGATTCACAGCAGTCATTACGTCACTATCAACTGTAACCTTCTTCTTAACAGGCACTTCAGCAACTTCAGGCAGTTTGCCTTTCCTCATCTTCTTGAGCACATTATCTAACGCTTCATTGAACTCATTAACAGGTATATCATCTCCCTGTTGTGTGCTCGAAGTAGTTGCAGTCTTTTGTTTCTTTGATACAGGTGCAGTAACCGGTGACTTGGAACTAGAAGCTGGTGGTAGTTTCTTACCAGCAATGAGCGATTCAATCTCCGTCAATCTCTTCTGACATACAGATGCAGTAACCGGTGACTTGAAAATCTTCATCTACATTCAGAATCACTTCATCATCATCAACAGGAATTGGACTCTTATTTCCTTGATCTTCAACAGTCTGACTAACAGACTCACCAGCCACAGTGGCCTTGGGCGTGGTAGTCTTTAGCGTTTCAGTTTCCGAGTCCCAATGTTCATCTTCTTGCGTCTCCTTAGAATCAATCGACGCCTCATCCACAATATGCAAACCCTTCTTTGCCATAGTCTTGTTTCGTCTCGGTGTACTCTTCTTCTTTGCAGGTTCAGGTACAACATCTAGTCTGATCTCTTTCTCTTTAACCTTTCCACTCTTAGCACCGACATTAACAACCTGTCTTTTGCGCTTCGCCTCTGGATCAACAGGATGTAATGGGTCATTTGGATCTGAATCACTGTTCGCATGTCTTACAAGCCCTTTTCCTGGATCTGTATAGTCAATCCTTGCTAGATGTCCAAATAAACGCCTTACAGGTGGACGTTCATTGACAGACAATCCTTTGTAAGCTTTCATCCTAGCAAGTGTATTGATCGACATATGTTCCTGAACAACAATGTGCTTAGGATCCCTCTTCAAGTCTTTGTACTTGTTATCAAATACCATCTGGAGAAAACGAGGATATAGCAAAAACTTCAGATTCCTCGTGCCGTTCACAGGCTCCAACAAGTGTTCCATTAGCATTCCTGATACATTGAACGGTTTGTTCAATACTAGGGCCACCATCATAGAGCTAATACTCTTGCGCATCAAGTCATATCCTCCAGCGGCTGATCCAAAGACATGTATCAAAACATGTGCCAAATATTTGAATTGAGGACACAGTTTTCCTTTATGCAATGAACCATCAGTGATCGGTCCATTGTATTTCATTCTCAGGAAGCACTTTCGCTGATCCATGAAACTAAGCTCCTTGGGATCCGTCTTCTCATCTTGCAAATTCAATGCTTCTCTAATGTCCTGCTCACATACAATTATCCTCTGCCCTTGGATCTTGCTAATCACGGATGACTCGCAATTCCAGAAATCTAGCTTCCCTTCTGTCCAGAATTCTTGCATCATATCTCTGTAAATAATAGTAGGTGTAGCAATCGCGTCTATCACCCTACTCCTCTTCAAGAATTCAATGATCTCGATAAACTCAGTGTGCTTTTTAACTTCTCCGAGATACGCACAGCAATTATGCGCATTCTCAAAGGTTAAAATCTCTTCAGAAGCTTTCTTAGCAGGTTGTGAGGATGATCCTGCTTGCTCAGTAGTCTTCACCTGCTCGGACATGGTTTGATCTGCAAAACAAAACAAAGAAACATGTTAAAAATCGACAAAAATTCAAACCTTGAAAATTTGGTAATTATCATTCTCATTCGCCCAAACGGGGGTGCGAATGTGAAAAACATGGTGCGAATGTAAGAATTTAATGGTACGAATGTAAGAATTTTGATAAAAAGTTTCATTCGCCCACATTTTGTTCATTCGACCAGTTAATCATCTTTAATCATCTCCTTCGCCCATTCGAAAGGTGCGAAGGAGTCTGTCTACAATTTCAAATTTTCAATTCTGATTTTTGTTGTTTCTAATCATGTTTTTATGATTTGTTTGGCAAGTAAAGACACCGATTAAAGTTTTTAACTCAACAGTTGTATCAATTATTCATTTTGTCAATGTTTTCTGTTCAAAATTAGGGTTTATCCAATCATGATGATCAACTGATCATTCTGATGGATTAACACCCCTAATTGTTGTTTCTTCTCCCCCAAAAACATTGAGAGAATGAATCCTATGCATCAATTGTAACAAATAACATGTTTTTATCAGTGTTTAAGATGCTAGGGCTCAAAACATTTAAACAGCGATTAACCCTGAAAATGAGATGTTAACCTGTAAAATTTAGTGGAAAATGATCAGTAAGAGAGACGAACACAATGTATATAGCACAAATCAACAGGGCAACAAGGTGAGGTTAGAGAGAAAATTTTGAAAAATTTTTGTAAAGGTTCGAATGAGACAGAGAGACTATATATAGGCATATTCCTTCGACCGTTCTGTCCGGTCGAATGAGAAACTTTTGTCTCCTCGACCCTAGTTAAAGGTTCGAATGAGGCAAAAGGGTTCGAATGAAACAAATGTTCAAGAACACTCTCATTCTTCCGTTTTAAAACATACGAAGGAACATGAAAAATCCCACATTCGACCAACCGAATGGGCGAATGAGAACTGGGATTTTTTAATAAATTTTCAAATCTCAAAAACGAGTCCCGTTCCAATTATTTTTCAACTTTTAAGCATAACATTCATATATTCACATTTAAAAGATTACAAAGCTCAAATGGTGCAACAAGGTTTAGAAAATCGACATCAACCACCATCAGTTATCAAAAATAAGATGGAAATGTAAAATCTTTTTGGATTTTCTAAAGTTTAAGCTAAAACACACCTAAAATCTTTTTGAGTTTTGTAATTTTTGACGAGAAAATAAAATGCAAAAATGTAAATGAAAAACAGTAAATGTTTTTGTGATTTCCGGTAAAGGGATCATATCAGTTATTGAGAAATCTGATCACACCGTTGATCTTTTGAATTATTATCGTTAAAGACAATGTGTGATCTGGCAACTGCTGATATTGTGATCCACATAAACTCACATGCAGACTTTTGTGCAGTGCTTTAAACTGATACTGATATTTATAGTATAAACAAATTGTCTGTGGTTCCCACGCACACGACATACTCCCGTATCAAGAAGTAAATGCACAAAGACTCATTGTAAAGCGTGATTATGCTTTCGTCGTCTGTAATTTACAAGGTATAATGCACAGAGGTATACAGGTCAGCAAATTAATGCAGCAAAGTAACATATGCACTGTACCAGGTTGAGGACTGATATTAATCATGATTTGCATCAGTGATTAATACGATGTAATAGATAATCTTTGATCATCATATAACATGGAAAGTTCCTCAATTCGGTAACTTTAGGATTTGGCATAAAGCTCTTTTATAAAGACACCCTGTCTGATCTAGGTCCGTAATGACTTACAGCAGAAGATCAGAGAGGCTATCCCCAGACAACTAATAACATAACGACCCTAAACCTCCGATTTTTGTACAAATACTCTGTCAAATGAAATTACGGTACTAAGACCATATGCCCATGAGGAGTGCATCCACACAACAATTCGTTTGATATGTATGTATCAGGCACGCAGTAATAGGTCTACGAAGTCTATCAGCACATCGCACAGACTCAGACATACGCCCTATATAGTAGTACATTACTTAGAATGTGTCAGATCCCCACTGATGTACTATCATTTCCCCTTATACTCCAGGAAATCATTTTTGATTTTTCTGATTTTTATAAATTTTTGAATTTATTGTTCCCAAGGATAAGCTGGAGCATTTCAAATATGTGACTGCCCAGATATCGTTTGTTCACAGAAATCTGACGGCATTAATCTAAGGGAAGAAGATATAGCAGTCAGCAAAGAAATTTTCTAATTTTTATGGATTATGAAATTTTTCAATGTTTTTGGATTTTCAAATTTTTCTGAAAAATAGTAAAAATTTAAACTAAAGCGTGATAGACTGAGGTGGTGATCAGTCTTGTTTTTCTTTAATACCATTAGCTTTTAAAAGATAATCAAATCTGGATTTGTCAAAAGCTTTGGTAAAAAGATCTGCACGTTGGTAATCAGTGTGGATTTTGACCATATCGATCAACTCTTTAGCATAACAATCACGGATAAAATGATATTTAATCCGGATATGTTTAGCTTTTGAGTGATTTACTAAGTCTTTTGTTAATGCGATTGCGGCTTCATTATCACAGTAAATAGGGGTTTTAAGAAATTGCAAACCATAATCCACCATCTGTTGTTGGATCCAAAGAACCTGTGAGCAGCAGCTCGATGCTGAAACGTATTCTGCTTCACATGTGGATAGTGCAACTGCGGTTTGTTTCTTGCATTGCCAGGTCACGAGCCTGCTCCCCATAAACTGACATCCAGCCGTTGTGGATTTGCTGTCTTTGTTACAGCCGCCCCAATCTGCATCACTAAAAGCGATTAGGTCAAAATTATCATCACGAGGGTACCAAAGTCCTTTCGATGGACAACCCTTCAGATATCTAAGGATACGCTTGACAGCTGCAAGATGACTCTGTTTCGGCTTCGACTGATATCGTGCACAAAGACATGTTGCAAACATTATATCCGGTCTAGACGCGGTGAGATACATCAGAGATCCGACGATTGCTCTGTATGTAAATGGATCAGTTAGCTCCCCCTTAACGTCAACTCCAATCCCGTGATTAGGTTGTATCGGGGTATCCATCGGCTTCGAATCATCCATCTGGAATCGGCTCAAGACTTCAGAAACGTATTTCATCTGGTGAATAAAGATCCCCGTTGGTCTTTGCTCCACCTGTAAGCCTAGGAAAAACTGCATTTCTCCCATTGCGCTCATTTCGAACTTTTCCTGCATAACTTTTTCAAATTCCCTTCACAGAAGTTCGTTAGGAGACCCGAAAATAATATCATCAACATAAATTTGCACAAGAAGCAAGTCATCTCCTGCTCGTTTCGTGAACAGTGTGCAATCTACCAATCCGCGTTTAAATCCTTTCGAGAGAAGATACGTGCTCAGCTCCTCATACCATTGTCTCGGAGCTTGGTGCAACCCGTAGAGAGCTTTGTTTAAAACATAAACCTTATCCCGGTGAATAGGGTCCTCAAAGCCTGATGGTTGACCTACGTAAACTTCCTCTTTGACCACACCGTAAACAAATGCGCTCTTTACATCCATCTGATACACCTTGAATTTCTTCCAGGATGCAAACGCTAGGAAAATTTGTATAGCTTCCAAGCGTGCAACAGGTGCATAGATTTCATTGTAGTCGATTCCCTCAACTTGATGAAAACATTGAACAACCAAACGAGCTTTGTTTCTCACTATAACTCCTCTATCATCCTTTTTACACTTAAACACCCATTTGGTTCCGATCTTCTTTCTTCCCGGGGGCAAATCTGTCAGCGACCATACTCCGAGTTTCTGAAATTGTAACAACTTTTCTTGCATTGCTTCCACCCAGGCATCATCCAAAAGAGCTTCCTTGTACGTCCGCAGCTCTACCTGCGAAACATAACAAGCGAAAGACCAGTCATTTTGAAAACCAGATTTTTGTATTTTGGCATATAAAGCAAGATTGCCAATATTTTCTGGTGCTTGAGCATTTCTCAATTGTCCTCTTGTCATAACGCTGCTACCAGGATCACCAATAACCTGTTCAAGCGGGTGTATCCGATGTATCCGAGATTCCGGATAATCAGGTACTTGTACTCCCGTTTGAGTCGTCAAATTCTCTGTAGAAACCAGATCATTACCCACATTCGATGTTGAAGCATCAGTTGTAGTTGGGTTCACTAGTGGTGTCACTGTAGCATTGTCCAGAATAGCTTCACTTGTAGCATCATCGTCTTCATCTTCTGAATCTGATGAATTAAGCGTTGTTGAAGCTTCTTGGAACACTTCTTCTTCCATCACAGGAGCAGTGGTATCATTAGAAGCTGCTTGAGGATTTACAGTGATCGGACGCACTAACGGTGAAGTCATGGCGTTTTCGACCTCGTAATATAAGCGAAGTACAGCTTCTTCAACCATGCTATCTAGATTGAATGATTCAAAGAAATCTTTGTAATCAAACATCCAATCTGGACCTCCACCCTGTACATTTTGAGTATATCTTTGTACTTCGACGTTAGCCCACTCCTCGACTTTTCTAGTTCTTTTGTTGAATACCCTTTTTAGTGGGGTTGCATATCCAACAAAATAGCCTTCTTCAGCCTTTGGTGCGAACTTCTCCGAAGGATTAAGCATTGTACACGGGGCACCAAATGGTTCTAGATACTCTAGATTCGGCTTTCGTCGGTTCAACAGCTCATAAGAAGTTTTGCCAAACTTCTTCACTGTTAAAACACGATTTAGAGTGTAACATGCTGCGTAAATTGCTTCGTTCCAGAACATGACTGGAAGATTTGAGTCCGCAAGCATTGTTCTCGCCGTTTCGATTAGAGTCCTGTTCTTTCTTTCTGCGACACCGTTCTGCTGGGGTGTATACGGAGCGTTGTATTCGTGATGAATTCCCTTGTTTTCACAAAGATCCTCCATTTGAGCATTTTTGAACTCCGTCCCATTATCACTCCGGATTCGTTTGATCTTTAGACCATAGATATTCTCCAGACGTGTAAACAGAACTTTCAGATTGTCAAACGTGTCGCTTTTCTGGTGTAAGCACATAACCCATGAGAATCTTGAATAATCGTCAGTCACCACAAGACAGTACAATTCCCCGGCATGACTTTTACGCTTGACTGGACCGAATAAATCCATGTGCAAACGCTCAAGCGGTAGTTCAATAGAATTGACTTTCTTTGGTCTATGGGCCTGTTTGTGCTGCTTTCCCTTTTTACAACTAACACACTTGTCATTCAAATGGAAATGTTTCACATTAACTCCCGTGACAAGTTCATTCTTCACTAACTGGTTCATCTTTCTCAAATGAATGTGTCCCATTCTCCTGTGCCACATTATAGATTCTTTTTCTATAGCCTTAGAGAGGAAACACGTGACTTGGCCATGGGTGGTCATAGCTTTGGACATATCGAGAATATACAAATTGTTTACTCTCAGTGCCTTTAGCATCACCCACTCTTTTGGAAGTTCAAAACCCGGTTTCAGGATGTAGCAAGATTTGTCGTCAAAATAAACAGAGAATTGCTTATCACAGATTTGGCTAACACTGAGCAGATTGTAATCTATATGTTTCACATACGATATCCGCTCAAATGTCACGACCCCATTGCTAACACTAACCTCCATCGTAATGTAGCCTCCTTTATTTCATGCAAACGCTACGTAACCTCCATTTATGTTCTTGATATCAAAGAGTAGCGTGAGATCCCCTGTCATGTGACCAGAAGCTCCACTGTCAACAATCCATAGGCTGCTAATAGGGCCAGCTGGAGCTCCCTACACATATCAAGTAAAGCAATTAGATCTTTTGGGGGACCCAAGCCTGTTTGGTCTTGGGTCTTTGAACTGGTTGTTTCAAAGATTCTTTAGATTCACAAACATCTTGGGTTTTCTCAACCCCTTTCTTCTCACACTCAACTTTCTTTTTCTCAGTTTTCACATTCTGTGAAGTTGAAGCACCCTCAGACTCCTTTGATGACCAAGATTGTTCAGACCGTTTCAAGATCCGGATCTGAGATTTTGAGTTCTCAGCCGGTTTCTTTACTTCGTCTTTGAATGCAACCTTTTGGTTACCTTCTCTGATTTAACAGAGACAGGTCCAACTGCTGGTTTTACATTAGGTTTAGTAGGGAACTTTTTGTTTTCAGCAGTTGTGTTCATCAATGGATTCTTTACTGGTTTCTCAGTGGCTATCCGGTTGCGTTTGTCATAAGTAATCGGACGGTTTTCTCTTTTGTTATAAAAATTGTTTTGATTATAATAAGGAACTGGCTGAGGGAAAAACCGTCTTTGTGGATAACTGTAATTGTCAACCGGATAATCATGTCGTTGCCTCATCTCCACCTCGTGCCTCTTGTGTCGTACGTACGGGCAGGTGGCAAGTAAATGTCCCCTTTCCCCGCACTTAAAACACGCACGGTATTCTTCATAGTTCTCTTTGATATGCGACTTGGAAAAACTTGCAATGGGATATTGATCAACCATGCATTGTTTTCTCAAACTCTCAGGAGCTGGTTCCTTCGAGTAAGTCGGTTCTATGAAACTATTTGATTTATCAACTGGCAGAACGAATTGTGTGACATTGACCTTTGCGTCTTTAGAATTATCCGAATAAATTTTCTCTAAAATGGCTGGAGGAATGTCATTGGTTCGTTCATGTTTTGGGAACCAAATTGTACTTTCCTGCCAGATCTTTTCAATTTTGGAATAATTCACAAATTTAATCGGATATTCATCATCAGACATAATCTTATCGGAGCCTTGCATCCGATAAAAACTTTTACAGGTTTGTCACATGATTCGTTGCTCATTTCATTTGGTTTCTCAGTTTTAGTTTCAGTTTTCTTTTCAACTAATTTAACCACATTTTTTTCAACTTTCTTGACCTCTTTCTTTTCAACATTTTTACCAACAGACTGTTCAGTTTTCTTAACAACATTCTTTCTATGAGCATTAGCCATGGGATGAACAATTTGAGATGGTGAGACTGGTTCAGTAGTGATTATGTGATTTTCATCAGGTATATCACTTTCATTCTCAACAACCATCTCAGACTGTTCATCTTCTTCATCAGAATCATCTGCAGCGACCACACCCTCATTGTTTCCCAATACAGGTCTCACATCAGAATACGGGTCTCCGACACTGGAAGTGTTGGACTCGTTATCTGATGTGGAGTCAGATTTGACTAGACTCTCCGGTGCTATCGCATGTAAATTATGATTTTCGAACAACACCGGAGATGGGACAGCTTTGTAGTTTGCACTACTCGACTGTGAAGGTTCTTCGATGATGTGGTTAACTACATAAGCAATGTGCTTATAACTCTCTAACTTTTTATTCACTTTTTCAGCGAAGCACTTGATGGTTGCCATTTCTAACTTAGTGTTTTCCATTTCATTAATATAGTTATTAATGGCAAGTTGCTTTATAGACAAAGTCTTTTTCAGTTCAGAAATATCCTTTTTGTAACCATCAAGTACTTTGTTGAAATCTTTTGATTCTTTTTGATAAATTTGACAGTTTATTTTGGCACTCTCAAGTTGTACCTTGAGAAGCTTATTTTCTTCTGTCAATTTATCAAAATCAGAACATTTAACACACACTTTAGATTGAGATTCAGAACTTACCGGTTTAGGTGGTTCTGTCATTGCCATCAGCGCGAAGTGAGCTTCCTTCCCTGCAAAGAATTTTGAGTAGTCAATCTTTGTGCAGACATCATCCACCATGCACGACTTGCGGGTCATAAGGAAATCTGCTTCAGCTAGCAACTGATCAATGTCATCGTCTAGTGAGTTCACACTAGCTTCCGAGTCAGAATCACTTTCCATGTCCGAATAAGCTGAATCATATTGCTCTCCAACATCTGTGACAGAATCAAGAATCATTCCAGACTTCTTGTCTTCACTCTCAGCATTCACATCCTCATTCAACTCCTCTATTTTCAACTCTGACACTTTCTCTATCACAACCTCCTCTTCAATCTCCACATGTTCATCCAAACTCATCTTTTGTGCTACACAAGCCACATTTCCAGCAGTAATCTCTTCCACTCCCAATTGCATACCCGTCCAATCAAAACCTTCATCTTTTTGAATCACAAGTGCTTGGTTTTGATTTTCAGTTTGGTTTTGGTTTTGAGTGTTAGGTGTAGAGATGGGAACAATGGTTTGGTTTAAATTCTGTTGTGGTTGGTTATGAGATGTGGGTTGTCTAGTACTGGTATTTTGTTGTGTGTTTTGACGGTTCTGGTAGTTGTTTTGAGGTTGAAAGCTTGAGATGTTAGGACTGTTGTATGATACCTGATTCTGGTTTTGGTTTTGTCTGTTTTGGTAGGTTGAGTTGAACGGGTTTCGATTACCTTGCTGAGCCGGCTGTGTACACTCTCTCTTGAAATGACCCTTCTCACCACAATTGAAGCATGTAACCTTGGCTTTGTTGAAGCCGTAAGTGGTGTTTGGAGAAGTCGAAAGGTCAGCTCTCCCTGTTTTCTGGATAAAATCAGTGGCTCTTCTCATGATGCTCGCAAATGCCCACTGTATGTCCATAAGCTCCATCTCCTCTTTATCGATTTGTGCGTAGTCCTCATTGGTGAGATTGTTGTTTCCAATCTGACTAGCAACTAAACCGTTGTATGATGCAACCATACTAGATACTAATGCAACATGTTGTTGAGCAATTACAACAGTCACACTGTTAAGATTAGAAGTCTCTAACACAATCGGACTTTGATTTGATTGTGTTTGAGTAATCTGCATTTGGTTCATGTGAGGATTATATGGTTGTTGTTGAGGTTGACTTGTTGTGTAACAGGCAGCTTGTTGTAAAGGTGAAAAAGGTGGAATGAAATTTGGTGTTTGATAAGATTGTGGTGTGTACGATGAAGTTTGGGCAAGATAGTTTATTGGTGCTTTTGTGGGTTCAACAATATTGGATACGCAAGCAATATGGGGTGCAACACTTGAACTAGAGCTTGAAGTATAAAGAGAAGTAGATGTACTACTCACATACAGATCTGGATTCTGTGGAATCTGTGCTCTCTTGGCTTTCCTCTTCTCCTCCATTTCTTTGTTCTCCAGTTTTTGTATGAACTCGTTGATAGTCCAATACTGGTATGCATCTTTTCTTTCAACACTTCAATGTGTTGGTTCCAATATGGTGGTAAAGCATCAGCAAATTTATCCACCAGTTCTGACATCAGTATGCTAATCTCATAGCTCGAAAGCTCTGTGAGCAAGTGGCAATACCGTGGAACCAATTCTTTTAGAGTCTCATTCCCCATGTAACTAAAGTTCTCGAACTCTTTTCGAAGCTCTTCCATTCTCAGCTTCCTAGTCTTCTCATTACCATCATGTCTGTTTCTCAGCATATCCCATAATTGTTTTGATGTTGTACACGATCCGAACTGATGCAACAAGTCAGTGTTGATCGCCTGAGATAACTGAGAAAACGCCTTCTTCTCGATCGCAAACTTCTTTTTCTCATCATCAGCCAAATTCTCCAACGGTATTGGTTCTCCAGTGTTCTCCAGAATTAGAGCAACATAACCCTTCACTATCATCTGCCATGACTCAGCTCCCTCTAAACCTTGTCCCTCCACATGTATCTTGAACTTTGTCTTCCATGTGTTGTACTCCATCATATCCATGAGCTTTGGTGGACGATTGCCACTACCTGATGATAGATCATGAATGAGTGTAGATATGGCATTGGTCGTCTGCGAATGAACGGCAGCAGCTGCTATTCCCCAATAATTGTCAATTGGTTGCTGTAATGGTTGCACAACTTGGTGAGGAGCAGAACTAGTCATAGCCATGTAATTGATTGGCTGGGATGGTGGACTACTCTTCTGGGCTGCAACTGACCATGGATCTCTTGTTGTCTGCTGCTGTGGTGCTTGATTAGGTCTTGGCGTTGTTGGGAAGTTCCACATCTTAACCTGTAAATGTTCAAACACAAAAAGATTAGAAAAGTTTTAAAATAGACTACTCTTTCGCACTTACGGACGGGCGAATGAGAAAAATCCTTCTCCTTCGACCGTTTTGAAGGGTACGAATGTGGACTGATATCACACAAACTCTTTTGACCGTTTGTTTCTCTCTTTCGACCGTTTTCTCTCTCCTTCGACCGTTCAATCAGTTGAATGTAACTCAAACGGGCGAATGAACACAAATAAACAATGAAAGTCTACGTTCGACCACAAATACAACACCTTCGACTAAAATTTCACTCTTTTGACCAAATGAAATCACACTTTCGACCAAACTCTCTAGGTTCGACCCCTGGTATTTCAAAAACGGTTTTTCTTTAAAAATCAGTTAATTTTGATCATGTTTATCAAATGTTGATAGATTTTGATGATCTTAATCAGGTTTTGGATCGGAATTGATTTGGAACAAGTTTAACAAAGAGAATTATCCATTTTAACCATGAAAACAAGTTGTAATCAATCAAAAACTCATCAAATCAGTTTGTTCAATGAAAACAGAAACTTTTTGACCAAAATTGGGTCCAAATCAACTGAGAAACTATCAATTTGTGGTTGTTTGATCCAGAATGGCTCTGATACCACTTTGTATGTGCTATATGGATCGTATAATCAACAAAGAATGATCAAACAAGTTTGTTTTAGGTGCGGAATCCCTAAAACAATCACAAAATGATAATCAAACAGATCAAAACACGTAAATCATCATTTCAAAGCTTTTTCATTAATTACGAACTCAATTACACGTTTACAGATTGAAAGCAATAGGGTATGAACGTGAATTAAGCTAAATAATATCCTAGAGAGAGAATCAGAAAGTGGAGGGAATAAAATGACTCAAAGTTACATTCAAAAAATCAGCTTGACTATTTATAGACTGCACATTCACCCAAACAGTTCGTGCGAATGTGCAGGTTCGACCATATCAACCGGTCGAACCAAGCCATACATAAACATCTATTCTACCTTCGTCCAAAACCACTCCTTCGCACCCTTTGATTCTCCTTCGACCAAACAAAATTGTTTCCTTCGCACCTATCATATCTCCTTCGCACCTTCGACATTTATCAAAACAAGTATATTGAACAATCCGAAGCACTAGTCGCATAAATGCATCTACAGCAGCAACATCAACTTTCTTCTTGCCTTTGCCATTATAACCCTTTTTCTTTTTGTTGGGCTTTTTGACACCAGTAGATTTGACCATCAGAACTTGATTAGTTTTTTTAGGTATATTCATCTCAGCCGTTTTAAGCATTCCATGAAGCTTAGACACTATATTTTACCTGGCATTCATATTGAAATTCAAAATGAACTGGTCGTAAGAGCTAGGGAGGAAGTTCAAGATGAAATCCGCTGCCATTTCATTTTGTAGGGGATTACCAAGTTTATTGAGTTGGTCAATGTACCCTTTCATCTTAAGCATATGAGCACTAACAGATGAGCCCTCTTGCATTTTACAGCTTATGAGCTATTTCATGGTGTCACAGCGTTCTTGTCAGGCTTGTTTCTGGAACATGTCCTTAAGTTGCTCGATCATGTCAAATGCATTCTTGTCTTCCATGTTCTTCTGGAGATCATGAGACATAGTGGCTTGCATAAGGCAGGCTACCTCAATGGCATCCTCGTTATGCTTTTCCAATGCCCTACGAGTAGCATTAGTGTTATTTTCAGGCTCGTTGGGGACTGGGCCATCTAGAACGTAGAGTTAAGAAAGCTACGAATATGAAAGGCTCAAATATTTAAACTGCGGCATCCAAAGAAGAAGGCTTTGAGGCCTCAGCTCCTTTCACAGCCGCATCATCAATCTTTGACTTCTTGGGTTTCTTTGATTTCTTAGCCTTCTTTTCACTAGCATCCCCTTTAACCTCGGAAGCCTCCAAGCTTGTCTCCTTTGAACCTTCCTTACCATCATCCAGTGTTTCCTCAATGTCCCCTGATAAGACCTCTTCTTGGAATGGGACTTGAGAACCTCAACGCAAACTACTTCATTAAGACGTAGAGATTTTAATTCCTGTAGCACAGATACTGGCTTGCCAAAACATTTTAACACTTCTTCAACATAGGGGTAGGTCAGACGCTCCATTTTCATAACTGGCTCTTTGAAGACATCTATGGCTTTGGCTTGATAGAGGGGAGATTGTTCCAAGGGCTGACCAGCCTCATGAGCCTTATAACTAGCCACATACCCCAAATGCTTCCCATGATTGAGCAACTTCATTTAGACCTCTCCCAAAGCCGAGTTAAATTAATAAGAATGAATGAGGTATGTCACAACCTGTTGAAATCCATGCTCAATCAACCACTGGTTGGCCTCAGAGGCTTGGCAAGAGAAGCCTTCAAACCACCTTTTTCCTCCCGAAAGGCCTTTTGTTTAACTTCTAGAGCAGCCCTATTTGCCTCAACCTTTGCCTATCGGATTCATGCCTCTTTTTCTCAACCCCGTGCTCTCTTTTCAGCTCATCAATCAAAGCCACAAACGTCTTCTCCTTCTCGGCAAAACCCTGAACCTCCTTCTTCAGGGCAGAAAATGATGCCTTCATCTTCTCCTTCTTTTTTTGAAAATTCTTCATACTCCAACATTCTCTTCCTAAACCTTGCAACCCCCTTGGGAAGCATATAAGTAAAACTACATACCCCCATCATCATCTTGGATAGCAGAAGATCATCATCCATGGCCTCCAGAGAATCCCTAACATTCGAAAGAGCAAAGTGGGCCATGTCATTGCCACATGATAGACTCAAAGGGAAGAAAAACGTTTATAGGTTTGAGATGGGGAAGAAAACTTTTATAGGGATGAAGTTTTTTTTTTTTTTAATTCCTTGGTGCCATGTCATTGCCACATGACAGACTCAAAGGGGTGGATGCCCTCTTTAAATGCCATGTGGGATTTATTGCTTTCAATTATTATAATAGATAGAAAGATATAGATATAAATAACAATATTGATGAAATTTATACCATGATTAATACGAAATTAGTCATATTTAAAATACACCAATGATTGTAATATATATAGCAGTGTTTGTTGGAATATATATGTATATAAACATGCACATTGAAATGTTTAAAATCAAAATCCTGATTTTAGATCAAATCAATTGTGTTATAGAATTGTGGCTTTTTTTTACATGTGTTGGTTAATTATATTTCTTTTGTCAAGTGTACACATAATTGTGAGATTTATAGATGAAGTTATGGGAAGTTTGTCTTTGAGATGTTTAATAAAACCACCCACTACCACAACAAAGTGACTTATAATGACTAAGGTGTTTGTTTTATTAGAGGTAAAAGGTCTGCAGTATGCGGACCACATATGCAGACATTTGCAAGAGAAGAGATGGACCAATGGTCTGCAGTCAGCAAGAAGAAGACTGTTTGTTTAATAACGTCTGCAGCGTAGCCTAACCATAACCATAACTAACCACAACCCACCATAACCTACCACAACCCACCATAACCACCGTGAACCACCACAACCCACCATAACCATAACCCACCATAATCATAACACAAATTAGGGCTCTTTTACAACACTTGACAAAAGAAATATAATTAACCAACACTTGTAAAAAAAGCCACAATTCTAGAACACAAATCAAAGCAAAGAACATTAAGAAGTGCAAACCTTTTGAAAGTTGTTGCTGGTCTGCTTCTCACCGATATGAAGGCCTCTGCCTCTTACTTCCATCTTATCTGTGCCATTTTCTCGAAATGAAGATTAGAAGAAGATAAGAGAGAAAAGAGGGAGGAGGTGAGGCGACGGTGCTGGGAGGATGATGTGAGGCAGCGGCGCTGGGAGGGAAGAGGGAGATGCGGTGGGGGAGGAGAGAGGAGGGAGACGCCGATGGGGGAGGAGGAGGGTGGCTAAGGGCGGTGGTGCAGGTGAGTGAGGATGGAGATTGGAAAGCTAGGGTTTTGGTTTTGTGAGGGAGATGAGAGAATGGAGAGCTGATGAATGAATGAGAGAACTGAGAAGAGGCATGAAGACTTGAGAAGTGTTTTGAAAATGTCTGCCCCAAGAAGAGGAAATGCTTCTATGAAAAAACAAACGGATTGCAACACCTCAATGTCTGCCTGCGTCTGGGCGGCACACACAAAAGAGGTCAGGAAGTGCTTCTATAAAAAAACAAACACCACCTAAGTATTAGATACCGGAGTTTTTTTTTTTTGAACGCTAAAATTTTAACATCCTTAATTACACCTTTACCTTGCCCTTGTAAAGATTTGAACCCACAACTTCACATTTTGAATACATAACATCTATACAACCTATGTTAGTGATGGATAATCAATCACTTGGACACCTTTTTGAGACTACGCTATGTTCCCAAGTCTCATTTATGGAAGGAAACGAAGAGAAAAAAAGGAAAATGAAGATAAACCTTGTTCTAGAGATTTTTTTTTAACTTTTTTGAATCTTTTTTAAGAGAGAAAATAAAGGAAATGAGAGGATGAGTGCTCCCCAATTTCTTTTTTAAGAAGGGAAATGAAGAGAAAATTAAGTTTATTTTCATCATCCTAAATTGGAGATTTAGAGAGAAAAGAAGAAAAGGGGAAAAGAGGGAAAAAAAGAAAGGGAGGGAGACTTTTATTTTCTTTTCTCTTGTTAAGTAACTTGGAAATAAAGCGTTAAATTTAGTCACAGGTGTAAAATATGTGTATGCCATATATGGTTTTAGAGGGACAATTATATACATGAAGATAGTTATAAATGAATATAAACATAATCTATACTATATAATAAAGCATGAGGGAATGATTCCTACAAACGTTAAGAAAGTATAAATTTAATTGCTCAAATTACAAACATTTGATGCATTCGTATGGGGTAAATCAGTCTTTTTTAGATTAGGTGGATTAGAGGTTTAATGTTGCTGTTAAACGGGGATATACAACGAGTATATATAAATAGATGAAAACCGAATTGAGAACTATTATACCTTTCATCACTTGAATGCCATCTTCATGAACAACAACTAAATGCTGCGCTCTTCATAACCGGCTCTTCAATGTGCTCCTCATCATTGGCAGTTGAATGCTTCATCAGTTCGGTTTCTCATCAACAATCATTGCATTCGGTTTCATTTCAATCTCCCCTATAACTCTAAGTATTCTTATCTCATCGGTTCGATTTTTCATCAACAATCATTCCCGTCTTAACCGTTCCATCAATCTAGTGGTTTCAAAAATTTATTAGTCTAAATTCATCAATAGCATTCACTGATTTTTATATTTAGTTCATCCGTCACATTTTCCCATTTAAGTTTTCATTTCACTCGATCCCATAGTTCGTCTTCCTGTCTCTAACGCACAAATAGTCGCATAATCTTTCTTTATTGCTTGATTGGATCAACAAAGGAATTGCAGAAGAAATATCTATGTTAGGTTTACGACTTGCTTTAGTAAGCTCTTATTGTTTCTATCTCTTTTTGGGGTTTTTTGTTTCATTACGTGAAGATGCAACGGGGTTTGGTTTATTGTTTATCAAATTGGAATATTGCTTCAATTGATATCGTTTTTGGTTTTTTAAATTCACATTTGGTGTTAGATCTCCTTTATTCTTTGTAGAAAAAATTCTACCTTTCGATGATTACTCTTTTGGCAGGATTATTTTTTTCTGTAAAAAAATATATTTATTATTATTAGTTTTTTTTTTTTTGAATTTTTTTGTTATTGATGGGTTGTAACTTTGTGTTTATGTTGATGAAAATGGGCATCTATAGTGTTCATACCACGGTACTAGGATGGTCTTTTGACGGATGTAGTTGGTGTACTAGGATTCTACAAGAGTCATCAGATGGACGATAGGCCTTGAGCGGTCCAATCTGTCCAATTGCCCGAGAGCTTATGTTACCAGGTTCTTAACAATGATGTCTCAAGGGTTGTTGTTTGTGTGGCCTGATGAGAATGGGTTAGAAAGGGCTCGTGCCGCCAAGACTCCGGTGTAAGCATCCATTTATTTTCATATCTTGTATCATAGTGTATTAGTATGCATATATGTAATGATTACTGTTTAATTTATTTAGTTGACTAATTAGGCTTTGGTTTTCATTGGTCATATATTATTGGTTCAAGGTGCCATGGGATGAGATGCTTGTGAATCTGCTGATTTTTGCACTCAAAACATCAAGACTCTTATGGAACAAGAAGGGATTCATCATCTTTTATCTGGTGAACAAAAGGTATGAAAGAATTTAATCAAAACAATAAGCTTTTTGCCATATTTGATATGTTTTAGTTCATATGGTCATATGAATCCATCCACTTGATTAGATGGTTGGTTGTTGAATAATTATGATAACTGCTTGCCTTCTTTCATTCACAATTATCCTTATATAATGTTACAAGAGATCTCCTAATTATGGAGAGAATTAATACAATAAATGCTAATTACAATACAATGAATATGTGTGTAATTCGTGGCATCTATTACACCCCCGCAGTCGAAGCGGGAGGTGAGCGAATGCTTAGACTGGATCGAAAGTCATCGAACAGCACCCGAGGAAACCCTTTGGTGAAGATGTCAGGAATCTGAAATCGTGAAGGCATGTGAAGTATGCGAACTAAACCTTTCTGAATGTGCTCCATGACGAAGTGAATATCAAGCTTAATGTGTTTGGTTCGCTGATGTTGAACCGAATTTCCAGATAAGTAAATGGCGCTGACATTGTCACAGTAGACTAGGGATGCTTTGGACATTGTTGATATAGCTCAAGAAGGAGATTGCGTAACCATCAAATCTCGGCGACTACATTGTCCACCCCACGGTATTCAGCTTCAGCACTAGAACGGGAAATAGTGGACTGGCGTTTAGAGGACCATGATATCAGATTACCGCCAAGGTAGACGCAGTAGCCAGAGGTGGAACGACGGGTATCAGGGCAGCCTGCCGAATGAGCGTCTGTGTAGGAACGAATGGAGAGATCAGAGGAGGAGTGGAGGTGTAGACCGTATTCGGTGGTACCCTGTAAGTAACGGAGGATACGCTTAAGAGCGTTCCAGTGAGCCATGCATGGAGAGTGCATGTGCATGCATATCTGTTGGACTGCGTAGGCTATATCAGTCCTAGTAAAGGTTAGGTACTGAAGAGCACCGGCAAGGCTTCTATATGTTGCAGGATCATCATATAAAGAATCAGGAGAGGTGCCGAGTTTACTCTGGGTGTCGACTGGAGTGGCGGCAGGTTTGCATGAGTCCATGCTAGCACGATGAATGATGTCCTTGGCATAAGTTTGCTGAGATAAGAAGAGTGTGTCATTCGTTCTAGTGACCGTGATGCCCAAAAAATAGGATAAGGGGCCCAAGTCTTTCATAGCAAATTCACCTGCAAGTATAGTCATTAGATGTTGACGCAGTTTATCAGAGGAGGTGGTGAGGATGATGTCGTCCACATAGAGAAGAAGATAGGCAACATCATGACCATGGTGACAGATGAAAAGAGAATTATCCGTTTTGCACTGAGTGAAGCCATGCTGAAGAACAAAGTCAGTAAAGTGTTGATACCAGGCCCTGGGTGCCTGCTTAAGGCCATAAAGTGACTTCTTGAGACAACAGACATGATCTGGACAATCCTTATGGTGAAAACCCATTGGTTGATGCATGTAAACAGTTTCCTGTAAGTGTTCGTGTAAAAATGCATTTGTAACGGCCAATTAATAATATTGAGAACTTGGTGCATCTCTAATATACCCCGCAAGATGGATGGCCTTGGAATAAGTCCAATCTTGTATAGAAGTAGATGATGTCATTGTTTGAGCAAGAGATGAAGTTGATGAAGTTGCAGATGTAAAAAAAGATGAAGTTGATTAAGCAGATGAATGAATAGAAAATACATTTTGTTTGTTTTTTTTAATATTGCAGGTGAAGGACATGAATAAAAGATAATTTGGTGCATCTATTATATGGATGAAATAGGGACGGTTGAACTTTGAAGGAGTAACAAAGTGTAATAGTGTGAGGTAGATAGAGCCTGTTGAGGACATGGGATCCGAGTTTTGAAGATGTTGGTAGTCATTTGAGTTTTAGAGATGTTGGAAAGGTGATAAAAATGGTATGGGATGTTTTAAAGAATTTTAGGGCGGTGGTGATTACGAAATAGTTGAAGAAAGGGAGCTTTAGGTAGACATGGTGGGGATCGCAGTAGCCTGAAAAGAAATTTATGGGTGATGGGCGATGGTTCCCATGTTGATAGGATCAAGAGCTTTGTTATTGGAGATAATACTCTAATACCATATAAGAAAATGATCAACCACCCTAAGGAAAGAAGCGTACGAATCATATTATTGATGGTTCGTATTTTTCGCTCGGCTTTTCCATTTTGAGAGGAGTTGTGGGGACATGAGAAGTGAAATTGCATCCCATTGTTGTGACAAAATTGTTTGAAATTGTTATTGGTGTATTCGGTGCCATTGTCACATTGGAACTGTTTAATTTTTCTTTCAAATTGGGTATTTATGTGATTGCGAAAAATGGTGAAGGAGTTGTAAACTTGAGATTTATTGGTTAAGGGATATGTCCACAAAAAATCAGTCAAATCATCAAGAAATAGTATATATAACGGTGACCACCGGTGCTCAAAACCGGGGAGGTCCACAAATCACTATGAATAATATCAAAAGGTAAATAAGTTTTATTCATAGAATCATTAAAGGGAAGTTTGACACCTTTGCCAAAAACACAAGATTGACAAAGAGTAGTGTTTGGTTTACTAAATATAATAGAAGAACTAGACTTTAACGAATGTAATAAAGGGTTGTCCGGGTGCCCAAGGCGTTGATGCCAACGATCTTGAGTAACAGCAGCTAAAGCAGTAGGTTTGGAAGAGGACTTGAAGAAGTTGGTGGTGAAGGGGTAGAGGTATCCTGAGCTATTGCATCATAGGATAGGTTCCTTGGTCTTCAAATCCTTCACAAGAAAACCAAACGGGTCAAATTCAATGGAAAGCAAATTATCTGTCGTTAGGCGACGAACAGATATTAGGTTTTTAATGAGATTAGGAGCATAAAGGACATTGTTCAGTTTTAGGAGTGGAAATGGTGGTGGTAGGATTTTGTTGCCTTGACCAATTACAGGAATAGTATTGCCATTTCCAACAATTATTTGTTTATTAGTGCAAGAATTAAAAATAGACGGGCAGTTCATACCTGGTTGCTCCATGTGGCCAGAGGCGCCAATGTCCATGTAACCAACTCGGTCAGCCGGTTGACTCATAGAAAGAGTGTAAAGAGCCTGTGCAATGTCAGTGGGCGTTGGGCTATAAGTAGCCATATGGGCCTGAGCGAGCCGTGGGCCTAGAATGCCCTGTGATCCATTCGGCTTAGGGGTAGAAGGGTATGTGCAATGTGGTGTTTGATTAGATGATGGGCTATAGGTGTTTTGGAGGAGAGAGGCGCATTGGGAGTTTGGCCCAATTCTGTGGGAAGATTATGTATGGATGTTGAGATTGGGTCGGGTATGTGGATGAGCCCCTGGAGCGGTTGTGTTGGGTAGATGATGGGCGGCCTCTGCCACGGCCACGTGAGCGGCCATGGCTGTGGTTGGCTTCGGACTGGGTTTGGGTTGCGGGTGGGTTGGGGTTTGTGGAGTGGGACCGGGTGGTTTGGGATTGAACGTGTAAAGTAGTGGAGAATTTATGAGCCGAATGGATGGCTTGGTTGGCTTTTGTGGTTTCATTCATGCATAGTTAGGAACGCACCTCAAAAAAGGATGGTAATGGTTTGGTGTTCTGGAGGATTGTTCCAGCCGTCTCATATTGTTTGGTTAGGCCAGAGATGGTTTGCAAGACGAGATCTTGTTTGTCAACTTGGGCATCGACATTGTTCAATTGATCAGACAAAACCTTAAGCTCTTGACAGTATTCATGCATGGAGGTAATATTCTCAAGTCGACTATTGGCAAACTTTTTTTTAAGAAAGAGGGCCCGGGTGGCTTTATTGTCTTGAAAAAGGTTTTCAATAGCCTTCCAAGCATGATAGGCGGTAGTGCCTTTCTTGATGACAGTTTTGAGAAGGCCGGGGGAGATTGTGCTATATATCCATTGAAGGACAATGGCATCAATGCGCTCCCACGAGTCAACAGGAGGAGGGGTAGGCGTGGTTTGCTTCTCCTTATCAGAGGAGAAAGAAGCAGTGGTGACAAGAGTGCGAGGTTCAAGATGATCAGCAACGAGAAACACCGTACAATGGATCTGAAATAACTCGGACCAGGTATTGTAGTCAGCGGCCTCGTTTCAAGGGTGATAGGGACAAAGGTTTTGATGTTAGACACAGTGACAGCAGGGTGCAGTTTGTTTTCAGCCATCGAAGATGGATGTTCGAAGGCAGTTGATCGGAAAAAAAAATTAAAGGGGCGACAGTAGGGTTTTTGCGAAAAGAAAGAAAGAGAAGTAGAGAGGATCTTTAGGGTGATACCATGTAGAATTATGATAAATGCTTGCCTTCTTTCATTCACATTATCCTTATAAATGTTACAAGAGATCTCCTAATTATGGAGAGAATTATTACAATAAATGCTAATTACAATACAATGAATATGTGCATAATTCGTGGCGTCTATTAGTTGTTTGAGCAAAGTTATTTATCATGAAATCTGTTTTTTTTTTTCATTTGTGCTTTGTTTTTTGCTAATTGGATCATAAGTGACACCTATTGATGCAACTTGTATGGTTGAATCTTGGTGTGTGCCTTCTGGTTGGTTGCTTGTTTATAGATCACCCCCTTATATGTTTTGGGTCATGGCTACGATCATAATATTTAGCTAAAAAGGGAACACTGGGTTGAACAGGTCAAACAGGTCATGGTCCAAAGTGGCCCAAAGTTAATTGTACATGTGTACAATCAGTTAAATGTGTTAACTTGAAATGGTTTCACAAGATTCTCCATGGGTGAAAACAGTGATCATCATCATAAGTTTATAATCCTGCAATTTTGCTATTAAGGTGTTATCACTTGCATATTCCTGATTCATATACGTATTAAATAGCGAATTAAGTTCATACGTAATTGAACTTTATTTTAGAGATGAAAGAGTCAAATTGGTTCATTTAGCTAATATCTACCGGATTTAGAATTTGTGATGACCGGATTGGATTAAAGTTGTTAATTTCATGCCATTATAATAATTAAAATTTCAACATACTTTTGACTTTTTTGATGAAGAATAATTTTTAGGGTGAACAAATTTGATAGGTTGTAAGATTTGGTATGTTTTATACGACGAATTTGCAGCGGCTATTTAGGGATGATGTGTGGAGGTATATTGTGTCGGGTCTTCCTTTGGTTGTTTTAAGTTGTATATATGAGCTTGCTAACAAGGGTTATTTTCGCTTATCCCTTTTGGCTTATGTTTTAAATGCTTGTTTTGTGTATATTTGCTGTTTATAATCTAATAGGATTTTGTAGTGGCTTGTTCATTTGGGTACCATCTTACAGTAGGGCGTAAATGGACTTAATTATAACTAGACAACCATAAACTCCACGAATTTGTTATGATCAAGCCGAGTTCCATCATGTTTGAGTAGGGCGTAAATGGACTTAATTATAACTCGACAACCATAAACTCCACGAACCCAAGGTTTCATCATTACATGGATCTTTTTTATTTGTACATGCATTATTTTTAATAACTTTCAGTAACTAATCTCTTGTTTGTCATTTATATGTATATATATGTTATAAAAAAAACTTTTAATTGTAACTTGATTATCTTGTGTATAATGAACAATTTGGGCTTTATATAAAAAATGGCGTCGTTGCCTCATTTGGGGTCTGAGCATATACATCTAAGCGCTCCTGTGAGTCGTAACCAAGTCCCTGGTAAAAAGTCAACACCATCTGCTTTTTGGGAAGACCGTGGTGCGAGACAGTCAACAACATCAATAATGGATGGTTAAAAATCTAGCCAAGAAAGGTCAAAAATCCTCCATAAAATTCCACTAGCCATAAAGCAAGCACACTTGACCACCCATGAGCCGTAGTTACTTACACCATGTTCCACCAAGCAAAGACATATGGCCAAGGCATGCTTGGCTCATGAATACAAGCACCATAAGTGCACCAACCGAGCCTTATGTCAAATCATATCATAAGTCTTACACTCCACTAGGGGTGCAAACGAGCCGAGCCGAGCCCGAGCTCGACCAGGCTCGAACTCGAGCTCGATTAGGTTATAAGAGCTCGAGCTCGAGCTCGGCTCGATTCGAGCTTTGTTTTCAGAGCTCGAGCTCGGCTCGTTTGTAATTTATCAAGCTCGAGCTCAGCTCGGGCTCGGCTCGTTTAGTATTTATTAGTTATTATGTTAAATAAAAATAATATAAATAATAGTTCATTTAGGCTCGTAAGCTCGATAAGTGAAGCTCGAGCTCGGGGCTCATTTAATAAATAACTTTAAATGAATGGTAAATATTATTAAATATTAAAAAAACTAATATTATACTAGGCTCGATAAGGCTCGACGAGCCTAACGAGCTTCACATGACAGGCTCGAGCTCGAGCTCGTTAAATAAACGAGCTTTGTTTTAGGCTCAAGCTCGGCTCGAGCTCGATAAAGCTCGGCTCGTCTCGAGCTTTTTGCCGAGCCGAGCTCGAGTAGCTCGCGAGCTGCTCGGCTCGTTTGCACCCCTACACTCCACCTACACTAAAAAATAAACCCACTAAGTATAAAAAATAATACCATAAGACTTATGGAAACAAAAAACGAGACCAAAATCGTGTGTTGTAGAAGACGGTAGGATACTACAAAAATTTGAGTCACAAGAAAAAAATTTTTTTTTTTTTTTAAATCAGAAAAAAGAGGCAACATTTTATTAATAATAGCATGTACTAGTTATTTTTTTAAAGTCTAAAAAAATAAACACAAACGACACCCGAACATGGTAGGACTTTCACATACCAACCACTATAACATATGGAACCTAAAAAAATTAAAAAAAAAAAAAACAAATTTGGATTTTAAAAAAAGTCTAATTGTTTTTTATAACACAAATTAAAAAAATGGCACCAAAATAATTATTAAAAAAATCTTATTACATAACGGGCCGGTACGTAAGCCTAGCAAGAGCGACCCAATAAGCGGCAGGCCCAACAAGAGAGCCCAGGCCCAACAACCCTAGGCCCAATAAGAAAATACAGGAATTAAATAATTCAAAAAGAAATTAGAAAATCTGAATAAAATATTATTTCCTAAGCCTTAAGCCTCCCATGTCAGCCAACCAATCAAAGAGCGTCACGCATTAGCAACCCATTGGCCGATTAAAATATTATTTCCTAGAGAATAATTACTTTGTCATCACTATCAGATTTCAAAGTAGCACAATCTAATTTAAAAATTTCCCCTAATTGAATGCATTGCTTTATATTCATATATAGATGTTGATCAACTCTTCACATACATGTGATATATTGGACGGAGTAGTGACTAGTGACGCTGTCAAGATTTCTACTTTCTAGATACAACTGATTTGCTTCTAAAGCAACAAAGTGTTTGTATTTACAGGCCTTGAATTGAAACAACCTTTCCAAAATATGCTATTATTGTCTGGAATCCCTCTGAGTAGACACCAAATAAACTACCGATTGATTGGTCATGATTGCAATGGTTTATGCATGGACTAAACGCCATAAAGCGAAACATTGCAACTTCTGTCTTCTAACGAGACACACTATATGAAAAGTACATGCACCATGTGGAACTTACCCAATGCGTTTAATCGTTTATTGTTTCCTGAGTACACACCGTTTCTTAGAGCCACTGTTTTTTTTTATTGCGCAGGGCCGCTCACGGTCACACTTGTGAAAGGGTGTTGAGCCACCATCTCTTATTTGGGTTCTTAGAATCCTCTCTCTCTCTCTCTCCCTCTCCCTCCCCCCCCCCCCCCTCTATCTCTCCTATATGGCACCAGATTTCTTTCCTTCAATTTATCCTTTTAACCCAATTCGTTTGGACTCTTGAAAATATTACCCAAACATGTAACACACTTGAAATTCTTGTTACACAATCCAAAATATTTTAACCACCACACAAGGTTTTGCTTACTACCGATTCAACCCCTAGTTCTAAACGAGATGCAATTAAGGAAGACATGTATTCTGCCTCAACTTTTGCACTGCACTTCAGAAACCTGATCGACTTTTCCAACAAGTATCTTAGATCATATCGTATGTAGTGAATGGTGATGGTATGGTTGTACCCTAGAAAACAATCTGATTGTTGGAATATTATTAATCAAGAAATTAGTAGTATAAATGTCAAACATAAAAGTCAAATATGTAAGTTAGTGTCAGTTAGAATGCTTATGTCGGTTAAGAGTAGTTAGTTAATTAACCGTCAAGATCAGTGGGTATAAATAGCCCCAAACAATATCATTTGTACTATGGGAACATTAATATTATAGTGTGTGTATATTATTTGTTCACCCATCCTGTGTTCATATTTTTGGAGTCACTGCACATCAATTGTGCATACTCAATCAAACATGTTCATCCATAATATTCATGTATATTGATCCTATAATCGACAACCATCCCAGGGAAATAGTAGTATCAGAGCTATGGCAGAAAGGATCAATTATCGGCAGTCAAGAATTCATCGCCATCAAGGAAGAAGACCTGAAAAAATAGAGCATGAAGTCCCGTTTTCGGGCAGAAGCGAAAAAGAATGGAAAACCAGAAAGTTTAAAACCAAATCAGTAAGGAGATCATGTTATTGCAAGAGTACGTTACAGAATTGTCTTACGCAGAGTGGCGAGAAGAAGACATAGCAAGTCCGATGATCAGGAGAATCATCCACCGAACGTTTAAAGGGCAATCGAACATGAAAGATAGGAAGGTTTTACAAGGCTATCAGAATTCAAAAGGAAAACGAAAGATCAGTGGGTATAAATAGCCGTCAAAATCAGTGGGTATAAATAGCCGCAAACGATATAATTTGCACTATGGGAACATTAATATTATAGTGTGTATATTATTTGTTCACCCATCCTTTGTTCATATTTTTGGAGTCACTTCACATCAATTGTGCATACGCAATCAAACATGTTCATCCATAATATTCATGTATATTGATCCTATAATCAACAACCATCCCTCGGCAACACTGATGCATGCAGGGATATCTATAAGTTTATTGATGATTATCTTTTAAGCTTTATTCGAAGTTTAATTATTCCTTAATCTTTTTTATGTTGTTTCCTATTTCATAAAGCTCGTGGTTTTACTTCAAATAGGAGATTTAGTGATAGAGCAAAATAGTAATTCTAATCACAAGATATTGAACAAATTTGGATGATTTTAATGATCACAATGCAAAGACTATATATAGGAAATACATGCAACAGCTAATGAACTTAAAACTAAAGAAACATAACAAACTTTGAACGTAAAAACAAGATCTAAACTTGAAATCAGGAACAAGCTTGACCATGCACTTTATTCTCATCTGATAACAACTTCAACTTCAAACGGCTACTTGATTAATGGCTACTTAGATTGAATTACGTCCGATATTTAGGTTATATTGTTGTTTAGTTTTTGAGTTTTAATTATTATAAAGAACCTTTGAGGTTTTGTTAAGCTTTTGAATCCTTTAAGTTATTTGAACCATTTGACGATTGCATGCCGAAACTGCATCACAATTATTAACAATTCCCGTTACTTTAATTAATACTTGTTATGAATTCTAATCTGACCATTTATCTACTTTTCACCTCATTTCTCACTAAATTTATATCACGTGTGTTCATTTGAATCATTTCGCTCCTTTTTGACAAGTGGATGTGTTCTTCAAAGGAATATGTATGTGAGATTTAGCTACCTTTTAAAAAGTTGAATACCTTTAAACTCACAAAGGTGTTAAGATCTCCATAGAGAATATTAGTTGAGGCATATGCTGGATATCCAGAAGCTCACAGCAGCATATGCTGCATGCAGCTGTTAATCCTTTTTATTTTTTAACAAAATGAAGGAAAAAAAAAAAAAAAAAAAACATTATACTAAGTCTTCAATATTTCTTTTTATTCTTCTTCCTAATATGTTGTTGTATGCATAGTCAATGCGATCATAACACGAGTAATTATAGTTAATGTTTTTAATAGACGGTATCTTTTATATCCTAGATTCAAATTAACTATTATTTCATGGGAGTGGATGGATCATATGTATAAGTTTAGTTAGTTCTTGGTTCTACTCGTTATTCGTCCCAAATGTTGGTAAATGGTAGCATCTCATGTGCATGAAGTAGCATACGAATTATTGTTGTTTAAGTTCCTATACAAAGTACATTTTTCGTACAAAGTGTAAGAAGTCTATGTAGTCATTGTGTTTTAAATTTTGGGTATGATGTTTTCGATTCATTTTGCATTGTATTATATAGAAAAACACCAAACGTAACAATTTAAAACATAATCAAATGTATTTCAGACATAAAATTTAAAACACACTGATTACTTTATTTGAATGGTGTTTTAGATTGCATGTCTAAAATACATTAATTAGTGTTTTAAATTGTTAAATTTTGTGTTTTTCTATATAATACTATGCCAAAAGAATATAAAACATCATGCCTAAAATTTAAAACACAATGGCTGTATGGACTTCTCACACTTTGTATGAAAAATGCCCCCCTTTGTACCGGAACCTCACCCTATATATATATATATATCTGTGGAAGTAGGTTGTTTAGGAACGGGAATGGTACTTCATGTGTTTCTTTAAAGTTATTGTGCTTCTATGCAGTTCGCTTGCTAGGTAGTTCACTACCCCTATAAGCGAACTGCCTAAAGTACCATAAGTTCTAAAAACTAGAGATACTGGTCTCGTTTGTAAGACACTCCTATTAATATAAAAAAGAGGCATGTTATTTACACAAGAAGAAAAAGTAAGTTTGCACAGCCCTCTACGGGCCGTATAGGGGGTCAGTGTAATAAATGCTCAACCCTCTACGGCCCGTAAAGCCCTCTACGGCCCGTAGAGGTGGTTTGGTGGAGTGCATTTAAACCCTACACGAGCCGTAGAGGTCTCTACGGCCCGTAGGCAGTACGAGGTACGAGGTCATTGAATGAAGTGTCTGACATTCAGTGTGTCAGTCTGAAAAAGCTAACCCTCTACGGGCCGTAGAGGGCTCTACGGGCCGTAGAAAACCTGGTTGTTGGGAGCATTAAACCCTATACGGCCCGTATAGGCCTCTACGGCCCGTAGAGGGTCCAGATATATTCTTCTTCCTTGTCTTCTTTCTTCAGTTAACGAAAGAAAATTTAAAAACGCGGTGCACAAAAATCCGATCGATTCCAAGCTACCACGATGTCTTCGGGTCACTACGGTAATGTTTCGGATGAATGAGAGCATTCGTTTAGCCTATCTCACGTCTCGGAAAGCCTTTTCGGAGCCGTGGTGGAACGTGGTGAGGAGGAGGTTAGCTCCGTTGTTCGCTATGGTGACGGGAATGCACTACCCGATTTGAACCTGCTGCCCGATTTGAACCAGGAGTACGTAGAAGAACCGGGGTCATTTTACTTGCCTCCACCAAGTCATCCACAGTACGAGGGAGGTGATAACGGTGGCGAGGAACCTGTCCCGGATGTTTCGTACGAAACGAATCAGGTGTGTTTATGAATTTGCACTTGTTTATAATTTAGACCCGTGTATATTTAGACTCGTATATTTTGGGTTTGTGAGATATTTAGACCCGTGTAGCTTTTTAGACTCGTATATTTAGTCCCGTACCTAAATTTGTTTTAGGGTTTGTGAGATTTGAACTCGTATATACGGGCCGTAGGCATCATAAAACATCCATCTCGTCCTTCTTCATTCTCAAAATTAATAAGACTACTTCTACGAGCCGTAGAAGCCTCTACGGCTCGTAGGTAATCATTACCAATGATTGTATGATTACCAATCATTGGTAATGAGTACCTACGAGCCGTAGAGGCCTCTACGACTCGTAGAAGTCTGAAAAAAATGGCTCTACGACCCGTAGAGGGCTCTACGGGCCGTAGAGGGTTATGTGAATAAAATTTATCCTTGTGCAAATAGTGGGAGCCAAGTCGGTAGCATACAATTGATAAAACTTATATTGTAACATAAAAGCATCAGTATAAGATACCATATGTAGTGTGGACGAGGCTATGTTGAATGGAATTGTCTGGCCATATGCCAAACTTTTACAAATCTTTATCATCCTTTCTGTTGGTAACGAAATGGATGGTTCTTGGAATATCCGGTTAGCATAAACAATTGTCATCTATATATATAGTTCAAAGCAGAAATATGATCGTCGTCATGTAAATTCAATATGTATTGGTGCCTTACTGGGTAAGATCTCCTTTGGCATGTGTACAGTTAAACGCTTCTGGTTTAAATGAATCGTAAGCGATTACTAAAAGTTGCCAAAGGAGATTTGCCTAGCAATTCATCTTAACACATGTTTATATAGAGAAATGTATACATGAGTGGGCGAGTCATCTTTTTTAATCAACATTTCCTTTTTTCTCAATGACTACTCTCATTTTTGAAAATCTATTACTTCCCTTCTTCACGGATTGCTGGCTTTTCAGCATACCATACTGCACAAACTCTGTATGTCACTTGCGAAGCCTACTCCTCATGCTGGTTACTTTTAAGAGGAGTTTCACCAGCAACGATCATTCGTTGAGTTCCCTAATTAAACGCGTAATTATGGGTACATCTCTTCATTCTCTTGCCTGATTTCTCAAACTATATATTAGTTGTATCCGCAAGTTCTTGCTAATCTTTAGCCAAAGCGACAAACCATAGGCACAATAGTCTTCCTGTGTAACCGCTATTGATGTCCTTAGTGGTAAGTGTTTGGAACCACACCAAGATAATCTAAAACGAACTGGTGAGCGCTCTCGCTCATGAATTTGGCATGAGAATTGGACAATGTCAAGTTACACGGACCAATCTCTTTGGTTGGTTCCGAATTGATGTTGGAGATACAACTCAACATCCCATTGAATCATTCAGGATGGTGGATACATAATAGTACTTTTGCCAAAACCTTGATGTGAATCACATTGGCGGACTTATATCAAGCCGAAAGGGGGCGGGCGCCCACCTTGAAAAAAGAAATTAGTGTTATATACTCCCGTTAATTCCGTTCGCACCCCATGAAATTTTTCAGTCGCACCCCTTGGACTTTTGAAACCAACCCCAAGAAAAAAAATATAATTATATTTAAAGAGTTCGCCAATTTTATTAGTTAGTAGCCCAATTTCAAGAATAAGCCAAAGCCCAAAGTTTATAATAAGCCCATATGTGTTTTAATATTAATTAAAAAAAATAATAAAAAATACCTAAAGCTATAAGAGCGCTAAACAAAGAAACACACAAAAAAAAAGTTGTTCGTCTCCCTACCTCCTCGCTTCTGATCGCCGACGCTACACAAAGAAGAGAGAAGATGAACCTTTGAGGCTGTCATGTTTACTAGTCACAATTGAACAAATCCAACAAAACTCCAAAAGGTAATTAGGTAAATATGATTTTGTGAATACTATTAGATGACTAGATGAGCAATATTATTATGGGTTTTTATATTGTAATTTTGGTTTTTTTAAATGAGCAATATTATTATGGAACGGTTTCTTAGAAGGAAAATTGGAGAATCATCTTTAAAAACTCCTGAATTCGTTGACTTGGATACCTTTCCTATGGATCCTGCCGATAGGAAACCGATTTTGTCACATAACGTTAAAGAATGAGACGACCCGAAGAGAACAACTTTAGATTTATAATTTTGTTATGCATATGTAATGACGTATAAATTAGTTTTGGGCTTTTGGTTTCCTTTAGTTGATTATATAATTTTAGTATTATTATTTTTGGTATAAGAGTCGACCCGACCCAAAATGACCCGACCCGAATCACCTGATAGATAAACGACCTATATAAGGTCTATGATTCTGTAGCCTATAAAAAATATTCGTGAGTGCACCACTGATGAATCTTGAGTTCCAAACGTCAATACAAGTAGGAAGTACCTAGTGGTCCACTACCATCTTCATGTAAATTTTGTTGTGGAGATTATTTTTTCTTCAAATATCATGTTTCCTTCTTCTTTTTTTTTTTTTTATTATTTATCATCATCATCATCATCATCATCATCATCATCATCATCATCATCATCATCATCATCATCATCGTCGTCATCATCATCATCATCATCATCATCATCATCATCATCATCATCATCATCATCATCATCATCATCATCATCATCATCATTCCTTACTTTTAGCCTATGGTTTATGTATGTATTCCCTTGTAGCTCTTGAGAATTTTTTCTACTAATCCCTAAAAGCCGCCGAACCTTGTTTCTCTCACCATGACTGGCACCAAACATGAGAACATTAAAAGAAGACTCATGTGTTGTTTGTTTTTTCTAGAGGTAAAATGTTTGCAGTTAACAAACCACATATGCAGAAGAAGAGGTGGACCAGACCTCTACAGTTTCCAAGAAGAAGATTGTTTGTTTTTTTATCCTCTATAGACTGCTAAAATAGACTGGTGGTGATGCATGGACGGTGCTAGTGGGTGTTGGATGGTGGTGGACGGTGGTGGGCGGTGGTGGTGGTGGATAGTGGGTGGTGGTATTTAACCCTCTGCATATCTTAGAATATCTTAGAAGTGTTTGGGTCAAGTCTATACTAAGAAGATCTTCTATAAGTCTGTAGATGGTAATATAAAGGAGGATGGGGTACCACCTGTAAACTCCACTGGTACCCCAATACTAAAACGACAACACTACCGTTGCACTGGTAGGGGACCAGTGGAGTGAAAATTGGTTATAGGCAACGGTTGTATGTTTCAAAGTTTAAAAACCTCAAATCAGTGTTTTTATATGTTTTGACTAACCTTTCACCTATAGAATATTATTTTATGCTATTTAAAATATTTCATGGCTTTCCCTAGTGTATCGGGTCTCACACACACGTTAAAACAACATAACACGCAAGTATTCGCAAATCGCGACACAAAAACTACTAACTATAGTTTTATTATTTTAGCTAATATTTTCACTCTTAAAATATTACTCCATGTTAAACCAATCATTACGGGTCAAAACTAGACTTTTTAAGGTTATCCGGTTCTTCACTAACGTCCGGTACGGGTATTTTATCGCCCCGCGATACGATAAATCCTAAAATTATCAATAAAACCTTTATAATGCTCTAGATTTTACTAATGTCTTCCCATGACTCTAATTATTACAAATTAATTCTAACACACATTTAGATATTTAACATCTCAGGTCTAATACCTTAGTACGGACAATGTCCTAAAAAGCCGAATGTCACATGTTTTATATACATACAAACGTTCTGTCACATAACTTGTAACACACACACACATACAGATTCATTCCTCAATCATCAATCATCAGAGCCTTCAATCGAAAAAGAACAAGAAGAGGAAGATGATGATGATCTTAGACGCTATGGAAGACGAAGAGAAATGGCTAGCAGAATGGTTGAGTAAGTAAGAATCAATCAATCTATACTTACCTCCTTCATTCATTCATTCCTCTTTGTTTCTTACTCACATATTCAAAATTCCTTACAATAATTAGGGCTCAGGACTCGTTAAAGAAGAACTAGTCACTGAAGATGATTACACCTAGAAATATAAGGAGGAACAGAGTAGTAGTGGATCAGTAGACACTTCACGCTAATGATTGGGGATATTCTTTGCAAGGTTTGTTGGAGTTGGGCTAGTTCTGGTTTGAAAGTGGCTATTGTCTTTGCCCTGTTTAAGTTTGCGTTTAAAGATAATGTTTATTTTCAAGGGTGCATTTAAAGTTAATTTTTATTACTAGGGTGCGTTTGTTTTTATGTTCAAGGTGCATTTTTTTATGTTGGTGCGTTTGTTTTTATTTTAAGGTGTGTCTGAAAGTATATAGGTGTGTCTAACCCACTCTGTTATCACCAACTTCTTCTTCTTCTGCAACTTATGATAACCTAATTTTTTTGTGTTTAATCTTCCTTCTTGAAATACAATCGAAAGTATTTCTCAAATATAATGAGCATTTATTCATAATCATCTGTTTATCGTCTCATTTTATCATTTACGTATACAATCCTCTAATATTTTTTTTATTTAAACAATGTTCTAACGTTTTCATTCAATGTAATCGACTTTTTATTTGTTTTTATGATTGTGTAATCTTTCAAAATATTTAATCAATTTGAAATCATTTAAATTAATTTTCCTTTAAGCCTCTGTTGCACTAAAAAAAAAGTTTTGAAAGTTTTTTCCTACTTTACCCTTGGTTAGTTTAAGCCGACCATGATTAGGGTTGTTATAGTAAACTGCACGGATGGTCCCTGTGGTTTGCCCAAATTTAAACTCTACTCCTCAGCCTTTCGAAATTACACGTATGGGATCTGTGGTTTGTATTTTGTTTCATCGATGGTCCCTGACTTGGATGGAGGTTAAGTTTTTCAGTTAAGTTCATGTATAATTACTAAATTACCCTCTTTAAAAATATATTATAATCTCATATCTTTGTCTCTCTCTGCACTCACTCTCTCTCTCTAGTCTCTCCCTCTACATTCACTCTCTCTCTCTAGTCTCTCTCTCTACACTATTCCTCGAGATATCCAAAGCAATTCCAGATGTTGATTTTCCTTTTGATATTGCTACCGAATCTCTCACATTCGTGTTAATACCTATCTTACTCGTCTCTCTCTCTCTCTCTCTCTGTTGATAAGCCAGCCGACCACCTCCCTGACTTGGTGTTGTTGGGTCCGAGTCAGAAACTGGTTCGATTGGGTTCAGGGTCCGGCTAAGGTGATAACCACTAGCAGATCCCAAATCCTCATTACCCCCTTATCCACGCCCTATATTGTAAAGGTTTTAGATTCCTTTATGATAACCACTAGCAGATCCCAAATCCTCATTACCGCCATCCCTACCCCTATAGAAATTTTGGCGATAGAAACGAGGTAAAGGTTTGTGGTCTGGTTTCTGATGGCAGTTGGGTGGTGGTGATGGTTTTATGATTGCTGCCGGTCAACCCACGTTGGTTGTAAGAGAGAGAGAGAGAGAGAGAGAGAGAGAGAGAGATGGTCTGGTTTCTGATGGCAGTTGGGTGGTGGTGATGGTTTTGTTGTTCTTCCTCAGGTCCGATGGTTTCTAAGAAGAATTATTAACTTTGGCCCAGATCTTCGGTGTTGAGTCGTTTGTTTGATTGTGATGGTCCAACTTCTCTTAATTCAGTCAATTTACACTTCAATGGCAATATTATTGGAGTTTTCATAACACTATCTGGATCCACTGGTGGTGGTGGTGGTGGTGGTTGGAGGAGGAGGGGGGTGGTGGAGCTGGTCATAAAAGATTAAACTGCTCAGATGGTCCCTATGGGTATTTTGGTCATTTTACATGACTTAACTGATAAAATTTAACGACGTTAGCTAGTAGGGACCAAAATGTTATAAAATGTCAACGTTGGGGACCATTGAAAATATATGGGGGCATAGGTGAAATTTGGGCAAACCACAGGGACCATCCGTGCACTTTACTCGGGTTGTTAATTACCATCATGCCACCGCGTATATCTAAGGGCTGAGAATTCTTCCTACAATTTTCACATTAAGGAAGATATGTACGTTATCTCTTCCCCATTTTCTTAAGAGATCACAATATATTACGTAACCCATTTTAATTCTCCTAATCGTTGCCCTTTTTCCGAACATCCCACCCTTTCGCAGACTTATCATCCCCAAATCCCTTTCTCTAGCCATTAGATTCTCTTCCATTCAAATCCATAGTTTCTTCAATTTCGCCGTTGTACATTTCTTACCCTCTGTTCAATCATTCATATATCCATATATTTTTTTTATCTGTTTACACTTTGTACAACATATTTTTTTCGTTCCATGTTTATCATTTACACTCTTCACAACATCATATTTCATCGATTAAATTGACTTGAGCATTCCATGTATGTTGCTTTGTGTTAGCTCTTTACAAGAGGATGTATGCAATGGCCACATTCTATTATAAGATCATCTATACTCCCCTACTTATGCCCCATTGTCACTTTTTTAGCCAATAACCGCTTCAACCGAAATCCTTTAATAACCCCAAATCACTTTGCCACTCCTTCGATTTACAATTGGAAATCGGAACTAATTTTCTTATTCTCACGTTTTACACCAAGAATGAAATGTTTTTCTGATTTCTTCAAAAAAGAAACTAGAAACCATCGAAAACTATAACGGATTCAAAAATCAAGAACCAAAAGAAAGTTATGATCCACCGTTGTTATGTTCGCAAGTCTGCATCATCTTTTGAATCCAATGTGTCGAAATCCTAATCGGGGTATATAATCACTTTTAAAACGAAAGACTATAAGCGGAATCAAAATCGACGTACGATTAAGTATTAACATAAATCAATAGTCAACGGTCAACAGTCAATAGTCATAGTCAAAGAGCTATCTTTATGCCTTTATAATTATTTAGTCATAGTCAATATTCTTAGTCAATAGTCTAGTCAATAGTCTTCCTAGAATCAAGTCATTGTATTAATGTTGTAGCCACTATATAATCTACTATGAATAATGAGAAAAGTACATTCGATCCAATTCACTCTATTACCTATTACTCTATATGGTATCAAGAGCCTAAAGCTCCCTTGAGCCAACCGATCCATCACAGCTTTCGACAGCCTTCTGTCCGCAACCCACACAACCCTTTCATTTTTCTGATTTGCAGCCTCAATGGCTCCATTTTTTGTTCATCAATCAAACCAAAACTACAATCGGAACCCTTGTTCCTCAGCCTCAAACCCATCATTACAAAACTGACCCTCCTCGTGGTCAAACAAATCCGCAACCCAAACTCAAAACAACCCGACCCACAACAGCCAAACTAACGTTTTTTGTTATTTTTGCAGCATACCCGGTCATGTAACGAAAGATTGTCGCAAACTTCGTCGCTTCCTACGTGACCATCAAGTCTCTACTCATGATTCCTACTCATACCCGGTTGTGAACAATACATCTTCTCACACTACGGTTCTAAACACTCCATGGATGTGGGATACAGGCGCTTCCAATCACACTAACAACAACAACAACCAAATGCATGTTCTTTCCGAATATGGTGGCCCGGATGAGATTGTTTTAGGTGACGGTAAAACCCTTCCTATCACACACATTGGTCAAACAACCCTTCACACCAACTCACGACCACTTTTCTTAAACGATGTCTTAATCGTTCCATCTCTTCGTAATAATCTTATTTCTGTTGCAAAACTTAGTCGTACTAATCAAGTTTCTGTTAAATTTTTTCCAAATCATTTCGTGGTTAAGGATCTACGCACGGGGGCACATCTCATGCGGGGCGTGAACGTCAATGATGTTTACTACGGACCAACCACACTCTCTCCTCAAATCAATGCAACAACAACAAGATCTCTACTTGCGTGGCACCATATCCTTGGACATCCTTCGTTTCAACTCTTCAAGTCCTTAATTTCTAAATTAGGACTTAATGGTAATAAAGTGTCACCCGATTCTTTTCATTGCAAATCTTGTTCGTTAAATAAAAGCCATAAAATTTCTTTTGGTAAAAACTCATTTGTTGCAAAGAAACCATTGCAACTCGTTTACTCAGATGTATGGGGTCCAGTCCAAACATCCAATGACGGCTTCAAGTACTATGTCATATTTGTCGATTATTTTTCTAAATACATTTGGTTATATCCGATAAAAAGAAAATCCGACGTCTCCGTCCTTTTTCCACAATTCAAATCACTAGTGGAAAAATTCTTTAAAACACCTCTTATCTCTCTATTTACCGACAATGGTGGTGAATACATTGGTCTTAAACCATTTCTCACAACTCATGGAATTTCTCACTACACCACACCTCCTCAAACACCCGAACAAAACAGGGTGGCCGAACGTCGTCATCGACACGTTGTTGAAACGGGTCTTGCCCTCCACCACTATGCTCAACTCCCATCACAATTTTGGTCACATGCCTTTCAAGCCGCAATTTATCTCATCAACCGTCTACCCACCACCATCTTGAACAACAAATCACCTTATGACATGTTATTCAATGTTGCTCCCACCTACTCCAAACTAAAACCGTTTGGATGTCTTTGCTATCCTTGACTCCGCCCATGCAACACCTCCAAGTTACAATCTCGCTCCACATCATGTATCTTTCTTGGATACTCCTCTTCCATATCAGCATACAAATGCTTTGATCCAGCCACCAACAAACTATGTCACTCTTGCCATGTTGAATTCATACCACACATCTTCCCATCCCACACCAATAACTCCACATCTCCCACTGTCACCTATGAATCATTTCTTCACAACATACCAAATCCTACAAAGCCGTCACACCCTACACAACCTCCCATCGATCCCACACACCAACCCATACCTCCTACACACCCCTCTCCTGACCCTACACAACCTTCTGCTGCACCTACACAACAGTTGCCTGATACTACACAACACTCATCTGACCATACACAACCTTCTACTACACCTACACAACATTCCCCTAACCCTACACAACTCTTGTCCTCTACACAGTCCTCCACTGTCCATACACAGTCCTCATCTCCACAATCCTCCACTCCTACACAACCTAATTCACCTACACATCCTTCCAATGACTCTACCACCTCCTCATCTCAAACTCCTTCAACTAACCCCTCTCCTACCACCTCTACTCGCCCACAACGGTCTCGCAATCCTAACCCAAAATATTACAATTCCAACTTCATCAACTCCACCACACTTCACCCACTTCCTACATCCATTGAGCCCTCTACTCACATCCAAGCAATGAAAGATCCACAATGGCGACAAGCAATGGATCTTAAATACAACGCTCTTTTTCAAAACCATACGTGGGAGCTTGTCCCTCATACTACCCAAAATCTAATCGGATGCAAATGGGTATTCCGAACCAAACGAAAACCCGATGGAACTATTGATAAATTTAAAGCGCGCCTAGTCGCAAAAGGGTTTCATCAACAGTACGGTAAGGACTATTTTGATATCTTTAGTCCGGTAACGAAACCTGTCACCATTCGTACTGTTCTTTCCATCGCACTCTCTCGAGGGTGGTCGTTACGCCAACTAGACGTCAATAATGCATTTTTCATGGCACCTTACATGAGGATGTGTACATGATTCAACCACCCTGATTTGCAAATTCGGCGTTTCCTAATCACATTTGCAAACTCTAGAAATCTCTCTACGGCCTTAAACAAGCCCCGCGGGCTTGGTACAATGAATTAACCGCCTTCCTCATTAGCTTCAGTTTTAAAAAATGTCTCTCTGATGCATCTCTTTTTGTCTACAACACAAATGGTAACACTTGCTACCTACTCGTCTACGTTGACGACATTGTCCTCACTGGAAACAATAATCCATTCATGGACATCTTTGTTCAAGCCCTAAGCAAAAAAAAATTCGATCAAAGACTTAGGCCCTCTACATCACTTCCTAGGAATCGAAGTCATTCCAACTCCTCATGGTCTATTCCTCTCCCAACACAGGCACATACAGGATATCTTAACCACTTTCAAAATGGATGGTGCCAAAGAGGTCCTCACCCCTCTAAGCGTCTCTAAACCGCTTATCCCTTCGGATGCCTCTCCACCCGTTGACCCAACTCCTTATCGCAAACTTGTTGGCACACTTCAATACTTTGCCTTCACCCGCCCTGATATCTCTTTCGCTGTCAACAAACTCTCCCAGTTTATGCACCACCCAAAACAGTCACATTGGCAAGCTCTCAAAAGGGTTCTCTGCTATTTGAAAGGAACATTGCACAATGGGTTATTCTTAAATAGACAGTCCTCACTTGATTTAAATGCTTTCTCAGATTCTGATTGGGGAGGTGTTGGATCAGTAAGCTGCTCTTTGTGTTGAACTTGCTAGTTGACACTTAAGTGTTTAGCAAGTTCTTAATGAGTGATAGCACAGCGGAATGTTTATAAGTTTTATAGCTACACTTATCAACAGGAGTTATTACTCCCCCTGGAATCAAGAACTAATAAATGAGAAGTGTTTATTGAGAATCTAAGTATTGAATGAGAATGAAATACTTTGACAGATTCTCAGTAAACACGAAATGGAAATAACAATAATAAGAGTTGAAGGATTTCTTGTATTAAAATCAATGTCTAAAACAGAAGGATGAATCCTTCTATTTATAGACTTTACAAATACATGAACCTTGCCAAAAAGCAAGTTCAGAAACAAGTTGCAACAAGTTGCAGTCTTGGAACTTGTACATAAAGCAAAAAGAAATACTAAAGTATTAAACTACTGATATACAAAGGCGGTGGAAAAGATCTTCTTTAAGTACTGATGAATGACAAACTACTGATGAGTAGTTTGTCTTCAGTAGTTCTTCAGTAGAAGTGTCTGGTTTGAACTTCAGAACTTCTGATGACTTCTACTTCAGTACTTCTGAATCTCTTCTTCAGCAGTTTGATTCCTTGTCTTCAGCAGTTCCATACTTAGAGTATTTTGACAGAAAGTGAATTAGACTAAGGTTTGCAAAAGTGGTTTCACCAATCCTTTTTGTCCTAACAATCTCCCCCTGGATTGATGAAGCCAAAACCTTACTAATTCCTTATTGTTCCTTTCTATCCTTCACAATTTTCCATATTCCTTTGAACATGGAATTCTTGAGCTGGTTGAGTTGATCATCAGTAAGAGACCCTTTTCTTGGTTCCAAGTGTTGGATTGTAAGCAGGTCTTTGGTTGATAGTTTCTTCAGTTCTTTCATCGACCTATATTCCCTGCTTGTTTGATCTCTTCTTGTCACAAGTACTGAGTTGTTATCAGTAAAGGACCATCTGATGATTGGTACTTTAGACTTGTCAAAGTCTGCAGTGTAGGGAACCATGGTGGTACCCTGGGTTTCTCCTGAGTGTTGAATGTTTTCATCTTCAGTGACTCTCAGGTGGGATTCACTTCCCTGTTGTTGTTCCATCACATTAGGTATCTGAAATGTTGGCAAGTGATGTTCAGTTACTACCTTGGTGTGCAGTTTGTCTGTGATGGTCTTCTGGATTTGATATGCAAAGGTGGAAGGATCCCTGAATTGTGTGAGCAGAGGCTTCTCTTCTATGTCAAAATCAGAATATACTACTGTACTACCTTCTAGTAGTACCATTCTGAAATCAGTTTTTACTTTCTCCTCTGTCTTCTTTCTTTGGGTAGCTGGTCTTCTTTGAACACCAGAAGTTCTAACTACTGAAGTTGAAGCTTCAGCAGTTTGAAACTTCTCTGGATTAGCAGCCCTTGCAGCCTTGTATTTTCTGTATGTGTCCACCAATCTTTCTTCTTTCCACTTGGACACTGAGGCTTTTGAACCATAACCATTGGCTACCAGTTCTTCTATCATCTGAGCTCTCTTGGCCTTTGTGTCTTTACTTGTTGCAAGTTTATCTGCTATCAGTTGAGCTCTTCTTGTCAGCTCTTCCACAGAGAGTCTCTTCAATGTGTGGGCTTTGACTTTGTTGTTCTTCATAATGTAAGACATCAGTTGATGTCTTTTGTCTTGTTCAGCAATCTCATCTAGGCTAGCCTGCCTTTGTAGTTCAGCTTCATAAGCCTGAAGTTTTTCTTCATGGCTTAGATCTAAGTCATCCCTTTCTTCCAGATTTTTCCATTTCAGATCTTCTCTGGCCTTCTTTTGGGCTGCAACTAAACTCTTCTCTAGTAATTCAGTTGATTGAGAGATTGGAGAAGGGCTTAGCACAGTCATTGTTGTAACTGTTGTAGTAGGCCTGATAGGAGCAGAGGTTGGTTGAGTAGGAGCAGTTGTTCTGGAAGGGTCAGCAGTTTGAGTTTTGGAAGTGTTAACTTCTGATGGGTTGACAACTTCTGAAGGTTTGTCAACTACTGAAGGATTGTCTTTAGTACTTTCTGATTCTTCATTAGAACTTTGGCCATCAGAGGTTTCTTCATTATGCCCTTGGGATTCATCAGCTTTTTCAGTATCCTCTATTTCTTGAATAGAGACACCAAACTGTTGTGCCAGTTTCTCTATTCTGGCTTGATCTTGTTGATCTCTAGCTAGGATAGGCACTCTTGCCTTTCTTCTGGCTTCAAGTGTATCCATAGGTACCTTGATTTTCTCCCCCTTTTTGGCTTTATCACCTTTGGAAGTTGAAGCTTGGGAGAAATGACCTTGAAGATGAGCAATCCGTTTGCTGTTGTGATCAATCTTTTTGGACAGATCATTCATCTTCGTCTGTATCACTCCAAATTGGTTCTTCATGGACAGCTCCAAGTCAGCTGTGTATGTTTGGATGTGATTTTTGATGAGGGTGTTCATCATGTGATACAAGGGACCATCTGGGCTGCATAGTTGGTTCAGGTCTATGCTTGGTTGCCCAAGGAATTGGGTAGGCATTTGTAGTGAGGGGTGTGTTTTTGGTTGATCTCCTTGTTGTACAGGAGATGCCACTCTAGGGGAATCATGGATTGAGTGGGCTTTAACCTGAGATGGTGTGACTAGCTTCTTGAGCTTAGAGACACCAGGTGCAGGACCTTCACTTATAGCCGTCAATTCAGTAGTTTTGAGTTTTGAAACATCATCCAAATTAATGGAATCATCCGAATCCCTGATTACATCCTCAATGAGGACTGTATCAGTTACATCATGAGCTGAGCCCAACTCAGTTGTCTCATGTACCTCTTGTTCTTGGTTCAGAGGATTTCCTACCTCAGGCATTAAGCCTTCATCAGTAGTTTCCACAGTTGAGGTCTTAGCTATTTTACTTCTTTCCTCAGGTCAACCACTGGGTGGTAAATGAGTAGTAGCAGCCTCAAAAGTACCAAAGGTTTCTAAGTTTGGGCTTAGAGACCCTGGTTCATCCTCATCTCTTTGGTTAGGGCTATGAGTGTCCACATCCATGTCACTGTCTGAGTCTATGTCCCCTGTTTGATGTGGTTGATGGGGACTGACATGTGTTGATGGGACTTTCTCTTTTAGCCTGGAGAGAAGTTTGGCTATTTCGATGTCTGGTTCAGAAATTTGGGGTGCTGGTTTAGTAGTTTAGGCAGTGGGTTCAGCAGTTTCAAAAGAAGAATCTATTAGAATAGTTTTTCTAAGTCTTTTTCTTTTGAAAAGGATAGTTATTGGTGCTCTTGGTGGGGTTTGAGATGGATGAGACTGAGAGGATGTTTCAGTCACATCTTTAAGAAGTGCAGATTGCACAGTAGTCTGTTTAGGCATCTCAACCTCCTGAACAGCTTTTCTTTTGGGTTTGGTGGGTTTTTGTTTTGTTATCTTGGGTTTCTTGGCCTTTGGTGGTGTAGGTTTGGAAGATGAGGGTTCCATGGGGACTGGTTCTGGTTCCCCTTGGTCATCTTCTGGCCAGGCAGCCTGTTTGTTGTGCCTTGAGTATGCTTGTGAGGTTAAGGGTTTTAAAGTTTCAGTTTTACCCACAAGCACCTCATTACCAAGTTCAGATATTATGCATTGCATAATGAACCTTGGATATGACAAAAACTTTTTCTTAGTGTTATTGTGATGTAACACCAACTCATTAAAGAAAAGTTTTGATGCCCTGAAATTTGTTTCATTCACAATGGAATGAAATATTGGTTGAAAGGTTGAGGGCATCTGGTCATAAGACCCAGTTTTAGGACTCAAGCACATAATAATATAATGAAACAAAATTTTATATTTTGGTTCAAAATACTTTTTAAAGATAGTAGCTTGTGAGAGAGTACCTTGATAACCACACTCAGTCATGGTTAGGTGGATTGCAGAGTTGTCAAACTTCTTAGGGGCATTCACATCATTCAACCCCAGTCTAACTGCAAGTATGGCCGGTGTAATGGCCATTTGTCTCCCTTTAATTGTTGAGTTTAGGGAGATAACTTCATCATCCACCATCACTGTCTCAACATTAGCCCAGAACTCATTTAGAGTTTCAGGATGAATTGGTGGGTCTATGGTGAGAGCGGTGAAATATTGGGATTTGACGACAAGATCAATGATCTCATCGTATTGGGACCAGCCTTCTTGTTTTTCTAAGTAGGCTCTGAGATTGTGTCCATGTTTGAGAACTAAATCCATGTGGTTTGTGTGTGTTGATGAATCGAACAGTGATTTTGTGTTGCAGGTTCAGGGGTTTGAAAGCTTTCTTGAGAGAGAAGGAGGGAATTTTTGTGTTTGAAAGGATAAGTGTTGAAAAAAGATATTTATCAGAAGTTTTTAACCGCTTGGATTTTCTTTATTAGAAGTTTTTAAACCGCCTAGGTTAAAAATATCTTTATCAGAAGTTTTAAACCGCCTAGGTCAAACTTCTGATGATGGGAAAAGTCAGATTTGCCCTTTTTGACTAAACTGCTGATGAAGAAGTATCTTCATCAGTAGTTCCCATTTTCTCTTCAGCAGTTTTGAACAGCTGATGAGAAACACTTTATAAATACTTTATTCATAACTTCTGAAGGTTGTTTTATCAGAAGTTAATCACTTTATTGAAAATATCCCCATACTGATGTTTTGTTCATCAGTAGTTTCTCTCTTTTCAGAAGTTTTTCAAGTTTTTGAAAACAGATGTAAGTGAAAAATAAAAAATTTTTGTGCAGAAAAAAATAAAGAGAAACACTTACAAAATTAGCATCCCTATCATGGATACTAACTTCTGAAATGTTGATGTGTTAAGGGGTTTAGTGAAAATGTCAGCTATTTGATTAGCCGTTGCTACATGTTTCACTTCAATCTTGCCTTTTTCATAGCAATCTCTTATGAAATGATACCTGATTTCAATATGTTTAGTTTTTGAAAACTGAACAGGATTTTGAATGATGCTAATGGCAGATTTGCTGTCTACAAGCAATGGTGTCTTGGTTTCTTTGATTCAATAATCAAGAAGTTGATATTGGAGCCATTGTATCTGTGATGTACAACTTGCAGCTGCAATGTATTCAGCTTCAGCAGTTGAAGTTGCAACAGATGTTTGTTTCTTTGATTGCCAGGACACTAGACAGTTTCCCAAGAATTGACAACCACCAGATGTTGATTTTCTTGACATTTTACACCCTGCATAGTCACTATCTGAAAAAGCTGATAACTTGGTATTGCTTGAAGTAGGATACCAAATTCCAAGTGTGGGAGTTCCTTTCAGATATCTGAAAATTCTTTTGACTGCAATAAGGTGTGATTCCCTAGGAGCTGATTGATATCTAGCACAGACACATGTTGAAAACATAATATCTGGTGTAGAAGCAGTTAGATATAAAAGGGAACCTATCATACATCTATACATGGTTTGATCAACCTGTTTTCCTTAATCATCTGGTTCAACTTGTGTGGTTGGTGTCATGGGGGTGGAACATGATTTACAGTCTTGTAAAGAAAATTTGTTTAATAATTCTTTAACATATTTTGATTGGTGTATAAAAGTTCCATTTGTTTGTTGTTTAATCTGCAGTCCCAAAAAGTACTGCAGTTCCCCCATTGTACTCATCTCAAATTTTGATTGCATGAGTTTCTTAAATTCTTCACACAATTTTGTGTTTGTTGAACCAAAAATGATATCATCAACATATATTTGAACAAGTAAGATATGATTTCCAACATGTTTTATGAAAAGAGTTTTATCAATGGCACCTCTTGTGAAGTTATTTTTGAGTAAAAAGGTTGAAAGTGTATCATACCAGGCTCTTGGAGCCTGTTTGAGCCCATAAAGAGCTCTGTCTAGTTTGTACACCCACTCAGGATGAGAAGGATCCTGAAACCCAGGTGGCTGACAAACATACACTTCCTCTTTTATCTTTCCATACAAAAATGCACTTTTGACATCCATTTGATAAACTTTTATTTTGTTGGAAATGGCATAGGCCAGAAATAACCTGATGGCTTCAAGCCTTGCAACTGGAGCAAAGGTTTCATCATAGTCAATCCCCTCTTCTTGAGAGTAACCTTTTACTACCAGTCTTGCCTTGTTCTTTATTATCATACCAGCTTCATCTTGTTTGTTCCTGAAAACCCATCTTGTGCCAATTGGTTGCTTGTTTGGTGAATTTTCTCTCAGAGTCATTTGCCTTTCCTTGTAAGTGAATAATGGTCTCTCTTATGAGAGCAAAAGATTCTTTGCATGAATTAGAACAAAGTTTTGTCAAAGATTCTTTAGATACCTGTGACAAGGCAGATTTTGAGGTGCATCCCTCAAATGCCATTAAGGCAAAGTTCTTCCTGCCATTGTCAGGTTCTCCCCAGTTGATGTCAAACATTTTGTTGTCTGCATCAGGATTGCACTCTGTGGTGTCAAAAGGAAGACTGCTCCAGTCAACATACCCTGAGGTAAATAAACTTTGTTGAGAGGGTTGCTGTTGCTGTGTAGGTTGTTGAGCAGCTGGAAAGGGAGGGATTGATTGTTGGCTCTGCATCTGTTGAGCAGGCATCTGTACATATTGTACTTGTGGCACATATTGGAGTTGTAGAGCTTGTGCCTGTACAAAATGTGCACTCCCTTGTGTTCCATTATTCCTGTTATAATTGGGGTTAAAATTGTTTCCAGACTGAGATTGGTTAGAGCCAGAGCTTCTACATTCTCTAGAAAAGTGTCCCAACTTTTGACACTTGTGACATCTAAGTTTAGATTTGTCAAAACCAATTTTTGTAGAACTGTTAAGTCCTGGAAACTTCCTTCCTGACCTTTTGTAAAGTTTGTTTGTTTTTAAACTTACCATGGCCAGTTGGTGCAAAATATCCATTTCTTCTAGGTCATCACTGCTGAAACTATTTAAGTCATCCATGATAAAACACATGTTATCAGCAGTTTGACCTAAATCATTATTGTCATAACCTGGGAATGATCTTTCAGATGAGATCCCAGCAGTTATGTCAATGTGGTCAAAAGATCCAAAACTATTTGAACAAGTTGGTGAGTCTTGTCCCAATAGTGTTGTACTACCTGGTAGATAGTCATCAGCAGTTTTACCAGAATTTTGTAACTTTTTCTTTTGATCAATTTCTCTCTCAAAAGTAAGTAATCTCCCATGAAGTTTTGTAAGAGTGAGGGAGCTAAAATCTGGTGAAGATCTTAAGACTATTGAGTATGTTTCCCATTTATCAGGTAAAGACCTTAAAAATCTATGAAGCATAGATACAGTTGTATAGGTCTGACCATTTAGTTTTAGCTCAGATATTAATGAGGAAAATCTTTCAAATTGCTGAGTTAAAGTTTCCCCATTAATGTGAGCAAAAGTCTCGTATTGTTGAGCCAAGATTTCTCTGGTGTTGGCAATCACCTCTTCAGTTCCTCCAAACTGTTCTTTTAGGCAGTCCCAAAGCTCTTTGGCACTATCACAATGTAATAGGCCAGAGTAGATTTCATTTGGGAGTGCCATTGCCAACATAGAGAAAGCTTTTGCATCAAGCTCAAGTTTTAGGAAATCATCTTCAGTATAGTCTTTTGGTTCTTTTGGAATCTCTTCTTTAGTTTCTGGATTAATGTTTACTGGTTTATGAGGACCATATATCACAGATTTCCAGCAACCTGTGTTGGTCTGTGATAATGTATGTCCCATTCTCCTTTGCCATATGTTATATTCATTTCTTACAAGCATGGCAGGTTTAGTGACAGAACCAGTATTATGAGGATCCATTTTAAAGAGTATTGATTTGTCAAATATCTCTTAAAGTGATGGATGTTGATAAAAGTGAGCTTATAATCCTTTATTGAATATCAATAAGAGCCTGTGTCTGATTCTCAATGTGTTAGATTGATATGTTATCAGATAAACCAGAGCTCTGATACCAATTGTTGGATCAGTAAGCTGCTCTTTGTGTTGAACTTGCTAGTTGACACTTAAGTGTTTAGCAAGTTCTTAATGAGTGATAGCACAGCGGAATGTTTATAAGTTTTATAGCTACACTTATCAACAGGAGTTATTACTCCCCCTGGAATCAAGAACTAATAAATGAGAAGTGTTTATTGAGAATCTAAGTATTGAATGAGAATGAAATACTTTGACAGATTCTCAGTAAACACGAAATGGAAATAACAATAATAAGAGTTGAAGGATTTCTTGTATTAAAATCAATGTCTAAAACAGAAGGATGAATCCTTCTATTTATAGACTTTACAAATACATGAACCTTGCCAAAAAGCAAGTTCAGAAACAAGTTGCAACAAGTTGCAGTCTTGGAACTTGTACATAAAGCAAAAAGAAATACTAAAGTATTAAACTACTGATATACAAAGGCGGTGGAAAAGATCTTCTTTAAGTACTGATGAATGACAAACTACTGATGAGTAGTTTGTCTTCAGTAGTTCTTCAGTAGAAGTGTCTGGTTTGAACTTCAGAACTTCTGATGACTTCTTCTTCAGTACTTCTGAATCTCTTCTTTAGCAGTTTGATTCCTTGTCTTCAGCAGTTCCATACTTAGAGTATTTTGACAAAAAGTGAATTAGACTAAGGTTTGCAAAAGTGGTTTCACCAATCCTTTTTGTCCTAACAGGAGGCATACATGACGGAGGAAGATCTACTACAGGTTATATATTATATCTTGGATCCAACATCATCTCCTGGCGTTCATCAAGACAAAAACGGTCTCACGCTCATCCACTGAAGCAGAATACAAAGCACTAGCAAACGCCGCAGCTGAAATCTCATGGGTTAAAAATCTTCTCCAAGAACTCGGTCTTCGCACGACACGTACACCATCTCTTTTCTGTGACAACACCGGCGCAACCTACCTTTGTGCCAACCCGGTGTACCATTCTCGCATGAAACATGTTGCCCTCGACTACCACTTTGTTCGTGAACAAGTCAATGCCGGTCACTTAAAGGTCTTTCACATTAGCTCAAAGGATCAACTGGCTGATGTCCTCACCAAACCACTTCCAAGATCACCGTTTCTTTCCTTTCGCTCCAAGATTGGCGTATCCAATGGATCCTCCATCTTGCGGGGGCGTATTAACATAAATCAATAGTCAACAGTCAACAGTCAATAGTCATAGTCAAATAGCTATCTTTATGCCTTTATAATTATTTAGTCATAGTCAATATTCTTAGTCAATAGTCTAGTCAATAGTCTTCCTAGAATCAAGTCATTGTATTAATGTTGTAGCCACTATATAATCTACTGTGAATAATGAGAAAAGTACATTCGATCCAATTCACTCTATTACCTATTACTCTATATTAAGAACATCGCCAGTGATCATCACTTAAATCGGAATCCGCAAAATCATAACTTTCGATCAAAAAGTGAAGAATAGAGATGACAAAGAAATTATAGTGGCATATCTGTTCCAATTAAGTCACTCAAACTTTTTTTGTCTCTCTAAAGTCACTCATTCACTCAAGTTTCATTTATTGTTTCAATACTATGTAATTATCAGGTTTCTAGATTAAAGTGATGATGTGTCAGGTTTTAATATTTTGTAATAAATTTTTTAATATATATATATATATATATATATATATATACAGGGTAGGGTTCCTGTAGAAATATTGGTTTGTGTGAAAAGTGTAGGAAGGATTAAAAATTGATAGGTACGCATATTTTTTTGACGTATTCAAGATGTTTTGGATTGTTTTGCTTAGAAAAACATCAAACATAACAAATTAACAACCGAAAACATTGTATTTTAAGAAAAGTGTTTTAAGTAATTACTAGGGTGTTTTAAATAGAGTGTTTTAAGTAAATACTAGAGTGTTTTATCTGTAATTTAAATTTAATGACTATAATACATTGGATTGTGTTTTAAATTTTTGTATATTGTTGTGTTAAGTGTTTTTTCAAACTAAAACAACCCAATACATCATTCCAAAATAAAAAACATGATGCCTACATGTCAATTCTTAATCCTTCCTTCACTTCTCACACAAAACAATATTCCTACAGGATCCTCTACCTATATATATATTGAAATCTTCATTTTATAAAATCCACCTAATAAAAATAATATCCACATAAGCATTAAAATGAAAGAAAAAAAAAGAAGGTGACTTGATGACCTAGTAATTACATAGTATTAGAACAATAAATGAAACTTGAGCAACTTTAGAAAGACAAAAAAAAGTTTGAGTGACTTAATTAGAACACCGAGCAAACTTGGTTACATTTGTGTGACATTTCTCCTAAAAAAGCACTGATTTTTTTTCCCGTATAGGGACAAAGCTATGAGATGTTTCTTTTCAAGGCAAAAGTTTTAATTAATATTTTTAGTATCTCATATATTTATACTAAAAACAATCATAATTAGCATCGTGCCGCAATGCTTGGGTTGAGATCAACTCGTTTCACTTTATATATAAACCATTTAACATCTTATTTCACACCAACACATCAAATTTATACAATTTCTTACCATTTCATTAAATATTTTTACATTTTATCAAATGGGTGTTGGTGATTTGTTTCCGCTTACATATCCTCGTCGATCATCTTGTGCAAACCGTCAACTTACAACCAACCCACCGACTTCAAACCCACTGATTTCAAACCTACTGAGTTCAATCCCTCCAACATTTGAAATTTATATACGAGCCACAACATCCCTAAGACTCGCCGACGGAAGAGTTGCATTATGTTTACGATTACACAATGACTCTACTACAACTAGGTGCAATACGGATTGGAGACGTTGTTACAGTGCCAATGCAAAACACTCCTACAGTCACACATATTCCAAGTTGGCTAAAGTGTACGAAATTGATCTCAGGGCCGAATATGTAATGCATTCAGATTCAGATGAGGAAATGTTTTGTTCGAACAAGAGGTTCGAAGGGCGTGACTGCTGGTCGCCCGATTCCCTCTTTGATTGATTTATGTAATCACGTATCATATTAGTTATAATTTAATTTTAATTGTAGCTATGTATTAATTTTAATTTTAGTTATGTATCACTTTTAATTTTAGCAATGTGTTAATTTCAGTTAAAATTTAAATAATTAAAAGAGATGATTTTAATTTTTGGTATTAGAAATTATGAGGCTTTACAAGGTAAAAAATTGTAACCATTGGGTTACGTTAATGTTACCGTTATGATAAAATAATTCATTACTTTTATTATATTTAAATGAAAAATAAACAAAAAAAATCAGTAAAGTGTTGTCTTTAAAATTATGTTTTATAAAGTGATGTGGCAGTGCAACATTAATGAAAATCATGGTACTTTAATGAAGCGCCCCTCCCTCCCAAATGTTGTGTTCCCGAGTTAACTTAAAAGAATAAAAAAAGGAAATGTAAGGAAAGAAAAAAATGTTTGTGTTCCTGAGTTTTTTTTAAGGAGAGAAATGAAAGGAAATAATGGAATGTGTGCTCCAGAGATCTTTTTGGAAGGAAAAGAAAAGAGGGGAAAACGGATACCAAACCAAATTTAATACTTCTAAATTAGAAGAAATGAAAAGAAAAGTAAGGAAAAAAATACAGGAATAGAAAAGAAAGGAAAGTACAAAATTTTCTTTCCTTTCTTTTCTTTTCTCCCATAAGTGAACTCGGGAACATAACGTAAGTATTTGAATGTAAACTGCTCACGTCAAAACAAAAGCACCTGACGTGTGCGTAACTATACATATTTTACAATGGATTTTAACACACGTTTTTTCTTTAATATTTATAAAAATGGTTTAGACCTTAATATTAAAACACACACAATAGGGCAAGTGTACCCTGTCATATATATAGTAACGTACAGATAAGAACCAGATATCGATCCATGGACGCGCGCGGATCAATTGTACTAAAACTCTGTCCCCGATTTACCAGTAGGAAAAGATAAGTTTGAGTTTTGTTTAAAACTAAATTAATTCTAAAATATATAAATAACTTAACTACGACTCCAAATAGAAAATATAACTATATAAACTATATTTTTGCCAATCCTAGCATGTTATCTAAATATAATAAGTAATATAGGCGCGTGACCAACATTCCCATTTTCCGACAGTTAGTGTCCCTTTCGGGCATCCTAACATGACAACTATACAGAAAGCTAACACGAATACACACGTTAACCGCTTCAAGTCGTTCATTAGCGAGCAGCTGATATGATCTCACGCAGATTTTCTAAAGATAAGTTAGTCACCCGTTAAGAGTATTCTAACCTCACTAATTCATGGAAGCGATACCGAATACACAACACAGCCACCTAAACTAGCATAAAGTAGAGCATTTCACAACCTATTCCATTTTACCAACTTTGACCCCAGATCTACTAAGATCGCTATTTTTACCAAAATAACTACCAAAGATCATTAACCGTGTCAAAGACTAGTAACGGCACCATTTTAGGCTTTTTAAACCCCTTTACGTGCCGGTAAGCATTTTTAACCGTTATTCGACTGACTTTAACCAAACCAATACCCGGTTACAGTTTCATGGCATAAACTATTTAACAAGTTAACTAGTCTACTACCGGACGATTAAACGGACGGTTTTTCAACATTTATCCGCCTAACACATTCGACAATCGCTAAAGTCATTCAAATACAGCTACAAATCCATCAACAATGAAACAAGGTTGCGCTATGATCATCAAGATCTAATACGTGAAAAACGCCAAATTTATACAAAACATGATTACATGCTAAACGATTGTTTTTTCTACTAAAGTTTACTAAACATGATTACTAGACTATAATGTATTACATAAATAACACAAACAAGCTTAAACAAACTGATTTGAATCAAATGAAAGCATAATAGATCAAACCATAAAACTCGAATGTGATGGATTGGATGATGATCGATGATCCGGATGAGTTCCCGAGCTCGTTCCTCGCCTTTGCAGCTGCTCACATGTCCAGAAAATCGCCCAGAATCGCCCAGAGACCACCCAATAGTTGATCAGTGGGTTCTGCTCTGTTTTTATAGAAATTTTGATCTTTGGCACGGCCGTGCGCATAAAGTGCACGGCCGTGCACTTTAACTTTTTGAGTTGACGTGCAAGTGGGCAAGTGGTTGGGCTGCTCCTGGAAATATCTAGATATTCCGCACGGCCGTGCACCTAAGGTGCACGGGCGTGCGGGTCTGGTTATGGCCGAGTGCTGATGGTGCACTGCCTGGTGCACTGGCAGTGCACCCGGGAACTTGAGTCGCACGGGCACCCGCACGGCAGTGCTGATCAGGGTGCCCGAGAACATTAGCTGCACGCCAGGTCGCACTGGCAGTGCAGCTCGTCTGTGTTCGAGTAACCTGAGTCCGCACGGACGTGCACCTGGGGTGCACGGCCGTGCACTATTTCCAGACTTGGCTGATTTTGCAGAAACTTTCCGTCTTGTCTGATTTTCGCCTGGTTTCTTCGACTTTGCTCGTGGGACGTCGTTTAAGACCTGCAATAAACATATGAAGCGGTTAAGTACCGAATTCGTGCAATTATGGTCGAAAACGCGTAATTTGGGAGTTAAATCGGGGACTTAAATATGTATATTTTAACGTATATCAAACCTCCCCACACTTGAACTTTGCTTGTCCTCAAGCAAACGACTAAATAGAAATAAACGAAAAACTCGCCAAGCGGCAACAAAGAGAAAATATAACCTGTACAGACATTAATATACAAGCCGACAAAGACATATAAACAGGTGATAAGATAACTAAAAAGCAACGACTCACTTTTGATCTATAAACGCGCAAACCCGTACACGACTCACAATGTTCACACACACTCGATTTTTTTTATGATACATACGTGTAATGTGTATGTGTAAATCGCTCCATTGCCAAGACAATGAATCGTGCAATATCATAAGCTTGTCAAAAGATCTAATCTTCACCAACTAACGTGTGAAAAGGCACAAATCTAGAGGTCTTTTACGGGTTGTAATGTTAGGCAAAGGTAAGGGTGCGGAATGGATATTTAAAGTGACAAATCGGCTAAAACCCGGCGGTTATGTCTAAATAATATCAACTAATACAACTGTACAAAACAAACGCGAATATAGGCGATTTTTATTTTAAATCGAGCTAACTTATAATTCTTAACTTTAAAGCTCTAAAAACTGTTCGAATACTGCTAATTCACCCTATTTTAGGGTGTTCTATTTTTCTGGATTTTTTTTAACATATATATATCTATGATATATATAATGAACTGAAACTGATTATATAATCAACAAACGGGTTCTAAATATATAAACCCGAACACGAACTATTTACAACACATAAACTAGTAGAACAATAACCTAAACCGAGTTTTAACACAAAAGGTTTAAAAGAAAAAGGTTATTTGGTTTAGTGGTGAAATGGTGTGGTAAATAAGAAAAAACACGGGATTAGGTTCAACATGGTTAACTAGTGGATAATATATTGGTGCGGGAAACAGATAGAACGAAAAGAAAAGGCTAAATCAAAAGGGTATCCTAAATGCCTCAATCATGTTCGTACAATCTCACACGTATCTGGTCTAAACAAGTATACTAGTGACAAGTTCTAAACTGCACAAAACATCCGGCTCACTCGCAAGCATGTCAAAGAAATGTAATCTATTCTAAGGCTCGAACGCTCACGTAACCGGAAGGAAATGGGTGCCAGTGTATGAATCTAACACGCTCGTATCTCATCTGTTTGTCGCGCCTCATGTTATTTTTATCGAAAATTAGTTAGGCTTGATGTTTATATGAGAATATATACATATATGTACTTTTAAAGGGTTTTTTTTTAATACGTATATATATACATATGTATATATACAAGAGGACAAACACGATTATAATCCCTCCCCACACTTGAACTTCACATTGTCCCCAATGTGACAATAGAAAGCGTTTATGAAATAGCTAACTATTTGTGCGAAAAAAGGAGAATAAAACTCCCCTGTAGTCGATAACCCGAAAAGTACGGTGATCGTATTGAGCATCCATACCGGTGCTCGCCGTTTCCTGCACTATCACCATTCTTGACAAAACCAAAAGACATCAAACACATCCGTACATCATCACAATTATTCAAACAAAGCAAATATACTGAAAATTAAAGTGCAGAAAAGTAAATAGTTCAAATGCAAAAACTAAAAAGTCTTGGGTACGCAGACCCGAATACGAAATGCATAAATAAATAAAAAGTACTAACAAATGCATGCAATAGATGGTCGTGGCTACTGGTCAGCGTCGTCCCCGTGGTGCTGACCGGAGCTTCCTGGCTGGTCGCCAGGAGCACCATAAGGAAATGAGGGAGGGTTACTGAAATGACCCGGATGCACCTGCTCTAACCCAGCGAAAAGGTACTCAAAACTGTGCCTGACATCCTGCTGCACACGATCCATAGTGGACCGCATGTACTGCTGGTCTTGCCTGATCTCCACCTTGTTTGCACCGATGTTGTGCATGTTCAGCTCCATTGCCTGGAACCGCTGGTAGAACTCAGGGTATGTCGGGATGCCTGGAGGCCACTGCTGGTCCTGGGGCTGGAAGTGCTGAGGAGAGTGGTGTGGAATGTCGTGTGGCGCGTCATCACCGCCTCCTGCATGCTGCTCCTGCATCTCCTCATCCTCCTCGTCCTGTGGTGGCATGGGGTCCCATATAATATCCTGACTAATAAGTCATGGACCCCCGTGTGTCAGCTAGCAGGTTCTGAGCCCTGAGTGATCTAAAGTCCATAATAACCCCATTAGTTTGCAATGTCAGCGTGGCCCTGACCTCGTCGGTCAGAACTCCCAGTGCCACTGCAATCTGGGTGACGTACTCCCCGCCATGGATCTCACTCCCGTCCTTGGTGCCCCCAGCAGTGAGAAAGAACTCGGCCATCCGTGCGGCCAAGTTCAGTGGGGCACCCTCGTAAAAATGATACAGATAGAGAAGATCGGGAGTGGGACAGTTCCCTGAACTGTCCTTTCGGCCACAGATCGTGTGGCTGAACACATGGTGCAAGAGGCGGAGTAGCGGGTCCTTAATCCTAGTGGCCTTGGCAGACCTTGGATTATAAGGTCCACCAACGGCAATGGATGCCCAAACTGCGGCCCGCTCGTCATTATCCACGAAGCTGTGGATCCCGCAAAAATCTTCAGAGTCAGTCTCCAAATACTCATATATCCCGAGCTTCCTTCCCAGTCGCGCAACCGACCAATGGTACCATTTTCCACAAAGCCTAAACCAAATGTCTTTCGAATGGAAGTCCTTATACACCCCCTCCTTTGGTTTTTTGTAGGAGAAGGATGATAAGAACTCGATCGTAATTTCTCTGTAGACTGGCTGGTTTATACTCAGCAGTTTCGCCATCTGGGGCGAGACAAATCCATCATATCTTTCACGCTGATTCAGCGCGGTGAGTAGGTCTAAGTTAAGCCGAATAGGAACACCGAATGAGTTCCTCCTAGCCCAGAGCTTCATGAACTTGTCGATACATGGCCCTTCCCTTTTGTCACGGTTGTCAAAGCCGAGGTAAATATGGGCCATCTGCATGCAAAAATCAATATACAGCTGTTAGTACACAAAAAATGGAGGTCCCGGATGTCCAAAACGGACCTGCGCGCATTCTGACCTGATCTGTTACTGATGCACGGCCGTGCACCTATGGTGCACGGGCGTGCAGGCTGGTTTTTCAGGTCAGAAGCAGCACTGCCTTATGCACGGCAGTGCTGCCTGATTTCTAGGCTCGCACGGTCAGTGGCACGGCCGTGCAGCCGACCGTGCACAGTCCCAGGACTTCGAAAATTTTCAGAAAAAACCCCCAAATCTCAAATATAGTTCAACAAAACTTTCACAATAGCAATGATTTGGGCCTGGGTGTGCACGGTTTCAACAACACAAAAAACTACACTAATTTAAACTAAAACTAAACAAGATTGTGGGTTTATTAAACTTTATGAAGAACATCCACAAATCTTGTCCTAAAAATCAAAAGTAAGACAGATCTAAACTAAAAATACATGAAAGAGGTGCAATATTATGAAGGGGTTCATACCTTAGTTGATTTGGAAGGAAAAGATTGAAGATTTAGGCCTAAAGAGATGATTAATCGGGTTGTTTGGTTGCTTGGAACGCGGGTGCAGATTGGGAGTGCAAGTCTTTAGGGTTTTGAAGTTAAAGATGCTTAAATAGCCACAAATTTGGGCTGGGCTTTTGGGCCCGCACGGTCGTGCGCCTGGGCCGCACGGCCGTGCATCATCCTTGCACTCCCCCTTGCACGCCTGTGCTGATCAGGCTTGCTGGTCAGCCAGGTCCGCACGGCCGTGCACCTATGTCGCACGGCCATGCACAGTCTGCAGATTTGCAGAAATGCAGCCTGCAGCTGTATGTTCTCGCGCAGCAACCCTGTTTTGTCCGAAAACATCATTTTAAACCATTTAAACCTGTTTGTCGACTGTTCACGCTCCATTGCTCCTTCCCTCTTTGTTCAAAACCGGTACGAACCTGCACAATACTCGAAACAACGTTAAACTACGAAAATTACAATAAAGCAAGAAATATATACACTAATTACATATTTACCCTTTGGCGCGCCCATACACGTCGTGTTATATTTATTAACGAGTCGCTAGCTAGACTCACTTCTCCGCACTTATTAGGCGCGCGGGTCGTAGAGATCGATCATCTCCTCGGATTTGTCAACCGGTCCATCAATGTAAACTTTGAGGCGATGACCGTTGACTTTGAAAGTCACACCCTCCGAATTTTCAATCGAAACAGTCCCGTAAGGATATACTTCCTTAACAGTGTACGGTCCTGTCCACCGGAATTTCAACTTTCCTGGAAAGAGACGCAGGCGCGAGTTGTAAAGCAGGACCAAGTCGCCTGCCTGAAAATTTTCTCGGTGTTTCAGGCGACTGTCGTGCAACTTCTTCGTGCGCTCTTTGTACAATATCGAGCTCTCATAGGCTTGTTTCCTAAGCTCCTCCAGCTCGTGAATCTGTAAGAAACGGGTCTCATCGCCGGTCTTAAGATCCAAATTTGCCGTTTTAAGAGCCCCGAATGCCCTATGCTCCAGCTCGAATGGGAGATGACACGCTTTGCCATAGACAAGCCTAAAGGGAGTCGTCCCAATAGGCGTCTTGTAAGCCGTCCTAAAGGCCCACAGCGCGTCATCAAGCTTGTCCGCCCAATCCTTGCGGTTTTGATTAACCGACCGCTCAAGGATTCGCTTCAATCCACGGTTAGTGACCTCCACCTGTCCACTTGTCTGTGGATGATACGGGGTGGATAACCTATGGTGGACACCATAACGTGCTAACGCGCGATCAAGTTGCGCATTGCAGAAATGCGTGCCACGGTCACTAATCAATGCCTTTGGGGCACCAAACCGTGAGAACAAGCTCCTAACAAACCTCACTACAACTCGGGCATCATTTGTGGGCAAGGCTTGCGCCTCGGCCCACTTTGATACGTAATCAACAGCCACGAGTATATATCTATTGCCCCGTGAGGAGGGGAACGGTCCCATGAAGTCTATGCCCCAAATGTCAAAGACCTGACAGACTTGAATCGGGTTTTGCGGCATTTGGTCGCGTGCCGATATGTTCGTCGCCCTCTGGCACGAATCACAAGCACCAACCAGTATCTGGGCGTCACGAAAGAGTGTGGGCCAGTAAAACCCGGAGTCTAACACTTTCTTAGCAGTGTAATTCGCTCCATGGTGACCTCTGGTAGGCCCCTCGTGACAATCGCGCAAGATCTGCGCCGCCTCCACCCCAAACACACAACGGCGAATCAACTGATCCGCCCCGACCCGGAAAAAAAATGGGTCATCCCAGAAGTAATGCTTTAGGTCCGCGAAGAACTTCCTCTTTTGCTGGTGCGACAATCCTTTGATGAGGATCCCGCACGCGAGGTAGTTCGCAAAATCCGCGAACCATGGTGATACATCTTCCACCGACTCGACGCTCATCAAGAACTCGTGGGGAAAGTTATCATTAATGGTATCCCACGCGCAGTTCACGGCATCATCATGCTCGAGCCTGGACAGATGATCAGCAGCGACATTCAGGGCACCCTTCTTGTCCTGAATCTCTATATCGAACTCCTGCAGCAACAGGATCCACCTAATCAGGCGCGGTTTCGCGTCCTGTTTGCTGAAAAGGTATCGGATCGCTGCATGGTCCGTATAGACAATGGTCTTCCACAGCACCAAATATGATCTAAACTTGTCGAATGCAAATACTACAGCAAGAAGCTCTTTTTCAGTCGTGGTGTAATGCTCCTAAGCATCATGAAGAGTGTTACTAGCGTAGTAGATCTGGTGGAAGTGCTTGTCCTTCCGCTGTCCCAAGACCGCCCCTATCGCGAAGTCACTCGCATTCCACATAATCTCGAATGGCAGCTCCCAGTCGGGTGCTACCAATATAGGGGCCTCAACAAGCAAACGCTTCAGAAGGCCAAATGCCTTCACACACTCTGCACCAAACACAAACGGTGCATCCTTTTCCAACAAACGGGTCATCGGTCGGGCGATCTTTGAAAAGTCTTTGATGAATCGCCTGTAAAATCCCGCATGACCCAAAAAGCTGCGGATCGCTCTGACAGAGGTGGGTGGAGGGAGCCTAGAAATGATATCTACTTTGGCAGGATCAACCTCCAACCCACTTTGGGAGACCTTATGCCCCAGGACTATTCCTTCCTTCACCATGAAGTGGCATTTTTCCCAGTTTAGCACAAGACTGGTCTCCTCACACCTCTGAAGCATCCGCTCCAGGTTCCCCAGACACTGATCGAACGAACTCCCAAAAATGGAAAAATCATCCATGAACACCTCCATGGAGTCCTCGATCATGTCATGAAAAATGGCAACCATGCAACGCTGGAAGGTCGCCGGCGCATTGCACAGCCCAAATGGCATACGCCGGTAGGCGAATGTGCCAAAAGGGCATGTAAAGGTCGTCTTATCCTGGTCCACAGGATCGATAGGGATCTGAAAGTATCCAGAGAAACCATCAAGGAAACAGTAGTACAACTTCCCCGACAGTCGTTCCAACATCTGATCGATGAATGGAAGCGGGAAGTGATCCTTGCGGGTGGCGTCATTGAGCTTGCGATAGTCAATGCAAACTCTCCACCCCGTGACGGTCCTCGTAGGAATCAACTCATTCCTATCATTCGTGACCACCGTCATGCCACCCTTCTTGGGCACGACGTGCACAAGACTAACCCATACAGAATCCGAGATGGGATATATCAATCCAGCATCAAGCAATTTAATTACCTCGGATTTAACAACATCTTGCATGTTCGGGTTCAGACGCCTCTGGTGCTGCGCACAAGGCTTGTAGACATCCTCCATCAAGATTTTATGAGTACAGAAAGAGGGATTAATCCCCTTGATGTCCACGATCTTCCAGGCAATTGCCCGTTTATGAAGTTTCAGAACTCTCAACAACTCGCTCTTTTCTTCCACAGTCAATGAAGACGATATGATCACCGGTAGACGCCCCTCATCATCCAGAAATGCATACTCGAGATGCGGTGGGAGCTCCTTCAGCTCTAGAGACGGTGGATCCTCAACAGACGGCTTCGCCTTCTCCTCTTCCTCTCGCTCAATTTCCACAAAACGCTCCGGACTTTGGGAACCATCATCACCGATCTGATAGACCGGCTGCTCATCTATATGGCCCTCCTGCATAATGCCATCTAGGCTCCCACACAACAGATGTGTGTCCGAAACATCTCTCTCCCAAGCACCTCTGACATGAGAGCTGACACACTGGTCTACTATATCAAGATAGTATAGTGTATCGTCTTGGCTCTCAGGATGGCACATCGACCTCTGAATGTCAAAAGTTACGTGCTCATCATTGACTCGGAGTGTGATCTGGCCCGCAGCCACGTCAACAATCATCCTTGCCGTGTTAAGGAAAGGACGTCCGAGAATCAAAGGGACTTTAGAGTCCTCATCCATATCTAGGATAACAAAGTCCACAGGGAAAACAAATTTGTCAATCTTGACAAACATATTTTCTACAAACCCCCGTGGATACTTGATCGAACGATCAGCGAGGCGAATACTCATCCTGGTGGGTGAAGGTTCACCCAGATCCAACTTCTCGAAAACCTTATAAGGCATAAGGTTTATGCTGGGCCCCAAGTCTGCGAGTGCATTACTAACAGTCATATCACCTATCAGACAAGGGATGGTAAAGCTACCAGGATCGCCCATCTTCATGGGCAGTCTATTCTGCAGAATTGCAGAGCAGTTCTCGTTCAACAGAACGCAGGACAGGTCCTCAAGTTTTTGCTTGTTTGTGAGGATGTCCTTCAAGAATTTGGCATACTTAGGCATCTGTGCTAAGGCCTCTACAAACGGGATGTTTATATGTAGCTGCTTGAACAGCTCGAGAAATTTCCCGTATTGCGCCTCGTCTTTCTGCTTCCTAAGTCTGCCAGGATATGGAACAGGAGGAGTGTAATCTGTGACTGGCCTCGGTAACTGTGCTGTACTTGCTGGGACTCGCCTAGCGTGCACCTCGTCCGAAGACTCAGTCTGGACCGTCTCAGTGATCGGTGGTGAGCCCGATGTGTCAGGTCCCATGGTTTTACCACTCCTCGTCATTATGGCATTAACATGCCCCCTTGGATTAGGCTCAGTGTTGCCTGGGAGACCACCCTGCTGTCTCTCAGACATCATCTTTGCCATCTGGCCAACCTGGTTCTCTATGGCCTGCATCGACGCCTTTTGGCCCCTCATCTCTCCCTCATAATTCGTGAAGTGCTCCTCATGCTGCTGGTAGCGCTGCTCAGCGATCTGATTTGTATTAGAGGTGTTGGTAAGGAGCTGAGACATCATCTCCTCCAGCTTAGACATACCATGGGGGGCGTGCTGCTGGGAGCTGCTCCCGGCGCCCTGGTTCTGGTATTGGTTCGGTCTCTGCTGGGACGATTGACCACGAGCCTGGTATGGCTGTTGGTTGGACTGGTAGGACTGTTGGTTGGACTGGTAAGGCTGTTGGTTGGACTGGTAAGGCTGTTGGGACTGGTAGGACTGTTGTGGTGCGGCTGCTCTCTGCTGGAATCCGAGAGGGTTCTGGTTCGAAGTACCAGATCTCCACCCGAAGTTCGGGTGATTTCTCCAACCCGGATTATAAGTGTTACTGTAAGGGATATTCTGGGGTCTCGTTTGATTACCCATGTAGTCCACTTCCTCGTGGCCTGTATACATCACCCCCTGAGCACACGAGCCAGGCTTGTGAGATACCCCGCACTCCACACACAAACAATCGGACTGCGCTACGTGTTGCTGAGAGTTATCGAATATCGTAGCTAGAGCCGCTATCTGTGCCGAAATCGCCGTATAGTTATCCACGGCATGCACACCAGCCTTGGCAGATGAAGACATAGATCTATCATTCTGCCGGGATTTAGATTTTAGGGACGCCTTCTCAATAATGCTCCACGCTTCCCTAGGAGACTTTGTTCCGATGTCTCCCCCAGCGTATACATCAAGGCGTTCCTGAGACGCATACCCGAGTCCCTGATAAAAAGTTTGCACCAAATGCCTTTTCGAAAGCAAATGGTGCGGGCAACTCAAGAGTAGGTCTTTAAACCTTTCCCAGGCCGTGTACAATGATTCATCATCATCCTGACGAAAAGTCATGATGCGATTCCTCAGTTTTTGTGTCTTTTCAGGAGGAAAATACTGCTGCATGAATTGTTGTGACAACTCTGCCCAAGTCGTGATCGACCCTGCGGGTTGTGACAGAAGCCAAGTCCGGGCTTTGTCCCGCAGTGAGAATGGGAAGAGTCGGAGACGGATAGCATCATCGGAGATGCCCGTCATCTTAAAGGTGGCTAAAACCTCTAAGAATGCAGCAATATGTCGGCCTGGATCCTCGTGCTCCAGTCCACCGAATTGCACCGAGTTTTGTATCATATTCACGATACTAGATTTGATCTCGAAATGGTCCGCCAAAATAGCCGGACGGACAATACTCGGCGCGAGTCCATCTCCTCCTGGACGACCACTATCATTCAGCGGAATGTCGTCATCCGCCATGATAATGTCGTTGTGGGCGTCCGACCCGTTGTCGTCGGCCAGATCGTGCCTCGCCTCCTCAATTGGGACCTCAACAATAGGAGCAACAATAAGAATATCAGAAACAAGACGCAATTTATGAAGTCTAATCCGCTCGCTTCTCCTCAGGCGCCTTAGCTCCTCGTCAGAAAGATCAACAGAAGACCCAGGGTTTGTGGACATCAACCTGCATGTAAGAATGATACAGTTGCAACAGGCGAATATATGACAAACCCAAAAAGGCGATAAAAGACAGAAATATAAATAAATAAAATAAAGAATCAATAAATTCATGCGAAAATAACGGAACGCAAATATATTCAAGAAAATCAAATATAAACAAATAGAATCAATAAAATGAACAGAAATAAGCAGACAAAGCCTAAAACTATACAAAGAATGAAATTAATAATTAGTCCGAATACGAACAAATAAATCTAATTAATCAAATAACGAACAAATCAAATTCATAGACAAACCAATTAATCCAATATTCAATAAATTAAATCTATCAACATCCTAATGAACGAAAAATCAAATCAAACAATCCTATAAGCAGATAAATGAACGAATCTATATGCAACCTATAAACCAATCTAAAATTAATCCAATATATCAACAGACAGATAAATCTAATAAAAATTCAAATAATCATATATGCAAATAAATCAATGAAATAACGAATCAAAGAAGTATAAACAAGTATTCACAAGCATGTACACTGGTAAAAAGTTGACTCGGTTCGTTCCTAAAGCTCGTCGCGTCCCCGGCAACGGCGCCAAAAACTTGACGTGTGCGTAACTATACATATTTTACAATGGATTTTAACACACGTTTTTGCTTTAATATTTATAAAAATGGTTTAGACCTTAATATTAAAACACACACAATAGGGCAAGTGTACCCTGTCATATATGTAGTAACGTACAGATAAGAACCAGATATCGATCCATGGACGCGCGCGGAGCAATTGTACTAAAACTCTGTCCCCGATTTACCAATAGGAAAAGATAAGTTTGAGTTTTGTTTAAAACTAAATTAATTCTAAAACATATAAATAACTTAACTACGACTCCAAATAGAAAATATAACTATATAAACTATATTTTTGCCAATCCTAGCATGTTATCTAAATATAATAAGTAATATAGGTGCGTGATCAACATTCCCATTTTCCGACAGTTAGTGTCCCTTTCGGACATCCTAACATGACAACTATGCAGAAAGCTAACACGAATACACACGTTAACCGCTTCAAGTCGTTCATTAGCGAGCAGCTGATATGATCTCACACAGATCTTCTAAAGATAAGTTAGTCATCCGTTAAGAGTATTCTAACCTCACTAATTCAGGGAAGCGATACGGAATACACAACACAGCCACCTAAACTAGCATAAAGTAGAGCATTTCACAACCTATTCCATTTTACCAACTTTGACCCCAGATCTACTAAGATCGCTATTTTTACCAAAATAACTACCAAAGATCATTAACCGTGTCAAAGACTAGTAACGGCACCATTAGGCTTTTTAAACCCTTTTACGTGTCGGTAAGCATTTTTAACCGTTATTCGACTGACTTTAACCAAACCAATACCCGGTTACAGTTTCATGGCATAAACTATTTAACAAGTTAACTAGTCTACTACCGGACGATTAAACGGACGGTTTTTCAACATTTATCCGCCTAACACATTCGACAATCGCTAAAGTCATTCAAATACAGCTACAAATCCATCAACAATGAAACAAGGTTGCGCTATGATCATCAAGATCTAATACGTGAAAAACGCCAAATTTATACAAAACATGATTACATGCTAAACGATTGTTTTTTCTACTAAAGTTTACTAAACATGATTACTAGACTATAATGTATTACATAAACAACACAAACAAGCTTAAACAAACTGATTTGAATCAAATGAAAGCATAATAGATCAAACCATAAAACTCGAATGCGATGGATTGGATGATGATCGATGATCCGGATGAGTTCCCGAGCTCGTTCCTCGCCTTTGCAGCTGCTCACATGTCCAGAAAATCGCCCAGAATCGCCCAGAGACCACCCAATAGTTGATCTGTGGGTTCTGCTCTGTTTTTATAGAAATTTTGATCTTTGGCACGGCCGTGCGCATAAAGGGCACGGCCGTGCACTTTAACTTTTTGAGTTGACGTGCAAGTGGGCAAGTGGTTGGGCTGCTCCTGGAAATATCTAGATATTCCGCACGGCCGTGCACCTAAGGTGCACGGGCGTGCGGGTCTGGTTGTGGCCGAGTGCTGATGGTGCACTGCCTGGTGCACTGGCAGTGCACCCGGGAACTTGAGTCGCACGGGCACCCGCACGGCAGTGCTGATCAGGGTGCCCGAGAACATTAGCTGCACGCCAGGTCGCACTGGCAGTGCAGCTCGTCTGTGTCCGAGTAACCTGAGTCCGCACGGGCGTGCACCTGGGGTGCACGGCCGTGCACTATTTCCAGACTTGGCTGATTTTGCAGAAACTTTCCGTCTTGTCTGATTTTCGCCTGGTTTCTTCGACTTTGCTCGTGGGACGTCGTTTAAGACCTGCAATAAACATATGAAGCGGTTAAGTACCGAATTCGTGCAATTATGGTCGAAAACGCGTAATTTGGGAGTTAAATCGGGGACTTAAATATGTATATTTTAACGTATATCAGCACCACACTCAAAATAAATTGAAAATTTGGTTACTAATTTTTTTTTAATGGTGACTTTCTATGTACTGGACCGAATTGGTCACCGGGTTTCGTCTAAGACGTTACCCGTCAGCTCCGCGAGCGGACACGATGTTCTATCGGGCCCGCCACTGTGACATCCGTCACCCTCGTCTTTCATTTAATTTACAATAATAGCCCTTCAAATGTGTCCATTATAGTCCTTGTAAGTTTCGCCGTTTTCAAATTTAATTTTTAATGCGAACTAAAAATTTATCATTTATATTTATTAATTTATTGGGTAAAAGTTTTAATCATAAGCGTATGTTGAGACGTATTCGCAAAAAAAAAATATTTTTTTAAAACAATTCTATTTTTTTTTTCTTTTCTAAAGTTATAAGGGTAGCTTAAAAGAGTTAAAGTTGGTTTGGTTAAGTTGGTTAGTATTATTAAGAAAAAGTTAATCAAAATGCTAACAAAACAAACAAGGTTAAACATGAGGGACTCCTTTTGCCAAAACCTGAAACTTTTAAAAATCTTTTCCTCCTTCTTTCTTGCTGCACGGTTTTCCGGCGGAGAGGTGGCCGGATCCGGCTAAATTCCGGCGAGGAATTTTAAGGGATTTAAACGCTTGTTAACGCTCCTACTTTATTCCATAACGTATCTTCATGAGTTTCTAACTGTTTCGGGTCTTAAATTGATAATAAAACAGGTTTTAATCGAATTAATTCGGGTTCTAATGAGGTGTAACCGATCGGAAATAATGAAACATTCAAAACGCTCGTTTTGTCAACCATTATATAAACTGATAGTGCCAAATCGTGTCTGCACTTTTACTCATTTCAAACCCATGAAAAACACATCACGAACGCGTCTAGAAAGCTTCATAATCGGCACTTTAGTTTTCGCCCCTTTCTTCTTCTTTTCAATCAATAAACGCGATTGTAAGTTACGTTTTATGTTGCCGTTTTGTTTAGTTATTGATTCCGAACCAAACCCCCTTATCACAGATCAAAATTGTATCTGAATCGGGTTATTAAGTTTGTGTTAGGGTTAGGGTTCTTGCTAGGTGAATTGGGGAAGAAGATGACATCTCAACATGTGTTTAAGTAAATTCTGATTTTAATTATATAAACAAGCATGACATGTGGCTTAGTGGTTTGATGGGTGTTTCTATCTGGAAGGGATCCAGGTTCGAAACCCACTTGATGCACATCTTTTTGCTGATTTTTTTTTAATTTATTATTTCATTATTTATTTCCTTTATTTTAATAATTTAAAATTCATTTAAACTTAAAATATTCATAATAAATTCATGTTTGATCCAAAAATCATGAAAATTTAGGTGTAGCATCTTGACACCATGAAGAAAATTACCACACTTTTATTTCTGAAAAATGTTTTTATTTTTATATTTTTATTGAATTAACTTGTTTTAATCATATTTAATTCATTAAAAATTTATTTTTAATGATTTTAATCTCAAAATTTTTGATAAATTATTTCTAATCATTATGAACTGAAATAAAAATTATTGGATCAGAAAACACTTATTTTTATTAAATTTCCTATTTTTAATCATTTAAACGTGATTAAATCTCATTAAATCAGTTTTAAATATAAATAAGTCTATAAAAATTATGAGAAAATTATTTTTACTTGTTTACATTAGAAAGCATCTATTTTCTATAAAAATAGCTTTTTTGGATCATGTATTGTATTATTTGTATTATTTTATCAATTACGACATAATTAAACGTTTATTTATTTATACTATTACAACACCTATTTTATAAATACTTTTTTTATATAAAATAGAAATACTCTTATGGTTTAATGTCTTTATTATCTTTTGTTGGATCATTGTGTAACTCAAAAATTATTTATTTATATATTTATGATTATTATATTTATTTTAATTTAGTTAAGGTAATTAACTAAATTATTTTTGTCTTATTTATTCAAACATATTTTTAACTAAATATTCAATAGGTAATAATTATATTATTTAAACCACATTTACAACCTTTCATATATTATTTGTGATATACAACTTTTACATTAACGCGACTTATCATAAAAACTCTAATTCCCCAAATCGACTTAGCAAACCCTAATGCCTTAGACCCTAGATACCTTAGACTTTGTAGACTTTACCTTACTAGTATTTATATACGTTATAGGTTGAATTCCTCGGAATTCTCACTACTTAGCTCACGATCGCTTAAGTTGGATCTTAATCGCTTTCACAAACTGTGAGTATATCTTTCCCCTTTTTACTGTTTTACACTTTTGGGGTGACTCATGTACGCTTATTACTTTATTCACTTAATCATGGTTTATTCTATATTCACAATCGCAATTCTTGTATGTGTTTTACTTGTTGATTCGTTGATAGTGTGTACTTATGACCTTAATCATTAACCGCTGGGCGGCCTAGCATAGCAATAAATAGTACTTAATTATTGTTATGTGTGAACGATTATTCATCGCCTACTGTGAGCGAATACTATATATATGTGACTCTTGATTCTTTGAACGAAAGGTTTGATTTTGGGTAGCATTTGTACACAGCTTGAACACTAAATTGTAGATAGTATGACACGTGAATTGCGAAACACTTTTTCTACTATATGTATTCAAACAGGGTATGCTCACCAATACATTTTTGTATTGACATATACTATTTTCGTACATGTTTCAGGTTATTATTGAGAAGTTTCTTTTAAGCTTTTGGATTTATATTTAAGCTTTGATTTCATTGTAATCTAGTTAGACTTGACGCTTTAGAATCATTGTACTTTGTATTTTCATTTCAATGTAATAAATTATTTAATCAATGTATTCAAATTTACACTTTAGTCCATGAGCTATTGAACAATCGTCACTACGTGACACCTCGATGTTTCCGCCATCGGTTGGGGTGTTACAGATTGGTATCAGAGCCATGGTTATAGGAAATTAGGTTATTAGAATGCCTTTTAGCCTAGTCTATAACTAAGCTTACTTTCACGAGTCCTCTCGTTTATATTTCTCTTATTTCCTATTATTTTCTTTCAAGATATTTTCGTTATGATTATTTCTCGTTATTCTTTCGATATTTTTTTTTGGCGAAGAAGACACTCGTATTTCACAAACGAAACGATATCATCAAGTTAGGAGTGGTATCCATACCTTTGTGATTAGTTTCACTTCTCTATATGTTATTTATCCTAGGAAGATGTCTTTGAGATAGGAGTGATATCCACACCTCAAAGAGTATTTCCTTCAAAAAGAAACTTAACCACTAAGCTGGGAGTGATATCCTTAACTTAGTGATTGGTTTCATTCCACAATCGTTTTCAATTTTGAAATACATCTTTGAGTAAGGAGTGAAATCCACATCTCAAGGATCTATTTCTACACCTCGTTGATTATAAATTTTCTTAAATATTGGTAATCTATTACATACGTTAATTTTATCATTCACGTCATTTTTAAATCTTGGTCTTTTAAAACACATTAGATTTACACATACTTCATGGAATGATTTCATGTTGCATTTTATAAACTAGTATTACATATATTACAAGTCAAACGTAAACCTTTTGTTTTCATATGACGTAACCAATATATGATTTCGAAAGGAACTTGCAACTAATAATAAGCCTTATAACATTTTTCAAACTCAACTCCTTGTAAACACATATCTACGAAGATTTTTCAAATGAACCAGTTTTGAATCTAAAACACACTTCGATTTCTAAAAAAAAAAAATTTATTTTCATGCATCACTAACTATTCTTTCAACAATATCACAAAGTCGAGTAAACTGCGAAAATTTACCTTTTACACTTATACTCTTTCAGTTGCAAAAACTTTTGGTTTAACAAAACAATGGACATATCTTTTTATCAGAATATTGCTAAATGTCTTTTATAGTATAACGCATATATGTAAAATTATTAGATTTTAAACTCACATGCCAGTAGGCTATACACCCGTTCCGTGCACATTCATTTGCCGTAAATTTAATTATTTTATTCTTGCACCATTTTTATTCCTAGTTATTTCTAATACGTTATTTGTGATTATTTCACATTGCCTATTTGCATTAATTCAACTCATTTACTTTCATTTTGTACAATTGTACGATTTACTCGATTTATGTAATACTATTCTTTCAGTCGGAGTTTTATACTATACTTATGTACTTGACGCACATTTGGTATGCATATTTTTCCTGTTTTTGAGCAAAACCCTGTTATACTTTACATTATTTTGTTCATCATCATGGCCAATGGACATACTAGTTGATAACTCATATGAGATCTAAGCCAGTGCCCACGTACAACTCGGATTAGAGTATTTCTTTAATCCGAGGGGAACGGTGTAAACCTCAGGGTCTATCAATATGAGTGTTTAGAGTCAACGATGTGAACAGAAGTTACCAGTTAAGGGCGAACCCGAAAGGGAAGAACCTCTAACCATGTCGATTACTTACACATTATTCTCATTACGGTTAAAGGGAAAACCCGAAAGGGAAGGACCTCTAACCATGTCATGATTAAACATCATTTCTTTACAGTGGCTATTACATATTGGTTGCACGCATTTATTTCTTGTTAAGGTTATGGAAAAGCATAACACCCTAGTGTAAGGTAAATCGATGATTACGGTCCGGAACGCAATCATGGGCTTACAGGTACATGAGGGTGGTGTGTGATTCTACTTAGGCTGTTGGTAGTCAATTAGTACGAATCTAAAGTATCGGAGTGTTGTGGGTCAGCTGCGGTACACCCTATATATAAGCATAAACGATACTGCGGGAACGGACTAGGAGTCTGACCAAGAACCTACCCATTACTTAGAAATTACCTCTTCATTAGATCATTGACAAATAACTAGCCTTTCGATAAGAACATTTTACATAAGCTTCAATTAGTTTTGTTGGAGCCTTTCGTTTTAACCACATCTACTGAAAACCTAAACTTTGTATACTTTTACACTCCCTATTAGTCAAAATCCTGTTGCCTGCATTTAATAAAGTTCGGGCAGAAACCTTTCTAAAGTAGGGGAGACTACCTTCATCAGTGCCTTTTCCTCACCCGTTACACATTCCCAAAACTTTTCTCATTTAAACTCTCAACTTTCTAACTTTGGATTAACTGTCGAAAGAATTTGAAACTTTTACTTTGGATATTAGACAACTAACTTTAAACTTTGAGGAATCATAAATGATGAAACTTTCTTTTAAAAATTTAGTTGACTTTTACAACGCCTTTTGTTTCATAGTAACCTCCACTTGAAGAAATTTCGAGACGAAATTTTCTAAAGTAAGGGAGACTGTGACATCCGTCACCCTCGTCTTTCATTTAATTTACAATAATAGCCCTTCAAATGTGTCCATTATAGTCCTTGTAAGTTTCGCCGTTTTCAAATTTAATTTTTAATGCGAACTAAAAATTTATCATTTATATTTATTAATTTATTGGGTAAAAGTTTTAATCATAAGCGTATGTTGAGACGTATTCGCAAAAAAAAAAAAAATTTTAAAACAATTCTATTTTTTTTTTCTTTTCTAAAGTTATAAGGGTAGCTTAAAAGAGTTAAAGTTGGTTTGGTTAAGTTGGTTAGTATTATTAAGAAAAAGTTAATCAAAATGCTAACAAAACAAACAAGGTTAAACATGAGGGACTCCTTTTGCCAAAACCTGAAACTTTTAAAAATCTTTTCCTCCTTCTTTCTTGCTGCACGGTTTTCCGGCGGAGAGGTGGCCGGATCCGGCTAAATTCCGGCGAGGAATTTTAAGGGATTTAAACGCTTGTTAACGCTCCTACTTTATTCCATAACGTATCTTCATGAGTTTCTAACTGTTTCGGGTCTTAAATTGATAATAAAACAGGTTTTAATCGAATTAATTCGGGTTCTAATGAGGTGTAACGGATCGGAAATAATGAAACATTCAAAACGCTCGTTTTGTCAACCATTATATAAACTGATAGTGCCAAATCGTGTCTGCACTTTTACTCATTTCAAACCCATGAAAAACACATCACGAACGCGTCTAGAAAGCTTCATAATCGGCACTTTAGTTTTCGCCCCTTTCTTCTTCTTTTCAATCAATAAACGCGATTGTAAGTTACGTTTTATGTTGCCGTTTTGTTTAGTTATTGATTCCGAACCAAACCCCTTATCACAGATCAAAAATTGTATCTGAATCGGGTTATTAAGTTTGTGTTAGGGTTAGGGTTCTTGCTAGGTGAATTGGGGAAGAAGATGACATCTCAACATGTGTTTAAGTAAATTCTGATTTTAATTATATAAACAAGCATGACATGTGGCTTAGTGGTTTGATGGGTGTTTCTATCTGGAAGGGATCCAGGTTCGAAAACCCACTTGATGCACATCTTTTTGCTGATTTTTTTTTTAATTTATTATTTCATTATTTATTTCCTTTATTTTAATAATTTAAAATTCATTTAAACTTAAAATATTCATAATAAATTCATGTTTGATCCAAAAATCATGAAAATTTAGGTGTAGCATCTTGACACCATGAAGAAAATTACCACACTTTTATTTTCTGAAAAATGTTTTATTTTTATATTTTTATTGAATTAACTTGTTTTAATCATATTTAATTCATTAAAAATTTATTTTTAATGATTTTAATCTCAAAATTTTTGATAAATTATTTCTAATCATTATGAACTGAAATAAAAATTATTGGATCAGAAAACACTTATTTTTATTAAATTTCATATTTTTAATCATTTAAACGTGATTAAATCTCATTAAATCAGTTTTAAATATAAATAAGTCTATAAAAATTATGAGAAAAATTATTTTTACTTGTTTACATCAGAAAGCATCTATTTTCTATAAAAATAGCATTTTTGGATCATGTATTGTATTATTTGTATTATTTTATCAATTACGACATAATTAAACGTTTATTTATTTATACTATTACAACACCTATTTTATAAATACTTTTTTTATATAAAATAGAAATACTCTTATGGTTTAATGTCTTTATTATCTTTTGTTGGATCATTGTGTAACTCAAAAATTATTTATTTATATATTTATGATTATTGTATTTATTTTAATTTAGTTAAGGTAATTAACTAAATTATTTTTGTCTTATTTATTCAAACATATTTTTAACTAAATATTCAATAGGTAATAATTATATTATTTAAACCACATTTACAACCTTTCATATATTATTTGTGATATACAACTTTTACATTAACGCGACTTATCATAAAAACTCTAATTCCCCAAATCGACTTAGCAAACCCTAATGCCTTAGACCCTAGATACCTTAGACTTTGTAGACTTTACCTTACTAGTATTTATATTACGTTATAGGTTGAATTCCTCGGAATTCTCACTACTTAGCTCACGATCGCTTAAGTTGGATCTTAATCGCTTTCACAAACTGTGAGTATATCTTTCCCCCTTTTTACTGTTTTACACTTTTGGGGTGACTCATGTACGCTTATTACTTTATTCACTTAATCATGGTTTATTCTATATTCACAATCGCAATTCTTGTATGTGTTTTACTTGTTGATTCGTTGATAGTGTGTACTTATGACCTTAACCATTAACCGCTGGGCGGCCTAGCATAGCAATAAATAGTACTTAATTATTGTTATGTGTGAACGATTATTCATCGCCTACTGTGAGCGAATACTATATATATGTGACTCTTGATTCTTTGAACGAAAGGTTTGATTTTGGGTAGCATTTGTACACAGCTTGAACACTAAATTGTAGACAGTATGACACGTGAATTGCGAAACACTTTTTCTACTATATGTATTCAAACAGGGTATGCTCACCAATACATTTTTGTATTGACATATACTATTTTCGTACATGTTTCAGGTTATTATTGAGAAGTTTCTTTTAAGCTTTTGGATTTATATTTAAGCTTTGATTTCATTGTAATCTAGTTAGACTTGACGCTTTAGAATCATTGTACTTTGTATTTTCATTTCAATGTAATAAATTATTTAATCAATGTATTCAAATTTACACTTTAGTCCATGAGCTATTGAACAATCGTCACTACGTGACACCTCGATGTTTCCGCCATCGGTTGGGGTGTTACAGCCACCGTGCAAACTGACCTTCGCCCGGAAACCGTACTGCCCCCACGCGAGAAACTTGCTTGGGTAACAGTTGGGTAAAACCGGGTTGCCCTTCGGATCGAACCATGTATCGGTAGGAAATGAGGTGCTATTTTGTTACTTAGACCATGTGTAGTAGGGGGTGAAAAATTTAAGGTCCCCTTTTCTGATTGGTCCACGTAGCAGCTGAGTTAGCATAAGGCTTGAATTTAAAACAGGGTCTAATGGGAGTGGGAAAATTTTAAGGCCCCTGTTTTTTATTGGTTGTTTATTTAATTATTTCTTTTTAATTAATCAACTAAAAGTAAAACAAAGACAAATAATATTAAAAAAAATTACAAATAATATTAAAAACACACAGCTAATATTAATTAAAATCATACAACTAAAACGCAACTTAAAAAAATATAATAGCAAAATTAAAAAAAAAAAGCGAAACACACTACAGGTTATATTTATCAAGAATTTGTTGCCTATGAAGTTGTGCTAGTCGCAGGGCGTCTCTCCTTCGAGGTGGTCGATCGATCCGGACAAAAACTCAATATCCTTTTCACTTCGCCTCGCCTCGCCTCTTGGATCTCCAAGAACCTTTTATTCTCAACCACTCTTTGTTGTATAGTTTCCAAACATCTTTGACCAAGGTCGAAGACGACTCGCCTTTCCACCTTTTCGCACTTTTCTCCCGGGTAGTCGAGCCAAATCTTCCTCTTCCTCCTCCTCCTCGTCCACGTCGTCGACATTAATAAGATCATTTAAGCTCACATAGCGACCATCGGATGACGGTGTATCCGGATCTCGCAAGGAGGAGGTTTTGCTTCGTTTTGCTCTCCTTCCCTTGCGCCTAATACCGGACCCCATAGGCGGTACCAGTCCCCACTTAGATCTTTTTTTTTCAACATCTCACAAATCCTCAAATATGAGAACGACCAACGGGTTGCGTTGAATTCCTCCAACGCTCTTGCTAACACCCCATCATTACCTTCCCCAATGCCCCTGTTGTCGCTACAACGTTGAAAAACTTCTGCAAAAGCATGACATCTATTATTTATATCGGTCCGCTTTCCTGATATCGAATCGTTGTCCCGATATTCCCCTCGACCCATGACGGTAAAAAATAGTTCTCGAATTCTCATCTAAAACAAAGGTTTGTCTTGATTGTTCGCTACAAAATAAAAAAAATTATATTAAAAAAATGAACTGATTAACAAAAAAAGAATTATGGAATCTAACTATATATAACTATATATATATATAATACGATTAAAAATAATAACTAACTTCGGGATCCTCCGATATGTCGAGCCAAGCCTGCACTAGTGCAAACTCCTCGTCTTTCGTCCAAGTTTGATACTTCTATTTTTGAAGGGGCACGTTAGCTTCCTTTTTTTGTGCGAGCGTCTCACCCCCCCCCCCCCGATTGAGAACCCTCGGTTGATGTGGTAGTTCGGGCTCAGCTTGAGTTTCAGGCACGACCTCGGTTCATCTTGAGAACCTTGGCCATAGTTTATGTTCATGTTTGACACATACCCTATTGGCCCTTCAAAAACTTGACACGGCATGCTAAGTAATTGTGCGTATCACATTATGTTCGCGTCTAAATCGCCCCCAATTAAAACTGGGTGGCGGTTGGGTTGTGTTTGGCCGCGTAGCATTCGGGTTACCCGGGCGAGACGCGACCCCAAAAGGTGGACGGTATGAAACATTTTTGTTTGTAGTTTGAATAAATATGTTTTGTTTTGTTTGTAGTTGTTGCTGTGTTGTATACATATATGTATTTTTTTTTTTTTGAACGGCTATACATATATGTATACATACATGTACTTCAAAAACAAAAGTAACCGTTTGGAAAAAATAATAACGTTGGAGGCTTCATTTTTTTTGACCGTTCGAAAATTTAACCGTTTGATAAATCAACGTGGCACATTATAATTGGTTTATCAATTTGTATTTCAGCATTATGTTTATATCGTTCGGGCAAAGTTTTGTGTCATAGCACCTCACCATAAAGGTGTGTGGGGCGCGAAATTCGAAATAACTCCCATAATCACGGTCGAGTAATGGTGATCTTATCATAGACTTTTAAAAATTCACTAGGTGCTATTTTCAAAGTTTACATTACATTAATTGATCACTATCTGTTCATAGTAAAAGTCTATGCATCTCCATGCTGTAAGACAGACTATAATACATTTTATTAAAAAAAAAAAAAAAAGATTATATTACATTTAATATTTTTATGGAATCCAACTTTGAATTCGATATTAAAACTCATTTCCTTTTTCTAACAAGGTATATTATAAGGGTGCGTTTTATAGTAAAACGTTAATATGTTAATAAAAGTCACCCATCATATGTAGTACGAGCTATTATGTACCTCAAATATGTGTAGTACGATATCAGACCCCGACCATTAATTTATAAACATTCAAAAAGAAGATTAATATTATTCAATAAATCAACAACTGGCATACAGAAAAATACTAGTATATATTACACAAACGTAGGTAAGAAATAGAAAGGTTTGCTAAAGTCATAGAGCTGAATTGAATTTAATATAGATCCAAATAATGAAGTCCCCTTCAATATATTATTGTAATAATATCATAATACTATTATAATAAGCATAGCCCTTGACCCCACCCCCTCTTGTTTGGGGGTTGGTTTTATTTTCACATCTTCTTGCACGTCCACTATAAAAAAAGATATCCAATTGCTCATATGTCGACATTTGGGACCCCTAAGTTTAATTTGTACCAGAACTCATTTGTTAATCACATTCACCAATTTTTTCTTCCTCTCTCTCACACACAACTTCACTCATTTGTCCATTTGAGCCATCACATTAGCTATGCACAAACATAGGAACAAACACAAGTATAAATATCTTGAACATTTCCTATCGAATTCACCGAGGGTTTCTGGGAATTCGATCATGGAGCGTGGACCTCTCACGGTTGATCAAGATGATTGTGAAAACTCAACAGAAAATAGCGAAGGTTCGCCATTTTCTAGCGTGTTTAGTGACACCAAGACCACTTCCACTTTGTCCCGTAAAAGGTTAGTCTAGTGTTAGTATGGAGCACACACATACACAATTCTGATTAATTTCCTTGACATGTTCAAAACAAACTTATTAACACAACAAATTAGAGTAATAGTTTTGTAACATATGTTGCAATTTGTTATAGTAAACGTTCAATACAAAAACGAGTCATCTCAGTGCCAGTAAAAGAAATTGAAAGATCTCGGCTTAAGAGTGAGGTAAATGCCCCACCTTCGGATTCTTGGTCCTGGAGAAAGTACGGTCAGAAACCCATCAAAGGCTCACCGTACCCTCGGTAAGTTAACACTTAACACAGTAGTCTACGTCTCAATATAAATTTTACTAAAATTATATAAACTTTTAAGTAATTTATTTTGATGAATAGTAAATATACACACAAAAATCTATTTAGTAATTTCATATGCAAGAGAAACGATAATAAACTAAAAAACCTCAATTATTATTATGATTATTCGCAGGGGTTATTATAGATGTAGTAGCTCAAAAGGATGTCCAGCAAGAAAACAAGTAGAGAGGAACCGCGCGGATCCTTCAATGGTAATCGTGACATATTCATTCGATCATAGCCACTCTTGGCCTGCATCAAGACACAACAACAACAATGAGAACAGCCACAAGAACTCTACCGTATCACCACCACCAGCCTCCACTCCTACCACCACACAAGAAGTTTCTAACATTGATGATCAAGAGGAAGATTCCAAACACCTAATAAGCAAGCAATCCATAATAGAGCCTGAGTTCTCCAACCTTGGTTGGTTTTCTGATTTAGAATCCATGTCTTCAACCACGTTAGATTGTCCTTTGCTTGTTAGGGACATAGTTTGTGATGCTGACATGGCTATGATATTTTCGGTTAGTGAAGAAGACGAGTCTTTATTTGCTGATCTTGGGGAGTTACCTGAATGCGCGACGGTTTTCAGAGGAAGAGAGGTTATTAATTAACGAGGACACTTTGGCCCCGTTGTGTGGGACAAAAGGGTGATGTATATATGATTTGTGTCTAGAGATGTTAAAGATACATAGAGGAACAATTTTAAAGTCTTGAATCTTTTTTTACTTTTGATCTTTAGATGTTTCTGGGTTTTATTATGTTAATAAATAAGGAATAATAGTTCGTGAATGAAAATTGGTTCTACTGGATTGAAAATTGTCTCCATGTGGGTGTTTTTTAGCACTTTTCTGCCATTTTCTAATGGCAAGATGTCTTGAATGGTACTTCAACTATAGATACCGTACGTAAAGCTCTGATATTGTTTTACATCATTGTGGTGGACCAACGTTCGTTTGGGCAGCCAATCGATCGAGTCAACAACTTTACACAGCTATGAAAAGTAAAGATACGGAGTAATAGATTGTGAATTTTCATCCCATTGATCACAATACTCTAGAGGTACCAGAAGTTACGCTTACTAACTCCAATGATAGTATCTGAAGTCCATACTAGATATGTTTGAGAAACCTCAAAAAGTTTTGGGCTTAGCCGAGTAAAAAATTCGGACCCATATGAAAATTCAAGTTTCAACTTATCAATAATTCAAATTTCAACATCCAGTTATTAAAATCTATACCTTAAATAAAAATATGTATTTAAAAGTAAATAAAATAATCATTAATTTACAATCATATATTAGAAGTAAATAGAATAAAATTCAATTTTCAAACATCAATAATTCAAGTTTCAACATTCTGTTATTAAAATTTATATCTAAAATAAAAAAAGTATATATATGTATTTAAAACTTAAAAGTAAATAAAATAAATCATTAATTTACAATCATACATTAAAAAACTTAAAACTACCTTGGATCATAATTTTACTCTGACGACTGGGAATCGAGTTGAAGATGGGTCTATTGTTCATGTGGTTAATGTGTACGCTCCGCAGAAGGTGGGGGAAAAAGAGCTTTGTGGGAGCGGTTTTTGGCATTGATGCAAGGGATGTTGGGGATGTGGATTTTTATAGGTGATTTTAACTCGGTCAGATGGGATTGTGAAAGAAGAAATTCGAAATTCAATAACAGGGCTGCTCGGGATTTTAATAATTTTATTGATGAAGCTTGTTTACAAGAATTTAATATGCAGGGAAGTAGATTCACTTTTATGACAGGTATTGGTAAGGCCGCGAAGATGAGCAAAATTGACCGTATGTTGGTGTGCCAGGACTTTTTTTAATAGATGGCATGGAGCTTGTCTTAGAGCTTTACCAAGGGAATTGTCGGACCATAGCCCTCTGTTGTTAACTGTTAGTGATTCTAATTATGGGCTAAACCGTTCAAGTGGTTCAACTCTTGTCTTGATCGGGAAGGTTGTGAAGAAGTGGTTCGAGACGCGTGGATTAATGGTTCTGCTGAAGGCCCTGCTGATGTAGTGATTTCTAAAAAGTTTGTGGCGGTAAAGCTGGCTCTTAAGAACTGGTGGAAATCGTTTTCTACGAAAGAGGGGGCGGAATTGGAGTCTCTCAAAAATGATATTAGGCGGTTAGAGTTGATTATGGAGAATCGTGATCTTGAGGAAGATGAGATGTGGGTCTGGGAGGAAAGTAAGAAAGAGGTGGATAGAATATTATTTTTGAAAAATAAGGATCTGAAGCAGAAATCGCGGGTGAATTGGGCGTCGTTGGGTGATGAAAATTCGGCTTAATTTCATCGTTGTATCAACGGTAGGAAAGCGACGAATGATATCCCGGGGGTCTTGGTTAATGGGGAATGGATTTCTAAACCTCCGTTAGTCAAAAGAGAAGTTCTTCGTTTTTATAGAGAGCTTTTCCGCGAGATTAACTTTAGGAGACCGGTTTTTATTTATGATGATTTGAAACAGGTTCTCATAGAAAAGAAAGAAGATCTGATTGCTCCCTTCTCCAAGGCAGAAATTAAGGAAGCAGTATTTGATTGTGGTTCTGATAAGGCGCCTGGTCCAGATGGGTTTAATTTCCAATTTATTAAACACTTTTGGTCGTTGTTGGAGGATGATTTTTTGAGGTTATTTGAAGAATTTTATGAAACGGGTTTCATTAGTAAAGATTGCAGCTTGTCCTACATTACTCTTATAGCAAAAAATAAAACGCCTATGGGGTTGAAAGATTATCGGCCTATCAACCTTGTGGGGGTCATCAATAAAGTGATCTCTAAGGTGGTAGCTGCTAGGATCAAAAATGTTATGGGGGATGTGATTTCCGAGTCGCAGTCTGCTTTCCTTAAGGAGCGGTTTATTTTGGACGGGCCTCTTGTTCATAATGAACTTATTGGGTGGATTAAGAAGTATGGTAAGAAGGCTTATTTATTGAAGATCGATTTTGAAAAGGCATATGACAACGTGAACTGGGATTTTCTTGTGTCCATTATGGAGCAGATGGGTTTTCCAGATAGATGGTGCTTGTGGATTAGAGGTATTGTTCAGTCTGCTCGATCTGCGGTTTTGGTTAATGGGTCGCCTACGTTTGAGTTCAATTGTTAAAAAGGGCTCAGACAAGGCGATCCTTTATCTCCTTTTTTGTTTCTAATTGTGATGGAGGGATTGGCCAAGTTGATTTCAAGGGCTTGTCATTTAGGTGATATTGAGGGGATTAAAGTGACAAGGGGGCCGAGTATTTCTCATATGTTGTATGCAGATGATGCGTTATTATTGGGCTCTTGGTCTTCTAATAATATCATTATGACCAACCGTTTGTTGCGTATTTTCCATATGGTTTCTGGATTGAGAATTAATGTTCAAAAATCACATATTTTTAGGTTGGGAGTGTCTTCTTTGGAAGTGTATGCTATGGCCAAGGTGTTGGGATGTAAGGTTGGTGAGTTCCCGTTCCAATATCTTGGTATAAAAACTGGCGCGAATATGAATAGATCGGCTCACTGGGTTTCGGTTATAGATACCGTGGAAAGTAGACTCCAATCATGCAAGGCTAAATTGTTATCGATGGGTGGTCGTTTGACGTTGATTAAATCAGTTCTGGCTAGCCTTCCGGTCTATTACCTTTCTTTATTTAAAGCCCTAAAGGAGGTGATTGAAGAAATCGAAAGGATGATGAAAAAATTCTTGTGGGTAGGGAATAGAGACTGTAAAGGTATTCATTGGGTCTCTTGGGAAGTTGTTATGAGACCAAAGAAATATGGTGGCTTGGGTATTTCAAAGTTGTCTGAGGTTAATTTGGTTCTTTTGGTTAAATGGGCTTGGAGGTTTAAATCTAATCATGAAGGATTGTGGAGAAAAGTGGTGGTTAGTATTCATGGTGGTCGTAGTAAATGGTCGTTTTTACCGGTCAAAAGAGCTTTGCCGGGAACTTGGAAGGCTATAGTCAACTTGTTGGAGAAGAGTCGTATTAATGGGTTGCCTATTAACAACTTGATTACATGTAAACTTGGGAACGAGGATCGGATCATCTTCTGGAAGGACTTATGGTTTGGCGAAACACCCTTATACATTAGATGGCCAGCCCTTTTTTCATTGGAAAAAGATAAGGAATGTTCAGTTAGTACCCGGGTCTTGTACAATGGGACCCAGAACCAGATGTCGACTAGTTGGTCTGCGGGTGTTCACACGGTTGAAGGCATTTCGGAGGCTCAAGATGTATTGTTTATGTTGTCTCAGGTTCGGCTTAATGTCTGCAAAGATATTTGGATTTGGGATAATAAACCAACAGTGGCGTTCTCGGTGGCTGCTGTTAAAGCTTCCATTCGGCAGAATCTTTACGGTAGTTCCACTCATGATTTTCGATGGATTAATTGGGTGCTGATTAAGGTCAACACGTTGGTTTGGAGGATAGATAAAGGCGGAGTTCCTACGCGTCTAGAGTTGGTCAGAAGAAACATTGCATTGCCTTGCTCTATGTGTCCGATGTGTAACTTAGTAGACGAGTCGGTCAGTCATGTTTTCTTTAGTTGTGGATTCGCATTCGGGGTGTGGTCCATTATTTGGAACTGGTGTAAATGGAGTATTGCTTCTTTCGCTGATTATGAAGCTGTGCTTAAGTTGCCGAGTTCGAGTTCCAGTTCTTATAAGGGAAAGAAGATTGTTAGTGGGATTTTCATGGTCACGAACTGGGCAATTTGGAAAGAACGTAATAAGGTGGTTTTTCAAAACGTTGATCCGAAGGTGGTGGAGGTGGTTTCTCTGGTCAAGTCTATGTCTTTCATTTGGTTAAAGTATAGATCCAAGTACTCTAGGATTGTTTGGAACGAATGGGTTAAATACCCGTTATATATGTTGTAATTGGTAGTGTGAGTGGTCCTTTATTTGAGGACTCCTACGTGTTCTTTTAAATGAAGTTTTTATTTTCAAAAAAAAGAAGTAAATAGAATGAAAGGGTAAAAACAAACAATTTTAAATTCATGAAGAATTAGAATCAAAGAAAAATTTGAAATCAAATAAAAAGTGGTCTTCTTCATATTATATAAAAATTAAAGAGTAAATGGCCAAATTCGTCCCTAAGGTTTCGTCAATATTACTAGATCCATCCAAAATAAGAATTTTTGACACCTGAGTCACTAACGTTTGAAATGTAGTGCTAAATCCGTCCAATTTGCAAACTCTGTTAAATACCAACGTTGCCTTGAGGGCATTTTGGTCATTTCCCATATCCACCACCAATCACCACCCCAGCCAACCATAACCACCACCAATCACCACCTCAACCACCGTCTCCACCATATCCACCACCAATTACCACCTCAGCCCCCATCGTCTCCACCACATGCACACCCCACCCTAGTCGCTTTAACGTCTAACAATTCCGTTAAAATTTGATCAATGATCCACCTCTAAAAACCAATATATGAATAAGTCTAGATTCAACTGATACTATAATTGCAAATATTAAATGAAATCCTTTTGTTAAAAGTTGTTATATACAAGCCGCCAGCCCCACCAATCTTAAAGACAAATCTTAAGAATTCTGGACATAAAAAATAATAATAATTGTTAAAATATTTAGTTAATTAAGTAATCGTGTCAAGAATATAAATAAGAAACATAATTAAGTGAGCTATAGAATACCCTGAAGGCATGAATGCAGAGAAACATATATGGTACCAAATCAATCAAATTAGATTCATGTGGCACCCAAACCGATGGCGGAATTATCGAGGTGTCACGTAGTGACGATTATTCAATAGCTCATGGACTAAAGTGTAAATATAAGTAGCAAACATTTTCCATGATTCAAAATGAAATACAAATTGTCTCAAAAGGGGAATATAAAACATAGCAAAAAGGTTTAAGTTTTTATTACAAGCACTAGGTCCAAAGCTTAAGCGTGAAACACAAGCATGATCAAACTTCACCTAAAACATGTACAAAATAATTTGTCAACACATGTAACGTATTAGTAAGCATATCCGTTTTTTCAAAAAGTATTTCGCAAGTTATGTGCTATGATATTTGTGGTATGTAACTAGAAGTACAAATGTTCAAAATGAAGCCTTATAGAATAGAGAATCAAGAATCAAACGTTTTCAAGTATCGAGAATAAAAACCAGTTTAGTATCACATAACAATGACCAAGGGCTCATCGCGTCCAGAGTCAATCATGGGATATAAATCGTAGTACTACTCATTGTCATGTTCGGCGCACAATGGGTTAATGATTTTGACTAAATATAAGTTGACACAAATCACATAAGCATCTCATAAAGCACATTGCATATTAAAGAATATACATAAGTTTAATAATAGTAGTACATAAGTCATCCCAAAATAGTAAAACAGTAAAAGGGGGTTAGATATACTCACCATTTTTGTTAAGCGATAAATCTAACAAAGCTCGTAACAAAATAAAATTGTGAATTCTCAAGAACTCAACCTATATGTATAAGAATACTAATGAGGGAAATGACTTAAAAAGTCTAAGGTATCTAGAATCTAAGGCATTAGGGTTTTGCTAGTCTTATGTAGGGAAGAAGACGTTTTACGAAAACTCGACTTTAATAATAATTTGGAATTCAAAAAGTATATCATGCTTTAAGAATAATAATACAACTAAGAAAATATACACACTTATGTTTTCCACACTAGGGAATATTTTTGTTTTATAAAAAAATATTCATAAAACAGATTTTATAATTTATATTTAATTAAATATTTTTTTATGACTAATTAAATATAAATAAGCTAAAAATACATGATATGGTCCAAAAAATAATATATTTTTTTATGAAAAATCATTATTTTCTGATGTAAAATAGTGAAAATAATTTTTCCATAGTTTTTCTCAATTTATTTGCATTTAAAACAAATTTAATAAATTTAAATCATATTTTAATGATTAAAAATGGTAAAAATAGCAAAAATAACTATTTTCTGAGAGAATAAATTTTATTTTAGTTTATCATACTTAGAAATAATTTCCCAGAAATTTTGATATTAAAATCATTAAAAACGATTTTTTAATCAATTACTTACGAATAAAACAATTTAAATCAATAAAAATACAAAAGTAATTTATTTTCTAGAAAATAAAATTGTGATAAATGTTTTTAGTGTCTCAAGATGTTACCCCTAAATTTTCATAATTTTTGAATCAAAAATGAATTTTCTATGAATATTATAAAATTTATGTATATATATAAATAATTAAAACAAAAAAAAAATGAAAAGAAATGGGCCAGACTCGTGGGTTACAGGAATTGAACCCGGGTCGATGCTGGACATAACAGACACACAAACCACAACACCACATGTGTTATTAGTTGAAAATTATGAAAACAAATTATCTTTAAATACATATTACAACTTCATCTTCTTCCCTAGACTCAAACCCTAGCCCTAAATTCTATCAACTTCAATTCGTCAAGATTAACCACTAAATACTTAAGGATTTTAAAGTATCATGATAACATAACAAAACGACATTGAAAGATTGGAGTTACAATGTGTATAAGAGTCGAAAACGAAGATTCAAGAACCAAATATAAAACCACAAAATTGAGAGCTTTTCCGAATGATTTGCTATAGTTTTAAGTGGGTTTGAGTCGAGGATTAGTACAGAAATTGTTTGGCATAATCAATTTATATAATAACCGTTCCAAAATGGGTCAATAATGTGATAATTAAAATCCGGTCGTTCAAACTTTAAAACTGAAATTAAAGTCACTGCTATGGAACTTTATGATCAATAATATTGTTGGAATTTGAAGGTAAAAGGTGGAGAAACGTTTGGAATTCAAATTCGGAGGATAAATAGCATTAAAATCGACTAAAAACACTTGTCGGAGATTCACCGGATTCCGACCGAACTTCTGTCAGGAAAATGTGACAGCAACATTTTTTTTAAACTTCCGAATCTAAAACTTTAACGTTTCCCAATTTTTTCCGACAACTTTATTATACGTTAGAACTTAAAATTATTTCCTCTAAAAAACAAATAAAACGTATACAATTCACAATAAGATTTAAAATGATAAGATTCACATCAACACTACATGATTAAGTTATGATCCATTGTACGTTTACGATTAATAACGAAATGCAACTAAATCAAGATATAACGATCACCGAACTTCAACTTTTACTAGAATTCAAAATGATTAAAGTACGAGGAATAAAAATGCAAATACATAAAAGTTTAGGAAACAAGCAAATGTTACAGCCTCCCCTACTTTTAGAAATTTCGTCCCAAAATTATTTTTCACCTGAAGATTCTGGAAAATAGATGTAGATATTTAGACCTCATTTGATCCTCTCGTTCCCAAGTGAACTCTAGACCTCGTTTAGACTCCCAACGAACCTTGAAGATGGGGATCTGAAACGAACCTTAAAACGAGGATCTGAAGATAGGGATTCTGTGAATGCCATTGTGAAGGGAATAAATTGAAGAGCAAAAGGAACGTTAAGGGAGTGGGTATGCTGCTTGTGGTGACGATGGTTATGGCTAGTGATGGTGGTGGTTAAATGATCCAGATCCGGATCCAAAAGTTAGAGAGAAAGAGAAAGAAAGAGCGGAGTTGGGGGGGGGGGGTTGTTAGTTTTAAAGAAAGAAGAAAGAAAGCAGATGAAGATGAAAAAAAAAAAGAATTTAAGATTTAAGGGATTAAAAAATGATGGGAAATGACCAAAATACCCTCAAGTTAACGTTGGGATTTAACAGAGTTTGTAAATTGGACGGATTTAGCACTGCATTTCAAACGTTAGTGGCTCACACTATAAGAAAATGTGATTTTAGGGACCATTTTTTAAAGACTTTTAGGGACGACAAGTCGTCCCTATAGGTCTAACCAGCTTTTACAAACAACATGTCGTCCCAACATGATTTGTCTCTACAAGCCCGTGTGTGTAGGTCTCTTAGGTCGTGTGTATAGGTATAATCTCTATATGTTAACATTTAGGGACGACATATCATCCCTACAGATAGAAAATAAAAAAAAATCATATTAACCCTTTGTGGACGACTTGTCGTCCCTAAAGGTGTAAAATATTTTTTAAATAAAAAGAAATAAACTATTTCTAATTTACCTGTAGGGACGACAAGTCGTCCCTAAAAATGTAAACTAGTTTTAACTTTTGTGCTATATAGAGACGACAAGTCGTCCCTATTGATTTAATTTAATTTTTACTCTCTTTGACCTGCTTAACCTCAGTTTAAACAATTTAAAATAATCAAACCAAGCATAAATTACCAAACCAAACATAATATTTAACGAAGGTTCAAAATACAAAACATCCATCTTAATCCTATTCATCAAGTTCATACTTCAAAATATAATTAAACCAAAGTATCTAACTCCTAATCATCATCTTCATCACTTTGAGGCAATTTTCGTTTCATTTCATTCGATTTGTGTTGGTACTCCAATTGCTTTTGTTGTATTTGAAATTCATGTTGCTGCTGCATTTGTTGCATTAGTTCCATAAATGTTTGGTTTGAGAATGGTTGCATTTGAGGAGGCGGTTGTTGTTGTTGTTGTCGCATTCCTTGAATTTCTTCTCGCATTTGTCGCATTTCTTCTTGCCATTGTTGTTGTTGATGAGGCGGGGGGTATGTGCTCGCTATTTCGGGGGTGACATTTCTCACAACACGACCAACGTCGTGTATGTGCCCACGCCTATGACCTAATGCACGTTCAAATACCCCGATATTATCAACTGGTAATAACGAATCAGCCGCATCTCTTGTGGATCTCGCTAACTCATCTTGAACTTTATCCTACATTAAGAGATACATTAGCTTTTTTACTAAATTTTGACAGCATACCTGCTTTAAAATGGATAAAACCAACCTAAACCAAGCTGTTCAATCATTGATAATATTGTCATATCAATAGCAGTAGCTCAAATTCTAACATATACACACATGCATACTTATATAGTAGCTCAAATCCATATATCTATTTATATAATTGGCTGTGCAATTTGTAGTGGTGGTTTGTAGTTTTTGATGTAAATGCAACAAGAATTGATCACATAGATAAGCAGTGAGCATTTGTAGGCAAACCTGCCTATAAAAAATTAAAATAAGAATTAATCACATAGTATATTAATATAGTCATATAGATCATGAAATCAAAATATGCAACTAAGTGAACCAACTAAGACAACAGTAAACAGATGGCATGGATCTTTAACGTCAATATAATGTCATATAAACACCCTTTGAAAGTGATATTGCTTTTGCTCAAAACCCTTATCAAATTGTACTTCAAAAGTGCTCCAATTTGAGTTCACTTAACAATTGACTCCTCACAATGCAACATTTTCTTGTCTGTTATATTTTGCTGATCATTTCAAATACAAATTACTCTTTAAAACTTGCCTAAGCTCTCAAGCACAATAGAAAGTTCTCACAAATCCTACTTCACACATGAATAAAGAATTCTGAGTTCAATCTTTATGATTGAAGTCGCTCTATAAACTTTACAAGTATGTTCTAACACTACGAAGAGTTGAAAAGATAGCATGAAAGGAGCAAGGGTAGATAAACGCCTACTATACATTTAACAAACAAAGAATACACATTCAGTACTCATAAACAAACATATCTCCTTTTGTGTTTGTATTAATTGATTATACGAATGGTGGTGATCATCACTACAAGAAATTTAACCTTTAGCGGCGACGCCTTTAGCGGCTACGGCCAGGCGGGTCGCCGCTAAAGGTTCAAAACAATCTCAACCCTTGCTTTGTTGATCCAACGGCCAAATGATCTAATAATTAGCGGCGACAGTGTCGCCGCTAAAGGTCCCCCAAAATTTTTCACTTATACCGCCATTTCTCTTTCTTCCCTCTCATTTCTCTCAATTATCTCACTCTCTACCCACTCTCTTCTTCCTCCCTATCTGCCGCCAGCCACCTCACCTCGCCGCCGCCACCGCCAGCCACACCACCCCGCCTCTCTTCTTCCCTCCCGGTAGCCCCGCCGCACCACCAGCCCTGTCACCACCTGATGATCCGGTCGTTACGGGTAATGCAAAACCTAATTAACCTATGCAGTTAGGGTAAATAAGGTATCGAATCCAAGGAGCATGTGGTCAGTGAGTGTTGTTTAGTTGATTGAAACGTACTACTTATGAAGATGCTATGTGACTTATGAAGATTGCAAGTTGTTCATTTAAGATTTTTGATTTAAAGTTGTTGTTTATAATACTAATAATTAATTGAAATCATAAATAAAAATGATGTTGTAAACAATTGGTTTAAAATGATTACACTAAGGATTCGGCAATTGAATACTAGGGCTTTAACAATTGGGTAAACAATAATAATGTAATTGGCACTAACGGAGTGATTGTTCAATAGGCTTAGGTATCAAGTTTTATCAATATCCAAGATAGATTAAACTATACTTCATTACCTAGAACATACAATCCTATGTTTGTGTTAACGTAAGGAATCATGCTTATCTCACGAGAAATTGGCACAAGATCAATTAACTACAATGAGTTTAGCATAAGATTAATCACCAATTAACACGGTTAATTCAAGCACACAATAACATAAACAAAAGTTTAAGAACAATACCCAATGTGTTCAAACCCTAAATATCAAAAGCCTACATCCCTAGTGTAATACAAAGTAATTAGCCACTCATGGCCATAGAGCTTGATGCCTCAAAAATTGGATCTTGACCTTCTTGTCCCTCGTGTGTTGCGACCTCTGTCTGCTCCCCTGTCCTAGAAAAACAATTGCGATCTATATCCTTGTAATAATATGGGATGTCTTACTCCCCAAGAAAAAATGTGATTCCCTTCCCTAATTGGCGTGATCCTCTGTCCCTTTTATGATAATTGCAATCTCCCCCTTTTTAGAATTTTCGTTAGGTCACCCCATGAAATTCATAAAAACCCATCTTTGATAATACACGTAATTCTTTTCTTTTCCCTAAATTGCACCGACTTCCTTTTTGACATATATTATTATTATTATTATTATTATTATTATTATTATTATTATTATAAATGGTATTATGACCCGGTGCTTTCGACTCGAGTGTTCGGGTTTCGAATATAATTTGTACAATTTTAGCCCTGCTCCATGCGATCGCCTACCAAAAATATAAAGTAAACAAATTAGTATTAAAAACAACAAAAAAGTAATAAAATATATACAATACTAAAATAATAGATTACAGACATAAAACTAATAAAAATACTATCTAATTGACTCAAAACTATACAAAACTGGCAAATAAACATTGTGCGTGCAACCGCGCATCACACCCCCACACTTATCTTTTTTCGTCTCGAAAAAATTATATACACTCTGCTCAAGACATTATCACAGACTAGCTCCCCAGTCGCCCCATCATACCTTAGCTAAGGTCCAAAGTCATACTCCATTTACAGATCAGCATTAGATGTGTTAATTCAGCAAGTCAAATTGATTTCCATTTAAAAACAGAATTTACCCGACTAAAGCTAACATGCTTCTGGTTTTTATTTTCATGCAACACACCCCTCACAATTTTTCACTCCACTCGGTTTAATATCTGGACTAGCATGTAATGCGCTAGTATTAATCACTCAAAAACCAAGTATGCAACTCTGTTATCATAGGCTTGTATGACAATCACACCTCAACTGTAGGCAATGCACATATCTAAAGGACTTACGGGTTTTGGGCTTAGGGTAAAGGTAGGAAACATTTGGCTAACAAGTGGCTAAAATAAAATGGTGACACCAACATGATTGACAATCCTTATTCACAATACACATAAATAAACATAACTTTGGGCATATTTGACCCATAACACATACTTCTATTTTGTATTCTTTTTTTTTTCTTTTTTTTTTTTTTTTTTTTTTTTCTTTTTCTTCTTTTTTTTTCATTTTTTTTCACACATATATTTTTTTCTAACATAAATACAGTCACTTAACACTTTGGATGTCATCAACACTTGGTAAAGGTACTGGTTTATTTGGGTGATTATATGGTTTAGCAAACGAAAGGGTATAAGGCCCAAAATTGGCTACTAATGGTAAAATTATTGGGTAAACCGGTTAACACAAAACAAATAAAAGGTGTCAAACAAAAAAGGAATCCTAAATCGCCTCAATCATCTATGTGCATATCTAGTCTACAACTTCGGCATGTATCAAATCACACAAGTTCTGCAACAGAGAAACATCTGGCCTACTCTCAACAAACGAAGATATATATAAATCAATCTATCAACTAGTAGGCTCAAGATCTCACAAAAGTGGGGAAATGGGTTACCGATGTGTGCATGCATTTATTACCAATAGCTTGTTAAATCTAGTCAGACAATTCTAAACTTTTTTATTAAAAACACCTGCTGAAAACGGTTCATATTGCTTTTCCACAAATTAGACCATGACTAAGGATCTACTGCCAAAACAATCAAGAAACAACTAGTATGTACTGAAAGAGCTGCTTTTATGCCTGATTAGAATGTTTTTTTTTTAGGAACAATTTTCAAGACATTTTCAAATTTTTTTTTTTTTGAATTTTTTTTAAGACCCAAAAATAAATAAAAAAGAAGATTCCCCACCCCCACACTTGAACGACACATTGTCCTCAATGTGAGCTAGGAATAAAATAAAGCAGAAATAAAAATAAAATACAACAGTAAAAGGAACAGACTCCCCTGGATATAGGCAGTGCGCGTATGAGTCTCTGGAATTCCTCCCAATCGAACCGTATAGCATTTCATTCGCGGCCGATAGACAAACCTGAACTAAGCCTCAAAGAAAAATAAAAACGTAAAATTCTGGGATGCCTGATACACCGATGGTCTACAGATTTACCCCGCCTGAATGGAGATTGAGTACAGGCGAGTTATCTGATTGCAAGTTAAACTCCAAGCATTCCCAAAAATCAAAAGAGACTCAAAATACTAACTAAAAATAAAAGAAAAATAAAACAAAATAACTAAATATACAAAATGTACAAGAATCGTACCTGATGTTCATTCATGGTGGTCTCAAAGAACATTTGCCTACCGAGTTTCCAATGTATGCTCGGTAGTTTACCTTCCATGCCCCAATCTGTTCATTCTCCTTCAACTTGTCCATCGAGTCCAAGAATGAAGGTTTTATCCCACATTTTCCTACCAAGTTTCCAACATACACTCGGTAGTTCACATGCCAAATCCACAATTGCTTCCAAGTTATTGGCATGATAATTGAGTCATTCTTGTTGCTGGGTCGTTTTACAATAAATTGCCCAATGTCCTCCCAGCTCACCTTCCTCTTCTTCGTCTTTGAACCTTCATCCTCCTCTTTATTGGGTGCCTTAATTAACACGGGATGCGATTCGTGATGAACTTTCACCTCAGCCACCAAATCTTCATGAGGTTCTAAGTCTTCAGTTGGGTTTAACCATTCAGAAAGACTTGCAGTATCCTTATCTATATCAGCATCTACCACTACACCACTAGCCAACTCATCACGCTCACGTTTAAGTTGGGCAAATTCCTCGGCTAGTTGATGAACCTGCATGACCAAAGCTTCATGAGCTCTGTCTCTCACTTCATTTCGCTGTTGCGACTCTTTCATCATATTTATGATAGCATCAAACTTGGAATCTAGTGAGTTTTGAGGTTCTTCATATGCCGGTTGAGGGCTATTAGTACGGTAGTCATCATATTCCTCATGGTTTCGATATTGTTGCGTCCTTTGGCTAAATGAACTCCCTTGATACCTGTTATTTAACTGATAATAGCCTTGGGAGTTTGAATAGCGTGACTGACGATGTGAAGAAGATAAATGTGAACCTCCAGGTTTTTCGAGCCCAAAAATAATACGATCTTGTCGTTTTTTGAATGCTTCCATTTTCTTACGGGCCACTGCACAATCTCGCCACAAATGATATGGGCTCCCACAACAAGGACAAGTATTATCATCATCTTCCCAATACATTGTGATGATGACGATCAAGTCTTGCTAAATTCCCAATCTTCAGATTTTACACAAGTGGCATGTATGCATTATCTGTCACCTGCACACTTCACACACCACGCGTAAAAACGAACAAAAAGAAGTAACAAAGACAAATTAAACAGTTAATCACAATAATCAACTAAAAACTAAACACTAAGCACACTAGCTCCCCGGCAACGACGCCAATTGATGATCCGTCGTTACGGGTCATGCAAAACCTAATTAACCTATGCAGTTAGGGTAAATAAGGTATCGAATCCAAGGAGCATGTGGTCAGTGAGTGTTGTTTAGTTGATTGAAACGTACTACTTATGAAGATGCTATGTGACTTATGAAGATTGCAAGTTGTTCATTTAAGATTTTTGATTTAAAGTTGTTGTTTATAATACTAATAATTAATTGAAATCATAAATAAAAATGATGTTGTAAACAATTGGGTTAAAATGATTACACTAAGGAGTCGGCAATTGAATACTAGGGCTTTAACAATTGGGTAAACAATAATAATGTAATTGGCACTAACGGAGTGATTGTTCAATAGGCTTAGGTATCAAGTTTTATCAATATCCAAGATAGATTAAACTATACTTCATTACCTAGAACATACAATCCTATGTTTGTGTTAACGTAAGGAATCATGCTTATCTCATGAGAAATTGGCACAAGATCAATTAACTACAATGAGTTTAGCATAAGATTAATCACCAATTAACACGGTTAATTCAAGCACACAATAACATAAACAAAAGTTTAAGAACAATACCCAATGTGTTCAAACCCTAAATATCAAAAGCCTACATCCCCAGTGTAATACAAAGGAATTAGCCACTCATGGCCATAGAGCTTGATGCCTCAAAAATTGGATCTTGACCTTCTTGTCCCTCGTGTGTTGCGACCTCTGTCTGCTCCCCTGTCCTAGAAAAACAATTGCGATCTATATCCTTGTAATAATATGGGATGTCTTACTCCCCAAGAAAAAATGTGATTCCCTTCCCTAATTGGCGTGATCCTCTGTCCCTTTTATGATAATTGCAATCTCCCCCTTTTTAGAATTTTCGTTAGGTCACCCCATGAAATTCATAAAAACCCATCTTTGATAATACATGTAATTCTTTTCTTTTCCCTAAATTGCACCGACTTCCTTTTGACATATATTATTATTATTATTATTATTATTATAAATGGTATTATGACCCGGTGCTTTCGACTCGAGTGTTCGGGTTTCGAATATAATTTGTACAATTTTAGCCCTGCTCCATGCGATCACCTACCAAAAATATAAAGTAAACAAATTAGTATTAAAAACAACAAAAAAGTAATAAAATATATACAATACTAAAATAATAGATTACAGACATAAAACTAATAAAAATACTATCTAATTGACTCAAAACTATACAAAACTGTCAAATAAACATTGTGCGTGCAACCGCGCATCACCACCTGCAACCCCCTTTTCTTCTTCCTTCTCCTCTGTCACCACCACACCACCGAGCCCCGCCACCACCGCTTCTCTTCTTCCCTCCCTGCAGCCCCGCCACCACCGCACCACCGAGCCTCGGCAACCCCCGACTCCTTCTTCTCCTCTCTCTCTTGTAAGTAATTTCAGATTTTTTTGTTTTTTTTCAGTTTTTTTTTTAATTTTTTTTGTTTTTTCAGTTTTATTTTCTTTTTTCGTTTATTTTCTTTTATTTTCTGTTTGTATTTTTTATTTTCAGTTTTTTTTTGTTTTTTTCAGTTTTTTTTTGTTTTTTTTCAGTTTTTTTTATGTTTTTTTGTTTATTTTCTATTTTTTTCTTTTATTTTCTGATTTTATTTTGTATTTTTTAGTTTCAGTTTTTTTTTTTTTTTTTTCTGTTTTAAGGTTAAAAAATTTATTATTATTTGATGATTTGTTTATGTTTGTAGGAAAGGACCAATCTACGGGAAGAACGTGAACTTTGTCGCCGCTAAAGGTGTAATCGCCGCCGCTAAAGGTTAGTCGCCGCCGCTAATTGTTTTGTTTTATATATTTTTTTCTATTTTTTTTATTTTTTCTGATTTTTTTATTTTTTTATGATTTTTCTGATTTTTTTTATTTTTTTCTGTTTTTTATATATTTTTTTGATTTGTTTTATTTTTTCTATTTTTTTTATGTATGTATGTATGTATATATGTATGTATGTATGTATGTGTGTATGTATGTATGTATGTACGTATGAGTATATGTATGTATGGGTATATGTATGTATGTATGAGTGTATGTATGTATGTATGCGTGTATGTATGTATATATGAGTATGTATGTATGTTTGTATGAGTGTGTGTATGTATGTATGTATGTATGAGTATATGTATGTATGAGTGTATGTATGTATGAGTATATGTTTGTATGAGTGTGTGTGTGTATGTATGTATGAGTGTATGTATGTATGAGTGTATGTATGTATGCGTGTATGTATGTATGAGTATGTATGTATGAGTATGTATAAGTATGCGTGTATGTATGTATGTATGAGTATGTATGTATGAGTGTATGTATGTATGCGTGTATGTATGTATGAGTATGTATGTATGTATGTATGTATGTATGTATGTATGTATGTATGTATGTATGTATGTATGTATGAGTATATATGTATGTATGTATGTATGAGTGTATGTATGAGTATGTATGTATGTAAGTATACATGAGTGTATGTATGTATGTATGTATGAGTATGTGTATGTATGAGTGTATGTATGTATGTATGAGTATGTGTATGCATGAGTGTATGAGTATGTGTATGTATAAGTGTATGTGTGTATGCATGTATGAGTATATGTATGTATGAGTGTATGTATGAGTATGCGTGTATGTATGTATGAGTGTATGTGTGTTTATATTTGTATGTTATTACATATTGAGACTAGAAAGACATGCCCGAAAATGAATCCCCATTTAAAATATAGTGAGCTTAGAAATACCTGCCTGAAATTGATTTAGTAATTAATTTCGGGTAGTCCCCGTTTTGGGACTGCTTTTTGAATACTTTATCTCATTTAGGATGTGAATGTGTACTACATGATTGTTTGTTTTTGAAAGATTCGGTTGGCGTTTCCTCTTTGCTCCTCGGGTATATATTTATATTATATACTTGGGGGCTAAGGGGAAATGCTGCCGAAATTTTCTCAAACAAACAATCATGTAATACACATTCATATATGAGATAAGGTATTCAAAAAGTGGGTTTAGCAGCCTATCCTTTAGGTGTCAATAATACGTTTCATTTAAATTATCGTGCCTCAAACCCAAATTATGTTTCAGTCACATCATCATGTCGATCGATAAAAGCTGGATGTTTATAAAGAACCGTTTGGATGTTGAGTACCAAAAAGGAATTGACAATTTCATTGAGTATGCCAAACCATTCGTCAACTCTGATGGAACGATTAGATGTCCGTGTAAAAAGTGTAATAATTCTATCTTCATAGACTTCTTAATAATGATATATCATATTCGTATAAATGGTTTCGATGAATATTACACGCCGTGGATCTATCACGGTGAAAATCCAATTACGCCGTCTCCTGTAGTCGTAAATGAGGTTAGGGGAAGAAGCGATATGAATGACGTTATCGCAGACCTTATAGCGGAGCGTGTGGTAGTGGAAGAGGATCGTATGGAAGAGGATACAGATCTTAACGAAGGGGGCTCGAATACAGAGAGTAGTGATGTTCGTGATGAGTTTGAAGCCCTGATAGATGAAGTCGAATCAGAGCTATATCCTGGGTGTACTGATTATTTCTCCCTTGACTTTATATCAAAGCTTATGAATATGAAGGTAAGGCACAAATGGACTAATATCCTGGGTGTACTGATTATTCCTCCCTTGATAGTATGAGTTCGATTTTGTTTTTGTTTGTTTATTTGATGGCCGCAGTTATGGGCCACGGGGGAGACGGTGCAGGGGCGCCGCCACCGCCACCAGGCGGTGATGATTGGTGGAACAACCACCAGGAAGATGGTGGTAAGTCTTACAGTTCTTTACTGTTTACTATTTTTACTTCTTTTACAATTCTAATAATGTGACTAATTATTTTTAACTCTAAATGCAGCTCCTCGTCGGAGAACACGGGGCCCTGCAAAAAACAAGGGCTTAAGAAAAGCGCTTAAGACAAGCAAAGGAAAGGTAGCGATCCCATTTGATGATGCCGCCACCAACATGCCTGTAGGCAAAGATGGCGGCTACTTCTCCCAGGAGGCGTCCATGCATATATGGCGTGAGATCCCGTTGGATGTGGAAGGTTGGGATAATGTTTCTGAGGCTTACAAAGACAAGTTATTTGAGATTTTAAAGGTTAGTGATTTGTAAATATATATTCTATATGTTATTTGTTGATTTTTTTTTCTATCTGACTAGCTTGTTTTATTTAATTATTAGGGTTGCTTCGACTTGGATGCTATTAATGAAGAAATGAATGCCGCTAAAAAAAGGAGGCATTATGGCGGTTATCAGAAAGCGGTACAGCGACCGCAAAGCCGACGCAAAGCGTTATTATTTGCGGGTGTTAGGAGATGATGGGGATGTGGAGTTAGCAAAGCAAAATCCTCCCAAGGGTATGAAATTGGAAAACTGGCATCGAGCTGTTGATCACTTCTGCACACCAGAGCATCAGAGGAAGTCTGCACTTGCTAAAGCCGCCCGCCAGAAACAAACGAACACATACCGAGGTGGATCGAGATCTCTTGCCAGTCACTGTTACAAGAAGGTATATACACACACACATATACATAGACGATAATGTTTATTTAACTTATAATTTAACTTTTAATGTTAAACAGGGCGTGGAACGGTATGGAGCATACCGTATTGGACATATAGGAAGGCAGGGGACGTTTGATAGCCCTCAGAATGAAGAGAATTATGTAAGCATTTATTTATAATCTATTATATACATTTATAATCTATTAAATCACTTTTGTAAAATACAGCACAAGTTAAAGTCACGGGTTGAGTTTGAACGTCAACGGATCGCCGAAGAAGAAGGAGGAGAAGCAGGCAGCTCCGAACAGGTGGATCAGGTTGGTATATTTGAAGAGGTGTTGGGTAGTCGTCGCAGACATGCTATCGGAATTGGGCATATGCCTTTTCCGACAGAAAGCCTTCCTCAAGTTACACCTACGGAACCGAATATTACACAGGTATCTCTTTGTAATTTAAATGTTAGTATTTGACCCGTTTGGTATAAATATGTTTAGTAAATAGAATATTTGACCCATTTGGTATATATTTGTAGTTATTTGTTCATAGTTGACCCATTTGGTATAAATATGTTTTGTAGGAGCACCTTAATGATATCATAGCGACTCCTCAATTCCAAGCGCAATTGCTCCAAATGGCTAATCAATTGGTCCAACAAAGGCTTGGAAATCTAGGCGGAAGTGATAATAGTGGCGATCACGATCACGATGATGAAGACGAAGACGAAGACTTTTAGGCAGCTTTGGTATGTTTGTTTAGTTTTGATGGTGTATACTTGAATCAAATATTAGGTTGGTATGTTAGTTTATTTTGTTTGATATGTTTTGACGAATGTTCGTTTAGCGGGTCCTGCTGCCGCTAAAGGTGGACTTCCTTGTAGTGCATCATCTTCAATTTTTATTTGTCTTAATTTAGGTTAACATGTAACGTGGGCTGGACCCATAATTATGTTCTAAGGTTGGTTTACTTCGGGCCAAACCAAATCGGGTTCCTTATGCCCAGGATCGAGAACCGACCTAAACCCGAACTACACAAATAATAGGAACCAATGTTAGAGTTCTTGGGACAATGTAGGCTCGCGTTTGTGAAATTCTCGATCCAGGCCTACATTTGCTCATCCCTAAGAAACACCTAATAGATGGTTGTTACATACATACATACATACATACATACATACATACGTACGTACAAACGTATGCGCTTTTGTACACATGTACGCACATACATATACACACATACACACACTTTCATTATCAGTTAACACTAACACATACATATACATGAATGTCCGCATATATGTTGATGCGCACACAATTAACCTTGTAGAGGAATACGTACCGCATCCACATACACGCATACATATACATATACAAGCGACTTTTTACTTTTTTGTATTCTATCATTTATCAATCAATAATAATAATATTAAAAATAAAAAGTTAATTTTTATAATATATCCTAATTTTAAATTAATATTAATAAAAATATTAGTTATAACACAACAATAAATGATGTTTTAAAGTATTTACGTTAAGGGGTATTGCATTTAAATAATCCAAAGTTTGAGTCATTGGCCAATAATAATTCGAACTTTAACGTTGAACCAGGATATTCCCAAGTGAACATGTGGGTGTCAAAAATAAACCTCCGTTAACTCTAAACTAAGTTAGTTCAAGCATGAAGAAGATTTGGTCAGATCAGGACAGGTCTCGCGCCAACCAGTTGACGACACGTGTCAGGGGTGGTCCAACAACCACTGACAAGAATAGTGACATGACTACTCTCATGCTTCCACCATGCTGCAATGAACAGTACCGGTCAGAGTACTATGCAAGCATGCCTACTTGCTGCCAGACGCCAACAGGTGAGTCAACCATGTTGTGTTAGAGCAAAGCGCCGCCTGCGCCCAATCAGAAGGCGCCATGTGGACTCTGTGCGGACCAGGTCATACTCTCTCACATCAGACCCGTTGCACCATTTTATAGGACGTTTCACCCGGCCCATATTTCCTCCTATAAATAGAAGACTTCTTCTCCCTTGCAAGGGATCGACATTTTTACATGCAAGAGTTAGCATAGAGATAATACTTGTAATAGCCTTGTAATCTCCAAAGGAATAACAATTATCTCTTCACAGTGGACGTAGTTCACCCTCAACTGAACAACTTATATTCTTATGTTCTCATTTCCACCACACAAACTTTCACTTTCTACGGATTTGGTTCTGCCATCAGTGTGAGCAAAGGGTTGTACCTGGGCGAACACGTGTATAAACCCCTCGATGGTTATTATTAATCACCGTTATACTCGTTGTTTCTTCACTTAGTTAGTTCAGAGTTAACAGATGTTCATTTTTGACACCCACATGTTCACTTGGGATTATCCTGGTCCAACATCAAAGTTCGGATTATTATTGGCCAATGGCCCAAACTCTTGATTATTTAAATCCAATACCCCTTACATTAAATGCTGAAAACTAGGCTTGTGACAATTTTCAAAAGCTCGAGCTCGATTCGAGCCTTGTATTTTGGGCTCAAGCTCGGCTCGATAGTATATTTAAGAACTCGAGCTTGACTCGAAAGCTCGATCAAAGTGTATGTGGCAAGAGTTTAAACGAGCCCAAGCTCGGCTCGAGCTCGTTTTGGACCAGTAAGGAACTCGTTTTGGACTATTAAGGACTCGTTTTGGACCATTAATGAGCTCGTTTTGGACAATTAAGAAGCCCAAGGCATAAAGTAATTTAGTTAATGCATGGGTTGCAATACAATTGGGCTATATAGTATTAATTGACTTAAATAAGCAAAACTCGATAAGGCTCGACGAGCCCAACCGAGCTTTACATTCGAGGCTAAAGCTCGAGCTTTTTACCGAGCCGATCTCGAGTAGCCCGCGAGCCGTTCGGCTCGTTTGCACCCCTAGTAAAAACCTTTTGGTAGAATTGTGGGAGATTTTTGCACCTAAAAATTATTTTCCAACAAGTCAAATTCATTAGGAACAATATGTTGTCCCTGTAGATTATAATTTTGTTTTTTTTAAATAAACCTTTAGGGACGACATGCTGTGCCAAAAGGTTGAAAAGTTTTTCTGAGTGGTGGGAAATTTTGCCGCTTGTGCCAAAAGGTTGAAAACATTTTTTTGAGTGGTGGGAAATTTTGGCGCCTAAGTGATTTTTTTTACCAGCCAAATTATTTAGGGACGACATGTCGTGCCAACAGATTGGAAAATTTTTATTTTGGTTTTGATATATCAAATTAGTAAAAAAAAATTATGTTCACCCTATAGGACGACATGTCGTCCCTAATTGTTTACCTATAGAAACAACTAATGTCGTCCCTATAGGTGTCGTCCCTACATGGTTATTTTCTTGTAGTGTCAGGTGTCAAAAATTCTTATTTTGGATGGATCTAGCAATATTGACAAAACCTCAGGGACGAATTTGGTGTTATGTTTGTCACATTATGTTTAGTTATGTGATATATGTTGTTTTGGTGTGCCGTAAACCGGAAACATGAGCTTTTGCGACGAGGTAGCGGCGACTCAATGCGACGATACGTTGTCGCTATTGCCTTTAGCGGCAACTTTTGAGAGCAATAGAGGCGACACGTTCACGAACATAAATGAACGAACGCGACCTCTGCTCATTTCGTTTGTTTAACTAAATGAACATAAATTTTTGTTTGTGTTCGTTCATTTATAAAACAAACAAACACAAACGAACTTCCCGCCGAACAATTCACAAAATGTTCGCTGAACGTTTTGTTTGTTTACAGCCCTAAGCAATAATAATATGTGTAGCCAAATATTGTAGCTAGGATATGCATAACATGAAATCAGTGATTCACAACAGTAATATATGCGAAAGACCAGTGTGTAACTTCTATTTACCAACATAACAAGCTTTGTATTAAAGGGTAGTAACAAAGAGCTTATGTGTACAAATCATCCACAAATATATGCAACCAAATTAAAATGGTACATAACTTTTTCTGTCTATCTTGTCTGGAAGTTCAATTTGTTCAAGCAGTATGCATACATAACTGCAAAGAACACTGTGAAACTAACTAAAACTGCAGTCACTAGTCCCAAATATCCGTCTTCATATCCAAAATGCGTTTCGACGTACCATTTGATTGTTGGGTCGTATAACATTCCAGGGACTTTAATGGTCTCCGTTACATCACCATACTGTGAAGCGATTAATCCTTGAAAGGTCCATGCTAGTGGACATATCCAATAACACCATACCCACCACATTGGAATTTTCTGTGATAACATAAAAAGGTCAAATGTATAATATATGTTACCATAAGAGGAATATATACAAAATTAAAGGGGAATTTACCGGTCGTGGGATGAAGAAGCCGGAGAAGAGATTAAATAGGGAATAGAAAGCGGACGTGAGGATAGATGCAAATTGGTCGTTAGGTGTAAGCGAAACAGCCATCAGCCCATTGTAAGTGAAGTAGAGGAAGGTTAAGAAGTGTATGAAGAAAAACCAGAAGTATTTAACCGTTGTCCATTCGAAGCTAACCATGGTGTATACGATAAGAGTGTAGTATGTTGTTTGGAAAAACACATAAGGTATTTCCACAATTACCTGTAACCCAGACAAACAAAATGTTCTTAGAACAACTTAAGTTAACTTTGAAATTCTAGTCTAATCTATTATTTAAACATGATATAACTACTTTGATCTATAGCTAGAATTTTATCGTCTCTTTGATATAAAGTGAATGTAATTTGCAGTAATCAGATAGTTAATTGAGAAAAAATCTGTAACCTGTGCCATGGCATATGGTAAGGTTGAGTACATTCCGGCAGCTCTCTCACGATAAAATACAGCTCGTTCAAAGGCTACTAGTGGAACTACTGTGGTGCCATTGTTGACTCCAGCAAACAATACAGCACAATACAGACCTCCAAAAATCATTGTCAAGTCAGTGCTGTTGTCCCTGAAATAGAAACTAACATTATGCACTTGTAGACACTTTTTTTTCTTAAATAGATTTAAGTATCCCCTTTTCTACAATATTACAGGAGGCAAGACCCTTTCTGTCCGTTACTTATGGCCACGTAGCCCTTTTTATGTTGAACCTTTTTTTTTTTACCATGTTTTCCTTTGTCCAGCTGGTCCAAGTATGAGTCTGCTAGCTCTTGGATCAGTTATGGTTGCATCAAAAGAGGTTTATGTAGTGAAGCACGAATGTTAATTTTGATTTGTTTACAAAAGCACATTTTATTAAATTACTGAAGAAGACAATAGGAGTGAGGTTGTATGCATTAAAAAATAGTCCGGATCCTCTTTTTTGCTAATGTGTTTTGACTGGACGCCTTTGAGATAAAACACAACCTAATGATATGTACATGAGTTAGAACGGAGGCGAACCTTTTAGTACCAACTTTCCAGAAGATTGTTCCAACCAAAAGAGCAGTGGCAAGAGTGAAGCAGAATCTAACAAGATTATATTCAGGTGCTCTCCAATAACTATACCATTGTTTTTGTATACAAGACATAAATTGACCCCACATGGACTGGGAATATTGAGTTGTGTAAGAAAGTTGTTTTGCTCCTGAAGGAGGCATGCTTAATTCATTCACAAGAGCACTATTTCTTCTGCTTGAGGAGATTTGTGTGTTAGTTGGGAATATGCAAGTATAAAACATAAAACAAATTACAATCTATTGCTTACTCATAAAGGCTTGATGACTTATATTTCTGTAAGAAATCGACCCCAAGCCTCTTTTCTGTTGCATCTGAGGTGACTTCAAGCATCCATGTTGCGGGATTTTGCTCGTCTACTATTTTTGGGACCCCAGGAATTCCCTAGATTGTAATATTATTATAATAATGAGTAAGTAAACGGGTCAAGATGGTTAAATGTAATGACTAGGTCAGTATGAAACATTAGATCATGATCAAAGTACCTCAAGATACTCAACAAGTTTCTTCGACTTTAGGCCCAACGGCCCGGAATAAATAACTTGTCCTCCGGTTTTCAATAGTAGTAGCTGGTGCAAAACACGATATAAGTTCCATCATTATAAAGTTTAGGTATCTTTTATGTAATACAAATATAAATACCTCATCGAAGGCTTCAAATATATCAACTCCGGGTTGATGGATTGTGCAAACAACGGTTCTCCCTGTGTCCACTGTGTTTCTCACTGTTCTCATAACAATTGCTGCTGCCCTCGCATCAAGTCCAGTTGTTGGTTCATCCATAAATATGATTGAAGGATTAGCAACGAGCTCTACTGCAATTGTTAGTCTTTTTCTTTGTTGAGTTGACAAACCGCTAACACCTGGAATCCCTACAATCATGTCCTTTAGATTCTTTATTTCTACCAGTTCCATCACCTCCTCCACAAAAAGCTGATCAAGAAATATATAAAAGAAATTTATATTCCATATTCGAAGAAGAAATGTAGTGCCATAAACGAAAGGAAAAATATTGCTTGGTTCTTTACCATCTTTTCATCTCTATTGATTTCTTTAGGAAGTCGAAGGAAAGCTGAAAATATGAGAGATTCATAGACAGTCACTAGTGGTGAGTGGATATCGTTTTGTTCACAGTATCCAGAAATCCGAGTGAAAGTTTGTTGAACTTTTGGAAATCCAGAGATTCTGATATCGCCTTCTATGTAGCCGCCTGTCTTCCTTCCCGATAACACATCCATCAAAGTTGTTTTCCCAGCTCCACTGATTCCCATCAACGCAGTCAGGACACCTGGCCTAAATGCACCACTTACCTCTGTAAGTAATTGTAGCTTGTCATCTTTCGCACCTTCTTCTTTCATTTCCTGTTGGTTTATCAATACCACAAAAAAAATGATTTAGATGCCTACATGTATATAATTAGACACACACACACACACTTACTGCAGGCATATCCACGTAGTAGTTTATGTTGTCAAATGACATAGAGAGTGGAGTGAATGGAAGAATCATCCCTCTTTTGGGAGCAACATCCTCAACGCTTGAATCTTCGTTTATATTATGGTTTTTATGGATCACCATTTCCCCTAGTCAATTAAATGAAACGATATCATAAGTCAGAACAAACTGCAATATCTTTTTTATACCCGGAATATCCCTTACTTGAGGTTTTTGCATCAAGAACATGATCAACTTCCGTTACATTGGCTGCATCATCAAGTATAGTTGCTTGTGGCTTTCCAGGAGCTGGTATTGTAAAAAAGAATGCTATTTAATATATGTCAAATGCCACATGTGCGAACATTTATTTCGATTTTTTTTCACACGTATAAATGCAAACATATTTTTATATGTACATCGCTAAAATATATGTGTGCCGAAAGTACCATCTAAATATGCAAGAGCTAAAGTATAGAGAGTGTTGAAAAGGACTGCTAAACCAAGAAGAGCAGTTGCTCCGATCCAGAACCAGTTTCTGTCAGGGGTCACTCCAAAGTTCTGTAAAATCGCTACACCTAGTCTTGTATTGTTGTCAGACGCCTGAAATCCAGTAAAATTTACTCAGTGTTATTATTGTTATAAATGAATAAAACAGATGTAGAAACAACGTACCAGTTTATTCATCCACCTTGGAGCTAACAGTTCATTCGTTGTTAAAGCATTGTAACCGTAGCTTAAAGGTGAAACCCAATAGGCCCACTGCCACCAGTCTGGAATTCGCCCTGTTACATAAGTGATTGATCATCAGGTTCTAAGAACTACGTAACTCTGTGATTTTGAAGGCGTAGACGATATCAAATGGATTAAAGATGTAGCTCATTATAGGTGGCAAGAGGGGTGGGTTGGATATCGGGTCAAAATGAATTTAGCAGAAAAGATAATGCTTACAGTAAAGGTTGAGTTATTAAGCCAGAAAGGCAAACATCTTGTGTCCTTTGTATTTGATTAATGCGTTAATTATGATTACAGAACACTATTACTACGATCTTAGTCTCTGACCAAAATAATAAATAAGAGGTTGTACACATTAAAAATAGATTTTGGGTGACCTATTGACACATTTGACTAGTTTTCATCGTGATTAGTTGAACTACTCAAGCAGATATCACACGAAGAACACAATGTGGAACAACCCGTTGAGATCAACCGAACCACCTTAATTTTACCTGTTAGTCCTTAGACTTTAATATCGTCTTGTTCGTCAGTGAATGCGTATAGGAAACTAACCTTTAGGAAGCACAACACCACCCAGAAGGAAACATGACTCAAGAATGAGTGTTCCCGCAGTGTTGGCTATGGTCATTGTTCTGGAAACTGCAGCAATTAGCCTGAATAGTCCTGACGCCATTTGCTGGATCAGAAACGTTAACAGGAAGTGCTTCATGAACCTGACAAACAAGGGGTCAAGTTCCATATTTAGTTAACTTTAGAGGAACAAAAACAATATGATTAGTTCAATTGTGGTTAACGGGTCAAATAAAATGTTTTTATTTTTTTAAATAAAAATAAACTGCTTGAAAGTTTCCCAAACTATATCTTTTATTCATATAATGTATTAAGTCACTTTATTAGGTTCTTACTGAAATAATATACTTTCAGTAACATTATCTATACCTGCTAAATTCAGGGGCGAATCCAACGACATAGTAGGTCATTACTGTCCAAGCAGTAGACTCTACAACTGATATAGGGACACGTAACAGAATAGTTGGAACCGTGAACGCCCATGTTGGATAAAAAAGAAGTTCTCTATGTTTGTATAACACAGGAAGCCTCTCTATGGTCATCGGAAGTTCAGCAAAGCCGTTGAACATATTAGTAATGAGGGCAAACAAAAGAGCTCCAACATAAACCGCACCGTCTTCTTCATTTCTTGAATGCATTTTAGTCCTCAAGAACAACGTTGCACCAATAATCGCCACAAAGCTGATTTGAAGAGTCTTAGCTATATATACTACAGCACTTTTTTAATAAGTAACCATTCTTTATCAAAACATGCCTTAAAGAGCTCCTTTTTAGGGACAGTGTACTTTTTTAAGACTAGTGCTGGTTTTTGACTCTCGGTTTGCTTGTAAGGCACAAGCAGCTCATTCTGTAGCTGTTGGCCAACATGATATTGCTTGAAATACTCTGAAAATTGAGAGACTGAAACATAGGTATACGGCTTGCTTTTATCGGACCAATATTGTTCTTGGTCTTTCTGAGAGATTACCTGTTGTAATAATCATAAGTTTTGGAAAAAGAAAGGGTTAGAATTTAAATTTTCTTACCTGGAAAAATAAATTTCCATGTGACTAAACTATGTAATTAAACTCAAATTTTCAGACATTAACAAGTTTATAAACAAATATTAATCATACTTTTAAGGAAAAATTAGGACGAACGCTGAACAACAAAAATAATTGGTCCAAGTTTTAATTGATAAGTAAACATAAATATAAACCAATATCAATCATACTTTTAAGTTATTACTGAATTAAGAATTGCTTAGTTTTTTAGTAGTGAACAGTTTTAAGGTCACATTTACATTAAACTTATATGTTATATATTTTTCCATTTGAAGTTAAAATAATTAGTTTTCAGTTATAAATAAACATAAAAATTAGTCATCTAAGGTAAAAATAATCAAATTGTGAAAACCGGAAAGGATTTGATGTAGGAAAATGACTATATAAATAAACATAAAAATTTGTCAGCGTTTCGAGCTTTAGGCAACTGATCGCTTTAAAATTCACATCCAAATACCCTCTACCATTATTTGCAAGATGATCTTATGTTGCGTGAAAAAAAAAAATATACGATAAATCTCTTTAATGTGCCTTTCCAGTATTATAATTCTAATGGTATTTCAAATGTATAATCTACAACTTTGGGATCAAACATAAGGAAATTAATGGGAGAGCATATTAATTACCTCTTGTAAGAAATCAGCTATTCCTTTTCTCTCAGGACACACGAATCCCAAACTGTGAAAGAAGTTAGCAATATGTTCTATTGGGCCTTGATATACAATCTGGCCTTGTGACAAAAGGATGATATCATCGAACAGATTAAAAGTCTCCGGAGAAGGCTGGAGGAGGGACATGAAGATGGTGGTTTGTGTCAAGTGTGCTATCTGTTGCAGGCATTTGACTATTTGAAATGTTGTTGAAGTATCTAAGCCTGATGATATCTCATCCATGAATAGTGCTCTTGTTGGTCCAACCATCATCTCTCCTGTTTGTAATTAATGATTGTTGATTGGATGTTTTGGCTAGCGTTTATACTATACACGACTATAACTATAATAGGCCATCACCAAATAGCGTGGAGTTGCAGATGGAGGATTTTTTTTACAAGCGTATGCACTATCGTTATGGTTTTCATATGGATGCATTAGAATTGAAAGATTTGTTTTTTACTTTTGAGCATCACAATTATCCAACTTTGTTATTATCATATATTGGTTTAATGGCATACTTATGATACTTGCTCAAATTGATTTTTTTGATTGTACACATGTGGCATGTAATCTCGACGCACATTATTGAACATGAGATATAATTAGTTACCCGTTGTTAGTCGCTTTTTTTGTCCTCCAGATATTCCTCTTATCATTTGGTTTCCAACAACAGTGTCCCGACATATCTCAAGACCCAATATCTATGCGGATATAACCAAAATTTAATTAACGCGTAATCTATCTTGATACTGTTGAATGATAAAGACATCGAATTGTTTTGTTCAAAGATGAACAAGACCAACTTACCTTGATAATGTAGTCAGTAATTATATTGTGCTTAACACCTTCCATTGCTGTAGCCTGAATTGTAAATTTTCAGTTAGAACATTAAGGCATAAATGACCGCCAACATAAAACGAATGAAATACGATAAATTCCTTGTTCATATTATGAATCCTGCTACCTTCATGAAGAGGTCAACATCTGCTTCTGGAAATATCCCAGCCTCTTTCTCTCTTCTATCAACTTCAGCTAGCAATTCTGTAACACATTATACATTCAAAAACCTTCCCATAAGCGTTATGTATGTGAAATATGATTGCAAAGATCTAAATGTCATAATAATAAGTGAAGTTCTAAAGAATATATGGTAAAACATCGAGTACCATATCGGGATCCAACTCCCTGGCATCTAGCCGAAAAATCAAGACTTTCTTTGACTGTCATTTCTCCTACATGAACATCAGTTTGGCTGATGTATGAAGATGTCCTCTGCGGAACAAACTCTTCTAGCGTAAGTCCGTTGTATGTCACTTTTCCTTCAACCTATTGTGATAATATAAATAATGTGATCCAGTTTAAATATTGTATCTATTTAAGATGATTTTATTAACATCTCCATGAGGCTATTGCTTGAATACTGACCGTTAAGCCTTGGTCTAACCGTCCTGCCAAAGCCATCAATAGTGTTGTCTTTCCAGAGGATGGTGGGCCTAATAGAAGGGTCATCCTGCATAAGAAGAAAAAAAGGAACAATTTATGTATTGTGTTGACCCAAAATGATGGTTTTTTGACTCCCCCAATTTTTGAGATTTTTTAATAACAATTTGGTTCCGCTGATGAGGTTACCAAACTCGACTAGCAGTTTACCCCACTGCGGTCCGCGACTTCGAACACCTAGACTCGTCGATGCGCCATCGCCGTGAACTTGATTGTACTCGATTATCAAAGCGATTTCCACCTCTTCAATCCATTGCACCATGATTTCGAATAATTTTTAAAGAAGGATTTTGTTGTAGAAGGAGAAGATGAAAAGAGAAGAAGATGAAAATGAAATGTGAAGAATGGAGAAGATAATATATATTGGTAAAAATTTAAAATGGTAATTAATGAAAATTGGTATATTTTTTATTTTAAATTCAATGGTCAAAAAGACTATCTGGAGCCGTTAGTGGATGCGAGTGTGGCCGCGTCTGCTCACTCGTGTGCCTGCTAGTGCATGTCAGTTGTCGTGGCTCGCGATAGTTCGCTCGCTAGCCACAACGCATAGTCTAAGTAAGGTTGTTGGGCCATATGTATCACAATAAACCTTTTGGATATTTTAGTGACTCAATACGACTTTAGAACCCTACATATGGCAGAGTGACTTATTCGAAATTTCGTCATGCATCGTTTTCTAATAGCAATATTCCATAATTAATTTAATTACTATTTTATTGATCAACATGTCATTGAGGTGGAAATCTAAATCATTAAAACAGAGATAATTTTACCTTGAAGGCTTGATCATCCCAGAAACATCACTAAGAATTGCAAGTTTTCTTCTCTTGGATAGTCCAATACCAAGAAAACCCAAAGCCATGTCAGCAATGTTGCGAACTGTGTTTGTTAGAGTCGGTATAGCTCTATTACCAGCATAGCAGTTAGTTTTCACTGTTAAATTTTGGAAACGAACTTCGACTGTTGGAAGAGTAACACCAATCCTGCAACTCAATGGAAGATGTAATTAGTGAGATTACAATTCAAATTAATGAGTTTTTGTAACTATGACAATTTTGAAACACATTAGCTTTCTTTAACATGATTAGAATTATATTTCCCATTAGGCTAAAAACATTTCTTCTTCCCTTTGAGGACAATTTCTTTTCATTCTTCATTATTTATTATTTATCTCATATATTTATGTTATAAGATAGTTGTGTCCTGTTCTTAAAATTATTATGCCAAACATAGATGTGTCAACTTTCACCCATTTATAGTAGAGGAATTGGAATTAAATAATCCCAACCTTGTTGAGTTGGAAGGTAATAGTCCTAACTTGAAAGTTGGAATTTAATAGGCTTAACTTGTCATGGATTTTATTCCATTGGACCAAAACTAACGGGAGTTAACCCATTAGTTTTCTGCTGACGTGGCATCCCACGTGGCGTATGACGTGTCACAAATTGTACACTTGGCAGTCAATTGCGTAGATTTTTGCTAACGTGACAGCAAACTGGGCAGTTTTCTGTTGATGTGGCAGCCAACCAGACAGTTTTTTTTGCTGACGTGACAGCAAACTGGGCAGTTTTTGCCGTCATACGCCACGTGGGCTGCCACGTCAGCCAAAAACTAACTGAGTTAACCCCAGTTAGTTTTGGTCAAATGGAGTAAAATCAATAACAAGTTGGGCATGTTAAATTTCAACTTTCAAATTGAGATTTTGTAGAAATAAAACTAAGTTTGCTAACTGTTGCAATTAAGTTACTCAAACTTTTTTTGTCTCTTTAAAGTCACTCAAGTTTTATTTATTATTCCAATACTATGTAATTATTAGGTTTTCAGGTTAAAGTGATGATGTGTCAGGTTTTAATATTTTTTTAATAAGTTTTTCGAATGTGTAAAATTCAATTTTTTTGAAATCTTCATTTTATAAAACCTACCTAATATAAATAATATACACATAAGCATTAAAATGAAAGAAAAAAAGAAAAAAAAAAAGAAGGTGACCTGATGACCTGGTAATTACATAGTATTGGAACAATAAATGAAACTTGAGTGACTTTAGAGAGACAAAAAAAGTTTGAATGACTTAATTAGAACACTAAGCAAACTTGATTACATTTGTGTGGCATTTCTCCGAATAATTATGTAAATCTTTTAAATCAAACGTTACTAGAGTTTGTAAACATGGGAGTATGTTATGGGTTATTTTTACTTTGTGAGACTTGTTTTTTGCTTGCTAATTCTCATACTTTAACCCATAGATGATAACATACAATCCAAAATCTAATGGTCTGAACTTTGAAGTTTTATGGTAAGTTAAATATCAAAAATACCCTTTCTCCCCCAAGTCCACCTCATTTTTCTCCTCTTCTTCCCCCATCAAAGGGGTGGTGTTCCTCCTTCCCCCTTCACCATTTCCCTCGTTTTCACACATACACATAATATTTTAATAATAAAAATTAGATCGGGGCAGTCAGGGGTTTGGCACCGATGGCACTGAAATCATAAGGGAGGGCGGTGTTCCACGTCGGGGACGGTGGCCACCTCAGCTCACCGAGCACCAAACCGATCCCACAGTACCCCTTAGTCTTATTATGGACAATAATCAAAACCATCGTTAAATTGGTGATGTAACTTATTATGGGCAACCTGCTTGTTATAAGAACTAGATTTATTATTCTATAAAAATACTTTTAATCATATATAAAAGCACTAATATTTTTTATAAAATAGGGAAAGAACAATTAATAAGGGATTGAGTAGACAATTCTTATTCTGTTGTTAGTCAAAAGGCGGACTTGTCTTTTGAGTTTTGTCATCTAATTAACTTATTCGATCGATGAGTTCACTTCTCATGTCAATATATGGTATCGGATTTTTCAGAGTCCGCTACCCTTGTAGCAAACTCCCCGAAACAAATACACTTTCAAGAACCTCCTAGAAACACTTATCATTTTGCTAAAACACCTATGAATAAAAAAAAATAAAAATAAAAAAGTAAAAATAAAATCATTGAATAAACCTTGCTAACTAGTATCATCCTTTTGTGCAAATAACTAGCTTTTGGACAAAACATATGTTGATGAGTGCTTGAAAATTAAAATGAAAGTACGAAAGAATTTAACCTGTCAAATCTGTCTCTTATCTTCCTCAACATCCTTCCATTATCTACTTCAGCAACCTTAAAACATTGTCTCTATAATCTGTTGTTGAACATTTGCACCAAGATCTCTAGCATTAACTTGTTTGTACCCATCACTTTGTTGGTTTTCAATATCATAAGACATCCAAAAGGCTGTTCGTAAACGATCAAACGTAGGTAGTTTCTCTAACACTGCCCGTTTTAGTGCATCATCTTCCTCTTCCTCTTCCTCCTCTCGACTGCTTCTTTTGTTACCGTCGGTTGCACTCACATGTAATTCTTCCATGCTCCAACTTTGGCTTCGGCTTTGTATTTCTGGATTCCCTTCTTTCTCAACGCCCTCCATCTCAGTGGACACAGTTTATTACTATGATGTTGTGAAACAGTGTTATCTAGTTAACTAGATTTCAAGCACACTAATCAGGCCAAATGCATGTTTTACATGGCTCACTCACACTAGGCAAAAGAGAGAACCATATATATTTGATAGATGCATACATGTATGTATTATATAGATGCATATATAGACGTGACAAAATGACAAGGCTTTTGTATATTCCAAAAACACTTACGGTTGGCTTTTGTATACACTTACGGCCCCCACCATTCTCAATTAATGAAATGTGTGTTGGCGGTCTCATCTTTCAACATATTGGCCACCGACGGACTATGACTAATAGAATATTATCTGACTATATTAATGGAACATATTTTTTTTAATCATAGTCCGTTGGTGGTCAATATGCTAAAAGATGAGACCGCTAGCACACATATCGTTAGTTGGGACGGTGGTGACTAATTGCTGATAATTGAGCTTATTCAAATTCAATACTTCTTAATAAAATAGTCATACAAATAGTAAATAAAAATTGTAACTTTTCAAGTTTTATTCCTTATGGAAATTCAGCTTTTGGGTAAATAGCTTAAAAAATGAGAGTGCTAATAGGTGTCGATATGATTAAACCTTGTATAGTTTTCTTCGTTTATTGGCTGCGCTGTGCATAAGATTGGTGTTTTTGGGTGTTTGTTGTTGGTTTTTCGATCCCTATCGGCTTTAAAACTTGAATAGAGTCAAATCTGCTATGCTGTAGATGGATAAGTCCGATGACAGAAGGAAAAATATATTGCAAGAGTTGTCATCATGTGTTTGTTTATAGTGATAGATTATGAAGCCTGTCATTGTTTGTGACAAAACTTGACCCTTTTAGTACCGTATTTCTAGTTGCCATAGTGTTGATCGGCAGGAGAATCTTTCGGTACAATATTTTTTTTTTTTAACTAAGTTGGGCTGAAAGTCACAAGACTTAATATTTAATTTTCTGCCACTAAGTTTGGTTTAGTAATTCGGTTCGGTTTGGGTCAAAGAAAAATAACTCTAAATATGCATTTATCTTCAATAATTCAAATTAGTATTTTCACACAAAAAAAAAAAAAAAAAAAAACAAATTTTTAACAAAGATAAAAAATATAAACGAAAATGCGAGAGAATGATAACTACCTTAAAAAGGTATCACAACTCAGCCCGACGACCTTTAGTGTTATATATACGTGTATTTCGATATTGCACATGTAGAAATTTCAACCTCGAACCCGTGGAAATCTTTACACCAAACCCTTCAAATTCCTGACACGAAACCCACACAAAACTTGAAACCGATCCTTAGAAAATATGACAACAAACCTTAACCCGCATTTTAATTAACAAATAATAACTTGTTAAGGCCACATTCTATTAAAAGTTAACATATTAACTCATTTAACATACATTTAATTAAAAGAAACACACTAATTTCTGGTGGTTTATCGGTTTATCGATTGTTGAAGTTATCTCTTGTTTTACCCGTCATGGCTGCAACTATTTAGAGATCCTTTTAAGCAATGAAGTATGTGATGTCCGATTTGAGTAGTCGGATTGGTAATGAACTTTTAATTATTTGTATTTTAATTTGATTTTTGCTATTTTTTATTATGTGATCCAACCTGAACCTACTTGAACCACTAACCGAACCAGACTGAAAAAACTTACACTCTGTTTCATAGTTTCATTTAAGGGGGGGGGGGGGGAGAAAGGATTGGGAAGGAAGTGGGGAAAAATGTGTTCTAGAGTTTTTTGTATGAGGGAAAGGAAGGGAATGAGAGGGATAATACAGAGGATTTTGCGGTGATTTTCAATATTTCCAATTTGGAAGGAATTGGAGAGAAAGGAAGAGGAGGGAGATCATTTCTCTTCCCCCTTTAAGTCAATCTCTGGAACACAACGTTAGTGATAAAAAAATCGGTAGTTCAGTAGGAAAAGATTCTTGGCTACGCCACTGCCATCGAGTGCTCACTGAATCTACTATTCAACTCATGTAGTTGTTTATATAGTGTTTCCGTAAACAGGTATACTCAATAATATGTTCAAAAGTTACATTGTGATACCCGACATGTTTGGCTTAAACATCTTAGTAACATCTAAGTCTACCTTAGCGAGAAACGTTTATAAACGGACTTAACTGGGTTAGTTGAGTCGGGTCAAGTTAGGATTGTCCAGGGTGCAATGATCTGGAGGATCATTGGGAGTCGTTTTGGTAATACACTAGTACCGGGTTCCGTTGTTGGTGACATTACTTGAACTAATTAAGTATATGTGTAGATTATGGGTCGTGTGGTGGATTATATACATAGATGTGTTTAAATGATGTGTAAATGATTATCCGTACCTAAATATGTTAAATATAGACTAAGGTTGCATGCTCATATGTTATGGTATGTTAGAATGCGTTAAACACGACAAACTGGAAAACTAGTTAAACATGAATTCAGGTTCGACCACTTTGAGTGGTCGAAGGAGAACATTTTGTTTGGTTCGACCCTTTGTAAATGGGCGAACCTGGGATGTGGAATTGAAAGAATTCCCTTCGACCAGGACAGGGCTCATTCGACCCTGTGGAAGGGTCGAAGGAGGCCACCTTCGACCATTGGTATGGGGCGAAGGAGGATTAGTATAAATACCAAACTTTGTCATTTTTCATCATTTCACAAACCCTAACCGTCTCAAAACACTCTCAAATGATTCTAACCACTAAGGAAGGAGTTTTTGCTCTTCTTTTTCATAATCTAACCTACCTACAACATCTAAACAAGAATCCAAGGTGTGTTCTTGATCCTAAACCTTTTTAAAGCATTTTAATTCGTTTTTCATCTAACCCTAATTGTCCGGATCTGTTCTAAGGGTGTTTTTATGATTAAAAACCTTTTAACATCTTTCTAAATCAAAACCTTATCATATGACATAGGACTTCATGATGATAAACATATGTGAATTGTGTATTATGTGGTTTATGTGTTGTTCAATGATTTGCTGCTGTATCTATGATAGAAACATGATGTAGGACTGTTATTGATGCTAGGTTATTGTTGTTTAGGGTTAGGATTGGATAAATGATGATATTATGGGTATTTGGGGGTTTTAACGAATCTAGACTTGATGCATGATATTTATGATCAATAGAACTAATAGGGAAAGATCGAACACTCGACAAACTGAGCATTTTAAGTTGAATACGGATCGATTTCAAAAGTTTCCAAATTGGGTAAATAATCCATGCATGATAGTGACGTTTCCATAATTTTTACCATTTTGGGAAAGGGCTGAAATGGGCGTATTATTGGGGGAAATCGGTGGGGTTTTGTAGGGATGAGTTATTCATGCTTGACTGCTGTGTTTGATGATGTTTCGAGTCGTTTTGAATGTGTTTGAAGCGTTTTTAGGAAAATTTGCACAACAGGGGCGAACCTGGACTCCTTCGACCGATCGAAGGTGCGAAGGAGAGAATCCAGGGTCGAACCTGGGTTATGTTTGGGCGAACGTGGTAAAACGGGCGAAGGAAACATCAAACGGCCGAACGAAATCCAAAATGGGCGAAGGAGATTAAAAACGGGCGAAGGAGGCTTAATCTGACTGGTTCGACCGTTCTGATGCAGAAATGAGATTTTTGATACAAACTAAGTGTTTTATGCTTGAACCTTGTGTGTAATCTATGTGTACTTGATTAGTTAGGGTAATGGGTCACCAACGGGATGTCGGGTCGGTCTAGTGAGTCGGTTAAACATTTAAACACGCTTTAAAACATACTTGGTTACGATCTGGACAATCGGGGACTAGATAACCTTATGGTTATTAGTCGGAACACTTATGTGAACATTTTGATAGATCTCTGGTACAGGGATTATCAAGGGCTTAACATCTTTACTTATAACCGAAGAACGCTATCTAAGGTGAGTTCACGGCCCCACTTTTACTGCTTTAACTTTTGAGGGAGAAAACATGCGCTAAACTATTTTGGTAACATATGTCATACTATGTTTTTTAACTTTGTATTGCTATACGATCTTTGGAAGTCCTGGGGGAAACCATGAATGTGCGGGGATGCACAACGGGGGAAATGTGGATAGATCTATTGGGCGTGACCTGCCCCACTCGTCGGCTTGGAGGGCCGGGCGGGTGCATGTTGTCTCGAACTGGAACATTGGTATCATGCTGAACATTCGGGCTGCTTAAACATATGCTAAACATTGCTAAACGTGTCTAGTAATGGTTTCCAATCGTAGTAGTAATAAAACATACGCCTAGCTAGCGTACTTGGTAACATTGATATAGTATGGACATGGTAACGTTTTGGTAACACTTGGTAATATATTGAACAAACCTGTGAACTCACCAGCATTATATGCTGACATCTTTTTGGCATGTTTTTCTCAGGTCGCTAAGGTAGCAACAAATGGAACTAGGCGCACGGGTCTGCATTGGCGTCTAGGCTTAGTTGCATGTTTTGAAATAAAGTGTCTTGAATACTTTGGAATACTATTGTAGCTGATTAAATTCTTAAATGCTTCCGCTTATAAAATCGTTGTTTATGGTTTTACGTATTTCATATAGAGTTGTTTTTTGTGATCGTTGACTTGGATCCTGGTTTGTCATGCGCCTCGCGGTAAAACTGCGCAAGTGGTAATTTGAGGGTGTGACAGATTGGTATCAGAGCCAATGGTTATAGTGAACTAGGACTGCATGTAGAGTCTGGTCTATAGCCGAGTCGCACACACTAGACGGTCACATACTTTGAGTCTATTAGTGGGATACGTACTAACGTTGTCGGGGTGTCCTTACGTCATCATCATGCTTCTCCGTTACATCATCCGCTTTTATTTGGGTTCTTACCTACTCTTGTCTTCTTCTTCTGGATTGAAGAAGGAGAGGTTGATTTGTTGGTTCTAGCACACACATGCCTTCTTACACTTGCACCTATCGTAACACGATACTAGGCGACGATATTCGGTGACCGGAGTCTGGATTAGGAGTACATCTGGAGGACCATGTAGAGCAGTTTATCATTTCGGGCGCACACGAAATAATAAACTGGAATGCATGAAAATCCCGATGGACTTCGAGTTTGGATGTATAGTCCTGGATTTGTCCCTAGGTTAACTCTTGTAAATTTCTAGTGGTTGACACTGGAAGTGAATCTGAATCCCTCGATTTCTTGATTTGTTAGATCATGTCTGGTGCTCGCGGTGGTGGACGTCGTGGTGGCGGTGGTGGTCGTGCTGGCGGCGGTGGTCGTGCCGGTGGCGGTGGTCGTGGTAACATCAACATGACCCAAGCTGAACTGAACAACTTGCTACAGCAGCAAGTGAACATGGCTATGGCTAATTTCCAGGCTGGGATTAATGCCATGGGTGGTGAGTTGATTTTTGTCGACCTTGCCTCATTCTTGGGTTTCGTGTCTTTTCGTTTGTGTTTTACTCGTGTACCGTGTTTTAGGTGCTGGTGCCAATCCACCCCCACCTCAGTGCTCTTATAAGAAGTTTCGGGACTGTCAGCCCCATAACTTCGCTGGAACTGAGGGAGCGGTGGGACTGCTTCGATGGCTGGAGAAGGTTGAGTCTGTGTTCGTTATGTGTAACTGTCCTGCTGTGGACCGGGTGAAGTATGCTACTGCGACGTTTGAGGGGCCTGCACTGTCGTGGTGGAATGCTACTACTCAGAACATGGGATTGAGGGAGGCTATTGCTATGCCTTGGGCGGAGTTTGTGCAGCTGTTGAGAGGTGAGTACTGTCCGAGAGAGGAGATACAGAAGTTAGAGCATGAGTTCTGGAGCTACAAGATGGTTAGGTCTGAGATTGAAGAATACACTGTGAGGAGGAATGAGCTGGCGGTGTTGTGCCCTGATTTGCACACACCCGAGTACAGGAGGATCGAGCACTATGTGTCTGGACTGGTGCCGGAGATTGCTGGGTTGGTGGCTGCTGGGAACCTTCCCACTATTGCTGAAGTTGTCCAATCAGCTCATCGGATGACTAACCTGAAGGTGGCAGAAGGTGTTTTGCCTCCTAAGGGTGCTGCTGTGAAGGTTACTGAAGGGAACAAGAGGAAGTGGGATAGTGTGGGGAAGAGTGTTGTGCCAGCTCAGCCGGCAAAGAAGTTTGATTCATCTGGGTCTTCTTCTGGGCAGAAGACGGGTGGGTATGTTGGGAAGCATCCCAAGTGCAACAAGTGTGGTTTTCACCATTCTAGGAGTTGTGATAGGGCTCGTTGTCATCGGTGCCATCAGTTGGGGCACCATGCTAAGGATTGCAGGGTGGCACTCACCCCAACTCAGACTCCTGCGGCTACACCTGCTCCTGCTCCTGCTGCTCAGGGGACTCAGGGGAGGCATGGGTGTTATAACTGTGGTGATGCGGGACACTTCAAGCGTGAATGTCCTAAACTGAAGCAGGGCGATAATGGGAGGGGCGGGAACGGTAACGGGAACAATGGCGGTGGAGGCAGGACTGCACGTGCTTTCGTCATTGGATCTGCAGAGGCTAGGCAGGATCCAGACACAGTTACCGGTACGTTCCTTCTTAATGATCGCTATGTTTCTGTCTTGTTTGATTCTGGTGCCGATAAGAGTTTCGTATATATGGATATTAGTCGATTGCTAGATATAGTACCCACACCTTTAGAGGCTAAGTACTTAATAGAATTGGCTGATGGTAAGAAAATCGAAGCGACACACACCTTAGGGAATGTCGCTTGGAACTGTCGGGTTTGTCCTTCCCCATTGATCTTATGCCGGTACCCCTGGGTAGTTTTGATGTCGTGGTCGGCATGGATTGGTTATCGTTGTATCGTGCGGAGATCGTTTGTTTCGACAAGGTTATTCGGATCCCTCTCCCTGATGGAGAGATTCTTTCGGTTCGTGGCGAGAAAAGCGGTGCTCCGCTGAGTATCATTTCTAGCATGAAAACCCGTAAGTACCTTCGGAAGGGCTGTTCGGCCATTCAGGCGCTTGTTATCGTTTCTACTGACGATGAGAAGAAGATCGAGGATATTCCAGTAGTTCTTCCTCCCCATCGTCAGGTTGAGTTTGGTATTGATCTTACTCCGGGCGCAGCTCCTATTGCCCGAGCTCCGTATCGTCTTGCACCTCCCGAGATGCAAGAGTTGTCCAGCCAGTTGCATGAACTCTTGGAAAAGGGTTTAATCCGACCAAGTTCTTCCCCGTGGGGAGCTCCTATTTTGTTTGTGAAGAAGAAGGATGGAAGTCTTCGCATGTGTATTGATTATCGTGAGCTGAACAAAGTGACCATCAAGAATCCTTATCCTCTTCCTCGCATTGATGACCTCTTTGACCAGCTTCAGGGATCCAGCTACTATTCGAAGATTGATTTGCGGTCCGGTTATCACCAGTTGCGCGTCAGGGAAGCTGACATTCAGAAGACTGCTTTTCGCACTCGTTATGGCCATTTTGAGTTCTTGGTTATGCCTTTTGGTCTCACTAACGCACCGGCGGTGTTCATGGATTTAATGAACCGCGTTTGCAAACCTTACCCTGATAAGTTCGTCATCGTGTTCATTGACGATATTCTGATTTACTCCAAGAACAAGGCGGATCATGAGGAACATCTACGGTTGGTCTTGGAACTTTTGAGACAGGAGCAGTTATATGCTAAGTTCTCAAAGTGTGATTTTTGGTTACGTGAAGTTCAATTCCTAGGACACGTGGTGAATGAACTGGGAATTCATGTCGATCCGGCTAAGATCGAAGCTATTAAGGACTGGGAAGCACCAAAGACGCCATCTGAGGTGCGGCAATTCCTAGGTCTTGCGGGTTATTATCGTCGTTTCATTAAGGGATTTTCGAAGATCGCTCAACCTATCACTGCTCTTACCCAGAAGGACCGAAAGTTCGACTGGGATGAACCACAAGAATCAGCATTTCAGATGCTGAAGCTTAAACTTTGTTCTGCACCTATCTTATCCTTACCTGAGGGTACTGATGACTTCGTTGTGTACTGTGACGCTTCTATTTGTGGTCTCGGTTGCGTGTTGATGCAACGCGGGAAGGTTATTGCTTATGCTTCTCGTCAACTCAAAGTTCATGAGAAGAACTACACTACTCATGACTTGGAACTGGGTGCGGTAGTCTTTGCGTTGAAAATCTAGAGACATTACTTGTACGGTACCCAGTGTGAAGTATATACCGATCACAAGAGTCTTCAGCATATTTTCGACCAGAAGGTGTTGAACATGCGGCAGCGTCGCTGGGTTGAACTCCTGAACGATTATGACTGTGCTATCAAATACCATCCTGGCAAGGCGAACGTGGTGGCGGACGCCTTGAGCAGGAAGGAGTCTGCGAATCCTCGCCGTGTTCGAGCCTTACAGCTCACCATTCATTCGTCGTTGCCTGACCGAATCCGTTCTACACAGTTGGAAGCCTTGAAGGAGGAAAACCTTAAGGCTGAGACTATGCACAGTGCTGACAAGCATCTTAAGCTCAGGACCGATGGCTTACACTATTTTGCGGGACGTGTTTGGGTCCATTGTTCGGGGGATTGCGCGAGCTTGTTTTTGGATGAAGCTCACAAATCCCGGTATTCTATTCACCCTGGCTCCGATAAGATGTATCAGGATTTGAAGATACTTTATTGGTGGCCAAACATGAAAGCTGATATAGCTTCTTATGTCAACAAATGCTTGACTTGTGCTAAAGTCAAAGTGGAGTATCAGAGGCCGTCTGGTCTTCTGCAACAACCAGAGGTTCCAGAATGGAAGTGGGAGCGGATCACGATGGATTTTGTCACCAAGCTGCCAAGGTCACCTAGTGGTTATGACATGATCTGGGTGATTGTTGACCGGCTGACAAAATCGGCACGTTTCATACCTATTAAGGAAACCGATGGACTCGAGCGGTTGGCTCGACTTTACCTTAAGGAGATGGTTGCTCGGCACGGGGTGCCCGTCTCTACTATCTCTGATCGTGATTCTCGCTTTGCTTCGCGGTTCTGGAAGGCTCTGCACAAGGCTTTGGGTACTCAGTTGGATATGAGTACGGCTTATCATCCGCAAACTGATGGACAGAGTGAGCGGACGATTCAAACGTTAGAAGACATGCTTCGGGCGTGTGTTATCGATTTTGGCAAAAGTTGGGAGATCCACCTGCCATTAGTGGAGTTCTCTTACAACAACAGCTATCACTCTAGTATCAAGGCAGCTCCGTTCGAGGCTCTTTACGGACGAAAATGTCGATCACCACTTTGTTGGGCCGAGGTGGGCGAGAGCCAACTCACTGGTCCAGAACTTGTGTACGAAACTTCGGAGAAAATCGTACAGATTCGTCACCGTTTGGCTGCTGCACGGGATCGTCAGAAGAGCTATGCCGATCGCCGTCGAAAACCTTTGGAGTTCCAGGTTGGGGACAGGGTACTTCTGAAAGTTTCACCATGGAAGGGCGTCATACGCTTCGGAAAGCGTGGCAAGCTTAACCCTCGATATGTCGGACCATTCGCAATCCTGGATCGGATTGGACCGGTGGCATACAGACTTGACTTACCGGCGGAGCTCGGTAGTGTGCACAACGTCTTCCATGTGTCTAACTTGAAGAAGTGTTTGGCTGATGAATCTCTCATTGTACCACTGGAGGAGATCAAGGTTGATCATCGTCTTCGCATTGTGGAGGAACCTGTCGAGATTCTCGACTACAAGATTCGTAGCCTTCGTCGGAGTAAAATCCGCATCGTCAAAGTTCGTTGGAACTCGAATCGTGGACCGGAGTTCACATGGGAACAGGAGGATCAGATGAAAGCTAAATATCCTCATCTCTTTCCGAAGCGCGCGTTTGAATCGAGGCATGTTACTGCTGAAGCAGAATGAATCTCGGGTCGAGATTCCTTTCAACGTGGGGATGATGTGACAACCGGTAATTTTCCTTTTCGTTTCTTTCTTCTTCGTTTCTTTCATTTTGGGGCTTGGCGCAATTTTCGGGACGAAAATTCTTTCAACGTGGGGATGATGTGACACCCGACATGTTTGGATTAAACATCTTAGTAACATCTAAGTCTACCTTAGCGAGAAACGTTTATAAACGGACTTAACTGGGTTAGTTGAGTCGGGTCAAGTTAGGATTGTCCAGGTTGCAATGATCTGGAGGATCATTGGGAGTCGTTTTGGTAATACACTAGTACCGGGTTCCGTTGTTGGTGACATCACTTGAACTAATTAAGTATATGTGTAGATTATGGGTCGTGTGGTGGATTATATACATAGATGTGTTTAAATGATGTGTAAATGATTATCCGTACCTAAATATGTTAAATATAGACTAAGGTTGCATGCTCATATGTTATGGTATGTTAGAATGCGTTAAACACGACAAACTGGAAAACTAGTTAAACATGAATTCAGGTTCGACCACTTCGAGTGGTCGAAGGAGAACATTTTGTTTGGTTCGACCCTTTGTAAATGGGCGAACCTGGGATGTGGAATTGAAAGAATTCCCTTCGACCAGGACAAGGCTCATTCGACCCTGTGGAAGGGTCGAAGGAGGCCACCTTCGACCATTGGTATGGGGCGAATGAGGATTAGTATAAATACCAAACTTTTTCATTTTTCATCATTTCACAAACCCTAACCGTCTCAAAACACTCTCAAACGATTCTAACCACTAAGGAAGGAGTTTTTGCTCTTCTTTTTCGTAATCTAACCTACCTACAACATCTAAACAAGAATCCAAGGTGTGTTCTTGATCCTAAACCTTTTTAAAGCATTTTAATTCGTTTTTTCATCTAACCCTAATTGTCTGGATCTGTTCTAAGGGTGTTTTTATGATTAAAAACCTTTTAAACATCTTTCTAAATCAAAAACCTCATCATATGACATAGGACTTCATGATGATAAACATATGTGAATTGTGTATTATGTGGTTTATGTGTTGTTCAATGATTTGCTGCTGTATCTATGATAGAAACATGATGTAGGACTGTTATTGATGCTAGGTTATTGTTGTTTAGGGTTAGGATTGGATAAATGATGATATTATGGGTATTTGGGGGTTTTAACGAATCTAGACTTGATGCATGATATTTATGATCAATAGAACTAATAGGGAAAGATCGAACACTCGACAAACTGAGCATTTTAAGTTGAATACGGATCGATTTCAAAAGTTTCCAATTGGGTAAATAATCCATGCATGATAGTGATGTTTCCATAATTTTTACCATTTTGGGAAAGGGCTGAAATGGGCGTATTATTGGGGGAAATCGGTGGGGTTTTGTAGGGATGAGTTATTCATGCTTGACTGCTGTGTTTGATGATGTTTCGAGTCGTTTTGAATGTGTTTGAAGCGTTTTTAGGAAAATTTGCACAACAGGGGCGAACCTGGACTCCTTCGACCGATCGAAGGTGCGAAGGAGAGAATCCAGGGTCGAACCTGGGTTATGTTTGGGCGAACGTGGTTAAAACGGGCGAAGGAAACATCAAACGGCCGACGAACGAAATCCAAAATGGGCGAAGGAGATTAAAAACGGGCGAAGGAGGCTTAATCTGACTGGTTCGACCGTTCTGATGCAGAAATGAGATTTTTGATACAAACTAAGTGTTTTATGCTTGAACCTTGGGTGTAATCTATGTGTACTTGATTAGTTAGGGTAATGGGTCACCAACGGGATTTCGGGTCGGTCTAGTGAGTCGGTTAAACATTTAAACACGCTTTAAAACATACTTGGTTACGATCTGGACAATCGGGGACTAGATAACCTTATGGTTATTAGTCGGAACACTTATGTGAACATTTTGATAGATCTCCGGTAGAGGGATTATCAAGGGCTTAACATCTTTACTTATAACCGAAGAACGCTATCTAAGGTGAGTTCACGGCCCCACTTTTACTGCTTTAACTTTTGGGGGAGAGAACATGCGCTAAACTATTTTGGTAACATATGTCATACTATGGTTTTTAACTTTGTATTGCTATACGATCTTTGGAAGTCCCGGGGGAAACCATGAATGTGCGGGGATGCACAACGGGGGGAAATGTGGATAGATCTATTGGGCGTGACCTGCCCCACTCGTCGGCTTGGAGGGCCGGGCGGGTGCATGTTGTCTCGAACTGGAACATTGGTATCATGCTGAACATTCGGGCTGCTTAAACATATGCTAAACATTGCTAAACGTGTCTAGTAATGGTTTCCAATCGTAGTAGTAATAAAACATACGCCTAGCTAGCGTACTTGGTAACATTGATATAGTATGGACATGGTAACGTTTTGGTAACACTTGGTAATATATTGAACAAACCTGTGAACTCACCAGCATTATATGCTGACATCTTTTTGGCATGTTTTTCTCAGGTCGCTAAGGTAGCAACAAATGGAACTAGGCGCACGGGTCTGCATTGGCGTCTAGGCTTAGTTGCATGTTTTAAAATAAAGTGTCTTGAATACTTTGGAATACTATTGTAGCTGATTAAATTCTTAAATGCTTCCGCTTATAAAATCGTTGTTTATGGTTTTACGTATTTCATATAGAGTTGTTTATTGTGATCGTTGACTTGGATCCTGGTTTGTCATGCGGCTCGCGGTAAAACTCCGCAAGTGGTAATTTGAGGGTGTGACATACATGCTTATTTTTTTTATGAGGCCAATACCAATAATAATGTGGGTATTCACAATTCATGGTTGTTTTTTAGAGGATAGATTTTTGGCCTTTAGTAAAAGTCTTTTTTTAAATAAGGTTGGGCCAAACTAAAAAATCCCTGACGGCCCAAACTCAATACATAAAAAAATTTCAGAAAAATATCAATAATTTAACATTTTTGGGCAAAAAAGTTGTGCGGGCCAGGGCCCAGCATGGCCCAAGCTAAGGTTCGCCCTTGGATAGGATGTTCAAGTTTCTTCTCTCTAGTGTCACCCTTGTAGTATTCAGACATGAACATCTTCCAGACAAAGACATTAACCTTACTTCTGCTACTATTGTTGTTGCGGCTACCATTGTGACTTAATTTTAGAGCCTTCAATTTTCAAATACTTTCTCAATGCTAGACGAATTCTAATTTCTAAATAACTATTGCAGAATTAGCATGTGAGAATTTGGTATATCATATATCGACTTTGGAAGCTCAAGGTGCATGCCTATGAATTGTTGGCGATCAGGACAAAGAACACGAACACAAAATTTGATGTCAACCAAGATCAACTTTTTTTTTATAATTCCTAACACATAAATTACATAGGCCTTAACCATCTATTTATACTAACATAACTATACTAGTCCTACTCAAGTACTTATCCTAACTATAATCTAATACTATTACTTCTATAATTATCTCTACTAATTAAAACCTACTAAATAATTCAAAGCATAGCCTTACTAGATAACTAGGTTAGAGCCCCGCGTTAACACGCGGCAAATACCCGTGTAAAATGAAAATGAATATAAGATGATATTAACTGAGAATTTATAAAATACATACATGCATGTGTTGTATAATAGTACTTAAATCTCTAACATGACAAACAAACGTATAAGATTTAGTAGATTTAATGTGTAAAGTATCTGTTTATATATTGTTTTGCAAACACTATAAATTATTATAATATAATCACATATGAACGTTTGTTATAACTGTTTAAAATATGCGTATACTCAATAATTGTATAGACCATGTATGAAAGTTCAACATTCACTAATCCACTACGCAATTATGCTAAAATTCATTAGGTAAGCAAAAAAATTATTTTAATTTTAGATCAAATTACACGGTGATTGAAAACTACCTTCGATAAAGATTTAAAAAAAGATAGAAAGGATTTTTTGAGTTAATGTATTTTACAAATATGGAAAATACCTTGATCGTAAAATAATAGAGAAGATTAAGGAGGAGAATCAGCCGAATGTTGTGATTAATGTTGATGATTTGAAGGATTATAAAGTAAACTAAGGTATTTCCATTATGCACTTTGATATATTTGGTAAAGTTTTTACTGAGATTAAAAAAGGATTAATAATAGGAGTTGATTTGTACAGTATATTTTACTAAAATACAACTATACATTTAAGTAATCGTATAACATCATTAAATTTGATGACTTTATACAAACTTAATTAATGAATATGTATTAACCTCCAATAAAAGATAAATGACGATTGTAATGAACATAAACATATTTCACAAACTACATTACACTAAAAAAGAAAATATATTGCTTGAATACATAATACGCATTCATAAATTTGCAAATACTTCTTGGTATAAAACATTTGAAGTTTCGTTCTTAACATTACCTTCTTTATCAAGTATTAGTATCTTCAGACCATCTCTACTCGTTACCCTTGACAATGTAACATACAGCTGTCCATGTGAAAAAACGGGATCTTTCAAGTAAAACCAACTTTGGATAGAGACTGTCCTTGGCTCTTGTTTATTGTCATTGCAAAACACAAAGAAATGGGAAATTGTCTCCTGTTAAATTTAAAGGGAATCTTCTTATCGGATGGGGACAAACTTATTCTGGGGATAAACGTCCGCATACCAATATTAGTACCTGAAATTATTTTTGCTTCTATAACTCGTTTGCCCATCTTTACAACCTGCAACCTTGTACCGTTACACAAACCAATTTTTTGGTCAATGTATAGGGACACCAACTTTCAACACCAATCGGTGGTTTGGTATACCTGATAACTTTAGACCATTCAAAACGTCAGGTGAGACCAATATTTCATCAAAATGTTCTTTAACATTTTCAGTTTGACAAACGCTATCTGAACTTAGGTATTCAATCTCCTGACCTGGAAAAAATGAGAGCAATCGATCATTTATTTCGTGGACCACTTCATTCTTTGGTGCCAACATTGCTCTTTCTTGAAAGTAATCCGGAGTATTGATATTATCTAGTATAGACGGATATACAAATTCTATCAGATCAGAAACTGGATCCAAAGATTCTTTGATGAGTAAGTCAGGAGGTACCTGAATAACATCTTGAAATTCGTTTACAGTCTCAACCTTCCCTTCACCTATATCTAAAAGCCAGTTTGCAAACTTTCGTGTTTCCTCAACATCGGATTCACAATTTCCAGAAAGCAACCTCATATGTTTTGTTAACTTCATAACAACACATTTATGTCAAATATATGAGGAGCTTAAATAGGCATTAACAATATCGTGTCTACTTCCATTTTGAACAACAGGTAGAATCTGCCTAAAATCACCACCAAACACAATAACCTTGCCCCCAAATAAGTTTTCAGTATCACGAAGATCAGGGATACTAAAAAAATCCTTTAAGCTTCAATCCAATGCTTCAATTGCATGTTTGTGCATCATCGGTGCTTCATCCCAAATAATCAGATCTGTTTTTTTTTTTTAAGTAACTGAGCTTTATCACTATTTGGTAGTATTGTAACATTTCGCATTGAATTCTATGTACGTTACGACTATTATTAATGAAACGTCAATTTTTATCATTATCGTGCCCTTTAAAAATGTTTCGTGACACATTTGGACCCCTAGTACCATACTATAAGCATATATTATTATTATATTAGTGAGATAAGTGTCAAAAAAATATTAGCCTGGGCCGGGGTTCGAACCCGTGCCCTAGGCCGGTTCACCTTAACACAAACAGCCAACCACCTGGGCTACACCATGTGTTTGTTTCAAATCTTAAGCATTATAATTATATTAAGTTATTAAATCGTAACAGTTGACTTGGAAAGTCAACTGTGACGAAAATCATCCATAATTAGATTACCAATCCGTGTTTATAATCCATTTAAGGCAAAATTTTTGATTGAGAAGGTTGATTCGCGTCTGATACACGCCTAAATCACCATCAATTCATTCCAAATCAGTATCAATCACGCGTCAATGCTTTAAAACGAGTCAACCTTTACCAAATTGAACACCCGAACACCTTACTATAAATTGAGGCCTTCACTACAACCTACACTCACAGAACACTCTCTCTTTATCCTCAATTTCCTCTTAAAAACTCATTTTTATCATCTTTGGGTTCGCGTTTGACTAGAAGTTTGACCGAGCCTCATAATCACGATTTCAGTTTGTAAGTGTAATGTTTTTGTTTGACTTTGTGAATCGGCCCCCAGACAACAATAACCCCATGATTAATCGGGTTATTGTTCGTCAATTTTATTGATTGAAAAAGCTAGGGCTCGACATCTTTGAATAGGGGCTAATCGTGTCTGCAGACCTTAGTATATATATATTACAAAACCAAGTTCATCACCAACTGATCAACAGATCAGTTGGTGTGACTCTTGTGCTTAAAACGCGAACTGGCCTGATGGCCCGGGTTCGAGTCCCTTATCACGCGGCTTTTCTTTTCTTTTAAAAAGGATTATAAATCAGTTTCTAGTATAACTATATAATTATTTCTAACCAAGATAAATCGTTCTCAGGGTCTAGACCAGATGGTCGAGGCTTGTGATTTAAAACCCCGACCCGGGTTTGACGCGGGTTCGAGCCTCACCTTGTGCAAACCTTTTTTTTTAAATCTTTATTACTTATATATTCTCTATTATTTTTAAAAATGGTTTTAAAATACTAAAACTTCTTTATAAATTCTACAAAAAATATTTTATGATATTCTAATAGAAAAGTTTAACATACAATTTTTAGTTTTCCAAAAATTATTTATTTATTATATATAATAAATATTTCAAGTTTATTCCATTATAATTATAAAATTCTATAAAAATATCAAAACGATTTTTATAAATTTCCACAAAAATTATTTTTATTTTCGAAAAATCATTTATTTAATATTTTTAATCAATTTTTGTTATTTTTAATAATAAATAAATCATAATAAATTCATTTTTCAATATTTTTGCCCCAAAATTTTATATAAATTATTTCTGTCCATTTAGAACAGAAATACAAATTTTAATTTAAAAATTAATTAATTTTAATATTTTTAGATATTAAAGTTATATTTTGGCAAAATAGAAATAAATAGACTAAATATTCTATTTTTAAGAAAATAATTTTATAAAAATTCTTTTTATACTTAAAACCTATTAATGTGACCATCTTTAATCTAAAGTCTACAAAAAGACTTTTGTTTATTTATTTATCGAATTTCTTTTATTTATTAAACAATCTAATTAATAATCAAACGAATACCTATCCCCAAATTCGAAACCCTAGAAAATATTTGTAGACTAGAAAGACTTAGACATATTTATTACCTTAATTATAGGGTAATACTTGGCATCGTTGGGCTACACTTATTCTATTTTCACGAGACTTAACATTTTGCTAAGGTGAGTTTTACATAGCCCCTTTTCTATTTCACTATTTTTGGGGTGAAACATGTTACAACATTCTATCTACAATTCAATCATAAAGTGTCTATGTGTTATTCTATGTTGCATTATGTCTTAAACATGACTAGGGTAAGCACAATATTCTAGCATAATCATTAACATTGATCAGCCGACGGTATACAATGATAGATCTATTGGACTGACAATCCCACCCGGATGCGTGTACCTCCTACATAGGTAGCGTGGGTGATTGTTATCGCATAACATAATCGAGTGAACCATGAGCGTATGGGATGGACCACAATATTCTAGTCACAAGGGTTGATTATGCACTCGATTTACCTGATAGTATGTTTTCACATATGGACTAGACTTGCCATGACACTTGAATTGTACAAGTTTTATTCAGTTATCAAAACCTATGTAATTCTCACCAACTTTTGTTGACCCAAAAATATTTTCAAAATTAACATGTTTCATGTAACAATGAAGCTGAGGCTTAGAGTATGCATGCGGATATACTATGAAGTTATTTGAAGTTATTTGAAGTTATTTGTTTTATTTGATATTATGTATTTTGGAGTTTTAGACATCATTTCATTTGGATATTTATGTTATGAATAAATTATTTAAAATTTCAATATATACCATGTGCTACTGAAAAAATCATCAGTGTTATCCGGCAGCTAGTATCTTGTCACATCACAACAGTTATAAAAAGGAAGCATGCATTCACCCCAAAACAGTAAAACAGAAAAAGGGGAGTGGTACACGGAACTCACCTTAGCAGCGTTCCACGTGGTCACATAATATCCCAAGTCAAGTTCCCATCTATCGAACATTTGGCAAGATCCTATTCAATGTTCATAATCATTAGCGCGTGTAACCAATAACACGGTTACACGTGTTGTGACACCCGGCATGTTCGGCTTAAACATAATAGTAACATCTAAGTCTACCTTAGCGAGAAACGTTTATAAACAAACTTAACTGGGTTAATTGAGTCGGGTCAATTAGGATTGTCCAGGGTCAATGATCTGGAGGATCATTGGGAGTCGTTTTGGGAATACATTAGTATCGGGTTCCGTCGTTGGTGACATTACATGAACTAATTAAGTATATGTGTAGATTACGGGTCGTGTGGTGGATTATATGCTTACACTTGCTTAAATGATGTACGAATGATTATACGTGCCTAAACATGCTAAGTATAGACTATAGATGCTTGTTTATGTGTTAGGATGTGTTAGAATGCGTTAAACACGATAAACTGGAAAAAGGTTAACATGTGTTAAAAGTGCTGCTAACATGTGTTAAAAAGTGCTGATGACCTGAATGTGGAAATGGGATCTGATAAGTGGGCGAACGTAGAACAAAGTGGGCGAATGTGGAAGAGTCCCACATTCGACCACTAAAAAGTGGGCGAATGTGGAAGATTTCCACATTCGACCACTAAAAAGGGGCGAATGTGGAAAAGTTCCACATTCGACCCCACGAAATGGGCGAACGTGCAGATGGTATAAATACCATCCTTAGCCATTTTTCACCATTTCACAAACCCTAAACGCCTCTAAACACTCTCTATCAGCTATTAACATTGGGGAAGGAGTTTTTGAGCTTGTTTTTCATAACCTAACTCTCTAAGTCATTACAAGTGAAGATCTAAGGTGTGTTCCTCATTACAAATCCTTTTTAAACAATTTTGGCTTGTTTTAATCTAAACCCCAATGGGTCCAGATCTGATATCAACCTATTTTATGAATAAAAACCTTTCCTAACCAAAACCTATTCATAAACAATGAGTTTTTATGCAAATAAACATGTGTTAGTATGATAGTATGCATTGTTTGATGATTACTTGTTGTATAGATGATATGACAACATCTTAGGGCTGTTATTAACGATGGGTTATGATTGAAATATGTTACCTTTGATTGTTGATGGTGTTTTGATGATTAAAGGGGGTTTTTAGTTAGATTTAGGGTTGTTTTGGGATGATTATGATAAGGATTTGATAGGGGTTTCTTGTTCATAATGATCCGAGTATGATAAACTGATTATTGATCGAATTCAGAAAGTTTCCTAATTGGGTAATATCTTCATGCATGGTGATGTGACATCTCCATAATTTACCATTTTAGGAAACCTGTAAAACGGATAGATTTTGGGGTAAAATTGGTAGGGTTTCGTAGGAATATACTAATGATGCTTGACTGCAGTAACTCGTGATGTTTCGTGATGTTTTCGGATGTTTTTCGACGCGTTTTTGGAAAAATCTGACATCAGGGGCGAACCTGGAATACCTTCGACCAGTAGAACGGGCGAAGGTGGATTCCAGGGGGCGAAGGTGGATTCCAGGGGGGCGAAGGTGGAAGACAAAGGGGCGAATGTGCTACAAGGGGCGAAGGTGGAAGAAAAAGGGGCGAAGGTGGAATTTCAGGAACACCTTCGACCAAACAGAAACACCTTCGACCACTTACAAGCCACCTTCGACCACCCGGAACTACATTCGACCCTACGTTGACAAAAATGAGATTTTTGATACAAACTAAGTGTTTTATGCTTGAACCTTGCGTGTAATCTATGTGTACTTGATTAGTTAGGGTAATGGGTCACCAACGGGATGGCGGGTCGGTCTAGTGTGTCGGTTGAACATTTAAACACATTTTAAAACATACTTGATTACGATCTGGACAATCGGGGGCTAGATAACCTTATGGTTATTAGTCGGAACACTTATGTGAACATTTTAATAGATCTCCGGTAGAGGAATTATCAAGGGCCAAACATCTTTATTTATAATTGAAGAACGCTATCTAAGGTGAGTTCACGGCCCCACTTTTTAGTGCTTTAACTTCTGGGGGAGAAAACATGCGCTAAACGGTTTTGGTAACATATGTCATACTATGGTTTTAACTTTATATTGCTATACGATCTTTTGGAAAGTCCCGGGGGAAACCATGAATGTGCGGTTTGCGCAACGGGGGAAATGTGGATAGATCTATTGGGCGTGACCTGCCCCACTCGTCGGCTTGGAGGGCCGGGCGGGTGCATATTGTCTCGAACAGGAACATTATTGTGCTGAACATTACGGACTGCTAAACATGCTAAACATTGCTAAACGTGTCCAGTAATGGTTTCCAATCGTAGTAGTAATAAAATATACGCCTAGCTAGCGTACTTGGTAGCATTGATATAGTATGGACATGGTAACATTTGGATAACATTTTTGAACAAACCTGTGAACTCACCAGCATTATATGTTGACATCTTTTGGCATGTTTTTCTCAGGTCGCTAAGGTAACAACAACTGGATCTAGGCGCACGAGTCGGCACGGGCGTCTAGGGTTTAGAGCATGGTCTTCATTAAACATTTAAACTATGTCTTTTGAGTTGTAAACATTTAAAGCTTCCGCTACAGTTTATGCTTTTATAATTATATCTTTTGGATTTTGTGTTATGCATATAGTGTTGTTTATTGTGACCGTTGACTTGGATCCTGGTTTGTCATGCGCCTCGCGGTAAAACCCCGCAAGTGGAATTTGAGGGTGTGACAGATTGGTATCAGAGCCAATGGTTATAGTGAACTAGGACTGCATTTAGAGTCTAGTCTATAGCCGAGTCGCACACACTAGACGGTCACATACTTGTGTCGGTTTGGAACATGTACTAACTTTGTCGGGGTGTCGTTACGTTATCATCACACTTCTCTGTTACATCATCCGTTTTTATTTGGGTTCTTACCTACTCTTGTCCTCTTCTTCTGGATTGAAGGAGGAGGGGTTGATTTGTTGGTTCTTGCACACACATGCCTTCTTACACTTGCACCTATTGCCACATAGGCGACAATGTTCGGTGACTAGGGTCTAAATTAGGGGTACATCTGGAGGACCATGTAGAGCAGTTTATCATTTCGGGTGCACACGAAATAATAAACTGGGATGCATGAAAATCCCGATGGACTTCGAGTTCGGATGTATAGTCCTGAATTTGTCCCTAGGTTAACTCTTGAAAATTTCTAGTGGTTGACACTGGAAGTGAATCTGAATCTCTCGATTTCTTGGTTTGTTAGATCATGTCTGGTGCTCGTGGTGGTGGACGTCGTGGTGGTGGTCGTGGCGGCGGTGGTCGTGCCGGAGGCGGTGGCCGTGGGAACATCAACATGACCCAAGCTGAGCTGAACAACTTGCTCCAGCAGCAAGTGAACATGGCTATGGCTAATTTCCAGGCCGGGATTAATGCCATGGGTGGTGAGTTGATTTCTGTCAACCTTGCCTCATTTTTGAAGTTCGTGTCCTTTCGTTTGTGTTTTACTTGTGTACCGTGTTTCAGGTGTTGGTGCCAATCCACCCCCACCTCAGTGCTCTTATAAGAAGTTTAGGGACTGTCAGCCCCATAACTTCGCTGGTACTGAAGGGGCAGTAGGACTGCTCCGATGGTTGGAGAAGGTTGAATCTGTGTTTGTCATGTGTAACTGTCCTGCTGGGGACCGAGTGAAGTATGCTACTGCGACATTTGAGGGGCCTGCATTGTCGTGGTGGAATGCTACTACTCAGAATATGGGACTGGGAGAGGCTATTGCTATGCCTTGGGCGGAGTTTGTGCAGCTTTTGAGAGGTGAGTACTGTCCGAGGGAGGAGATACAGAAGTTGGAACATGAGGTCTGGAGTTACAAGATGGTTGGGTCGGAGGTTGAGGAGTATACTGTGAGGAGGAACGAGCTGGCGGTGTTGTGTCCTGACTTACACACACCCGAGTACAGGAGGATCGAGCACTATGTGTCTGGACTAGTGCCCGAGATTGCTGGGTTGGTGGCTGCTGGGAATCTTCCCACTATTGCTGAAGTTGTCCGATCAGCTCATCGGATGACTAACCTGAAGGTGGCGGAAGGCGTTTTGCCACCCAAGGGTACTACTGTGAAGGCTGCTGAGGGGAACAAGAGGAAGTGGGAGAGTGTGGGGAAGAGTGTGGTGCCAGCTCAGCCGGCGAAGAAGTTTGATACGTCTGGGTCTACTTCTGGGGCGAAGACGGGTGGGTATGTCGGGAAGCATCCCAAGTGTAACAAGTGTGGCTTTCACCATTCGGGGAATTGTGATCGAGCTCATTGTCATCGGTGCCAAAAGTTGGGACACCATGCTAAGGATTGCAAGGTGGCGCTCACCCCAACTCAGACTCCTGCGGCTACTCCTGCTCCTGCTGCTCAGGGGACTCAGGGGAGGCAGGGGTGTTACAACTGTGGTGACACGGGGCACTTCAAGCGTGATTGTCCCAAGCTGAAGCAGGGCGATGATGGGAGGGGCGGAAACGGTAGCGGTAACGGGAATGGCGGCGGAGGCAGGACTGCGCGTGCTTTCGTCATTGGGTCTGCAGAGGCTAGGCAGGATCCAGACACAGTTACCGGTACGTTCCTTCTCAACAATCGCTATGTTTCTGTTTTATTTGATTCTGGTGCCGATAAGAGCTTCGTATCTGTGGATGTTAGTCAGTTGCTAGATATAGTACCCACACCTTTAGAGGCTAAGTACTTGATAGAATTGGCTAATGGTAAGAACATTGAGGCAACTCATATCCTTAGGGAGTGTCACTTGGAACTGTCGGGTCTGTCATTCCCCATTGACCTTATGCCTGTACCTTTGGGTAGTTTCGATGTCGTTGTGGGCATGGACTGGTTATCGTTGTATCGTGCAGAGATTGTTTGCTTTGACAAGGTTATTCGGATCCCTCTCCCCGATGGAGAAATTCTTTCGGTTCATGGCGAGAAAAGCGGTGCTCCGCTGAGTATCATTTCCAGCATGAAAGCCCGTAAGTATCTTCGAAAGGGCTGTTCGGCCATTCTGGCACTTGTTAACGTTTCTACTGACGGTGAGAAGAAGATCGAGGATATCCCGGTGGTTCGTGACTTTCTTGATGTGTTTCCTGATGATTTGCCTGGTCTTCCTCCCCATCGTCAGGTTGAGTTTGGTATTGATCTTTCTCCGGGCGCAGCTCCTATTGCCCGAGCTCCGTATCGTCTTGCACCTCCCGAGATGCAAGAGTTATCCAGCCAGTTACAGGAACTCTTGGAAAAGGGTTTCATTCGACCGAGCTCGTCCCCGTGGGGAGCTCCTATTTTGTTTGTGAAGAAGAAGGACGGGAGCCTTCGTATGTGTATTGACTACCGTGAGTTGAACAAAGTGACCATCAAGAATCGTTATCCTCTTCCTCGCATTGATGATCTCTTTGACCAGCTTCAGGGCTCTAGCTACTACTCGAAGATTGATTTGCGGTCCGGTTATCACCAGTTGCGCGTCAGGGAAGCTGACATCCAGAAGACTGCTTTTCGCACTCGCTATGGCCATTTTGAGTTCTTGGTCATGCCTTTTGGTCTCACTAACGCACCGGCGGTGTTCATGGATTTGATGAACCGCGTTTGTAAACCGTACCTGGATAAGTTCGTCATCGTGTTCATTGATGACATTCTGATTTATTCCAAGAACAAGGCGGATCATGAGGAACATCTGCGGTTGGTCTTGGAACTTTTGAGACGGGAGCAATTGTATGCTAAGTTCTCAAAGTGTGATTTTTGGTTACGTGAAGTTCAATTCCTAGGGCATGTGGTGAATGAACTGGGAATTCATGTCGATCCGGCTAAGATCGAAGCTATTAAAGACTGGGAAGCACCAAAGACGCCATCTGAGGTGCGGCAATTCCTGGGTCTTGCAGGTTACTATCGGCGTTTTATCGAGGGATTTTCGAAGATCGCTCAACCCCTCACCACTCTCACCCAGAAGGACCGAAAGTTCGACTGGGACGAACCACAGGAATCAGCATTTCAGATGCTGAAGCTTAAACTTTGTTCTGCACCTATCTTATCCCTTCCTGAGGGTACGGATGATTTCGTTGTGTACTGTGATGCTTCCATACGGGGTCTTGGTTGCGTGTTGATGCAGCGCGGGAAGGTTATTGCTTATGCTTCTCGTCAACTCAAAGTTCATGAGAAGAATTACACTACTCATGACTTAGAACTGGGTGCAGTGGTCTTTGCGTTGAAAATCTGGAGACATTACTTGTACGGTACCAAGTGTGAAGTTTACACCGATCACAAGAGTCTCCAGCATATTTTCGACCAGAAGGTGTTAAACATGCGGCAGCGTCGTTGGGTTGAACTCTTGAACGACTACGACTGTGCGATTAAGTACCATCCTGGCAAGGCAAACGTTGTGGCGGATGCCTTGAGCAGGAAAGAGTCGGCGAAGCCTCGGCGTGTCCGAGCCTTGCAGCTTACCATTCATTCCTCCTTACCTGACCGGATCCGTTCGGCTCAGGTGGATGCCTTGAAGGAGGAAAACCTTAAGGCCGAAACGATGCACAGTGCGGACAAACACCTTGAGCTTAGGTCTGATGGCCTACACTACTTCGCTGGGCGTGTTTGGGTTCCTTTACTCGGGGGATTACGGGAGCTTGTCTTGGACGAGGCTCACAAATCCCGGTATTCTATTCATCCAGGCTCCGATAAGATGTATCAAGATCTGAAGATACTTTATTGGTGGCCGAACATGAAGGCTGATATAGCCTCCTATGTGAGCAAATGCTTGACCTGTGCTAAGGTCAAGGTGGAGTATCAGAAGCCGTCTGGTCTCCTACAGCAACCTGAGATTCCAGAATGGAAGTGGGAGCGGATCACGATGGATTTCGTCACCAAACTACCAAGATCACCAAGTGGCTGTGACATGATTTGGGTGATCGTCGACCGGTTGACGAAATCGGCACACTTCATAGCTATTAAGGAAACGGATGGACTCGAGCGGTTGGCTCGGCTCTACCTTAAGGAGGTGGTTTCTCGGCACGGGGTGCCTGTTTCTATCATTTCTGATCGTGACTCCCGCTTTGCTTCGCGTTTCTGGAAGGCTCTTCATAAGGCCCTGGGTACTCAGCTGGATATGAGTACGGCTTATCATCCGCAAACTGACGGGCAGAGTGAGCGGACGATACAAACACTGGAGGACATGATGCGGGCATGTGTCATCGATTTTGGCAAAAGTTGGGAGATTCACCTGCCGTTGGTGGAATTCTCCTACAACAACAGCTATCACTCTAGCATCAAGGCAGCTCCGTTCGAGGCTCTTTACGGACGGAAATGCCGATCACCACTTTGTTGGGCCGAGGTGGGCGAGAGCCAGCTCACTGGTCCGGAACTCGTGTACGAAACTTCGGAGAAAATCGTACAGATCCGTCAACGTTTGGCTGCTGCACGGGATCGTCAGAAGAGCTATGCCGATCGCCGTCGAAAACCTTTAGAGTTCCAGGTTGGGGACAAGGTACTTCTGAAAGTTTCACCATGGAAGGGCGTCATACGCTTTGGAAAGCGTGGCAAGCTTAACCCTCGTTATGTCGGACCGTTCGCAATCCTGGATCGGATTGGACCGGTGGCATATAGACTTGACTTACCGGCGGAGCTCGGTAGTGTGCACAACGTCTTCCATGTGTCTAACTTGAAGAAGTGTTTGGCTGATGAATCTCTCATTGTACCACTGGAAGAGATCAAGGTGGATGATCGTCTTCGCATTGTGGAGGAACCTGTCGAGATTCTGGATTACAAGATTCGTAGCCTTCGGCGGAGTAAAATCCGCATCGTTAAAGTCCGTTGGAACTCGAACCGTGGACCTGAGTTCACTTGGGAACGGGAGGATCAGATGAAATCTAAGTATCCTCATCTCTTTCCGAAGCGCGCGTTCGAGTCCAGGCATGTTACTGCTGAAGCAGAGTGAATCTCGGGGCGAGATTCCCTTTCAACGTGGGGATGATGTGACAACCGGTAACCTTTCTTTTCGTTTTCTTTCTTTTCGTCTTTTTCATTTTTCGGCTTCGTGCAATTTTCGGGACGAAAATTCTTTCAACGTGGGGATGATGTGACACCCGGCATGTTCGGCTTAAACATAATAGTAACATCTAAGTCTACCTTAGCGAGAAACGTTTATAAACAAACTTAACTGGGTTAATTGAGTCGGGTCAATTAGGATTGTCCAGGGTCAATGATCTGGAGGATCATTGGGAGTCGTTTTGGGAATACATTAGTATCGGGTTCCGTCGTTGGTGACATTACATGAACTAATTAAGTATATGTGTAGATTACGGGTCGTGTGGTGGATTATATGCTTACACTTGCTTAAATGATGTACGAATGATTATACGTGCCTAAACATGCTAAGTATAGACTATAGATGCTTGTTTATGTGTTAGGATGTGTTAGAATGCGTTAAACACGATAAACTGGAAAAAGGTTAACATGTGTTAAAAGTGCTGCTAACATGTGTTAAAAAGTGCTGATGACCTGAATGTGGAAATGGGATCTGATAAGTGGGCGAACGTAGAACAAAGTGGGCGAATGTGGAAGAGTCCCACATTCGACCACTAAAAAGTGGGCGAATGTGGAAGATTTCCACATTCGACCACTAAAAAGGGGCGAATGTGGAAAAGTTCCACATTCGACCCCACGAAATGGGCGAACGTGCAGATGGTATAAATACCATCCTTAGCCATTTTTCACCATTTCACAAACCCTAAACGCCTCTAAACACTCTCTATCAGCTATTAACATTGGGGAAGGAGTTTTTGAGCTTGTTTTTCATAACCTAACTCTCTAAGTCATTACAAGTGAAGATCTAAGGTGTGTTCCTCATTACAAATCCTTTTTAAACAATTTTGGCTTGTTTTAATCTAAACCCCAATGGGTCCAGATCTGATATCAACCTATTTTATGAATAAAAACCTTTCCTAACCAAAACCTATTCATAAACAATGAGTTTTTATGCAAATAAACATGTGTTAGTATGATAGTATGCATTGTTTGATGATTACTTGTTGTATAGATGATATGACAACATCTTAGGGCTGTTATTAACGATGGGTTATGATTGAAATATGTTACCTTTGATTGTTGATGGTGTTTTGATGATTAAAGGGGGTTTTTAGTTAGATTTAGGGTTGTTTTGGGATGATTATGATAAGGATTTGATAGGGGTTTCTTGTTCATAATGATCCGAGTATGATAAACTGATTATTGATCGAATTCAGAAAGTTTCCTAATTGGGTAATATCTTCATGCATGGTGATGTGACATCTCCATAATTTACCATTTTAGGAAACCTGTAAAACGGATAGATTTTGGGGTAAAATTGGTAGGGTTTCGTAGGAATATACTAATGATGCTTGACTGCAGTAACTCGTGATGTTTCGTGATGTTTTCGGATGTTTTTCGACGCGTTTTTGGAAAAATCTGACATCAGGGGCGAACCTGGAATACCTTCGACCAGTAGAACGGGCGAAGGTGGATTCCAGGGGGCGAAGGTGGATTCCAGGGGGGCGAAGGTGGAAGACAAAGGGGCGAATGTGCTACAAGGGGCGAAGGTGGAAGAAAAAGGGGCGAAGGTGGAATTTCAGGAACACCTTCGACCAAACAGAAACACCTTCGACCACTTACAAGCCACCTTCGACCACCCGGAACTACATTCGACCCTACGTTGACAAAAATGAGATTTTTGATACAAACTAAGTGTTTTATGCTTGAACCTTGCGTGTAATCTATGTGTACTTGATTAGTTAGGGTAATGGGTCACCAACGGGATGGCGGGTCGGTCTAGTGTGTCGGTTGAACATTTAAACACATTTTAAAACATACTTGATTACGATCTGGACAATCGGGGGCTAGATAACCTTATGGTTATTAGTCGGAACACTTATGTGAACATTTTAATAGATCTCCGGTAGAGGAATTATCAAGGGCCAAACATCTTTATTTATAATTGAAGAACGCTATCTAAGGTGAGTTCACGGCCCCACTTTTTAGTGCTTTAACTTCTGGGGGAGAAAACATGCGCTAAACGGTTTTGGTAACATATGTCATACTATGGTTTTAACTTTATATTGCTATACGATCTTTTGGAAAGTCCCGGGGAAACCATGAATGTGCGGTTTGCGCAACGGGGGAAATGTGGATAGATCTATTGGGCGTGACCTGCCCCACTCGTCGGCTTGGAGGGCCGGGCGGGTGCATATTGTCTCGAACAGGAACATTATTGTGCTGAACATTACGGGCTGCTAAACATGCTAAACATTGCTAAACGTGTCCAGTAATGGTTTCCAATCGTAGTAGTAATAAAATATACGCCTAGCTAGCGTACTTGGTAGCATTGATATAGTATGGACATGGTAACATTTGGATAACATTTTTGAACAAACCTGTGAACTCACCAGCATTATATGTTGACATCTTTTGGCATGTTTTTCTCAGGTCGCTAAGGTAACAACAACTGGATCTAGGCGCACGAGTCGGCACGGGCGTCTAGGGTTTAGAGCATGGTCTTCATTAAACATTTAAACTATGTCTTTTGAGTTGTAAACATTTAAAGCTTCCGCTACAGTTTATGCTTTTATAATTATATCTTTTGGATTTTGTGTTATGCATATAGTGTTGTTTATTGTGACCGTTGACTTGGATCCTGGTTTGTCATGCGCCTCGCGGTAAAACCCCGCAAGTGGAATTTGAGGGTGTGACACGTGTGGGCACACTTAGGTTCTTTATCCAAGCCTCTAATTATCGAGTCGTATTATCTTGCGTCCTACGTCCAAATTATCCTTGACTGCATACTATTTATAATTAGTTCTATATCCTCGTCGTTGCGACTATTTCGTTATTTATATACTAGGTTGGAGACCCGCGGGTACCCGCGGTGCAAACCATAGAAAATTTATTTTTATAAAGTTAAAAAGTATGATTAAATTAAATCTTTTAACAATATGGTAAAATTGAACAAAAAACAATCAAATAACCATTTAAAGTAATGAAATCATACCATTATATTGAAAAAAAATAAACCAACGATTATGTCAAGCACAAAATTATAATATCAAAAAACCAAATCCGGAAATAAAACATAAAAAATTACTAAAATAAGAAATAATCAAATAAAATTAACAAAGCCAGCGTTCTGCAAAGCCTTCTTATGCTTTCTTCCATCAAAATGTGCGTTCAAGTTTGGTTGACTGGTACATTGGACATGGCATAGACCACAATAGAACATATCATTTCCGTTTGCATGCGCAACCTAAAAAACAAAAAAATAAAAAAATAAGTTACTTATATTTATATAAAAAAAACGTATATAAATATAAATATATATATATATATATATTAAATCTAATACCTTGGATTGATGTTTTTTACCATTAACATGCTGTTCAAACTGAGATTTGTCCAGACATTGGACATCACAAAGTGGACAATAATTCGTGTGTTGAAGAACTGCACCGTTGGCAACCATATGCGAGAACCTTATATCCATGAACACCTATAAAAAAAAAAAAAAGTATTTATTTCTTAATCTTTTGAACAAACTTGTAAATCTTATATTGTATTAGTATGAAAATAAGTATATACAAAAAAAAAAAAAAAAAAATTAAATTAATACAGAAATATGAAGATTAACGTGAGAGTTGATTTGAGAATTGAAAATGTGAATGTAAAGTTGAAAAATAATAAAACCATTGATGGGATATTTATATACATATTAGGTGATAATTATTTTTGTCAACTTTATATTTTAAGAAATAACTAATGACATTAAATAACAATTAACTATTGGAATAATATTATTTTCGGTAATGTTTAAAAAAAAAATCAACTTTAAATTTAAAGCGTATAAAAAAATAATAATAATTACCATTGTAGAAGGGTTACTTCCTAGCATCTTGAGATGGAAAACTGAAACAAATAAAAAAAAATAATATATCAACCTCAATTATTTTTCATTTAACATTAGCATAATAATAAAACTTGTAGGATTACAATTGCAACATGGTAAGTTTATAGCTTATTGAAATTGAAAAGTAAAAAAAAAACATATATCGAAATCTATTATTTGTAGCAGAAAAAAAAAAGTAAAACAAACAAAAAAAATGCCACTTACAAAAATTTGTCATAGCTGTCCAAAAATTTCCTTGTAAACAACATTTAAAGTACGGTTAGTCACGCTACCATCCTTGTCTAATATTAATAGCTTCAATCCATTTCTACTTTTAACTCTTGATAATGCAACATACAATTGTCCATGTGTGAAAACCGGATCTTTCAAATATAAACCAACTTTAGATAGCGACTGTCCTTGACTCTTGTTTATTGTCATAGCAAAAGAAACAGAAAGGGGAAACTGTCTTCTTTTAAACTTGAAAGGAATCTTTTTATCAGTCGGGGTAAGACTAATTCTGGGAATAAATGTACGCATTCCAATGTTACTACCTGAAATAATTCTGGCTTCTATAACACGATTTCCCAATTGAACAACTTGTAGTCTTGTTCCATTACACAAACCACTTTTTTGATCGATGTTCCTAAGTAACATGACGGGAACACCAACTTTCAAAATTAATCTGTGGTTTGGAATTCCCGAAAACTTAAGGCTATTAAGAACATCAGGTGAATATAAACTCTTATCAACTTCTTCATCAATATTTTCTGAATGACATACACTGTCTGAACTTAGATATTCCATTTCTTGACCAGGAAACAAAGCAAGCAAACGATCATTAATATCTTCAACAACTTCATTCTTTGGTGCCAAAATTGCTCGTTCTTGAAAAAAACCTGGAATACTAAAATTCTCTAAAATCGATGGATAAACAAAAGATATTAAATCAGAAACAGGATCCAACGATTGAGTAATTAATAAGTCATCAGGTATATCAATCATATGTTGATCCTCATATTCAATTCCAACCTTTCCTTCACCTATATCCAATAGCCAATTGGCAAAATTCTTTGTTTGGTCAACTTCGGTTGCAGTGTTGCCAAAATTTAACCGCATATTTTTGGTTAACTTAAGGACTTTGCATTCATGCCAAATATATGAAGAACTTAACGAAGCATTAACGATATCATGTCTACTTCCATTCGGAACAACTGGTAGAATTTGTCTGAAATCACCCCCAAAAACAATTACCTTTCCACCAAAAAGGACCTTTGAATTGTTATCATTGTCAACACCAAAAACATCTTTTAATGTTCGATCTAAGGCTTCAAAGGCATGTTTATGAACCATTGGTGCTTCATCCCAAATAACCAAATCTGTTTTCTTAAGCAATTGAGCTATGTCACTATCTGGTGTTATGAAACATAAAGAATCCTCCGTTAGGTTTATCGGAATTGAAAATCTTGAGTGCGCAGTCCTACCGCCTGTTAATAGTAATGAAGCAATACCACTTGAAGCGACATTCAAAACAATTTTACTTTTTGATCTTAGGGATGAAGCTAATGTTTTCCATAGAAAAGTTTTACCAGTACCGCCGTATCCATAGACAAAAAATACACCACCTTTTTTATCATCAACAGCTTGTATTATTGAGTTATAAACATTTCTCTGCTCATCTGTTAGTGAACCAAACATTTCTTCAAATTCCCCTTGCAAAACATTTGTGTCATATCCCAATTCCTCATTAATCAATCGATTGTTTGAAAGGTATATTGAGTCATCATCAGGATATGGCATATCTGTAAATTTTCGAAGAGAGGAACTATTGCGCAACAAAAAGTTTTCAATACCAAGCAAAGCAAAGTTCTTAATCTGATCTTCAGAGAGTCTCAAATCTATATAAATTTTTTTAAGAAAAATATAGTCAGTAATATTAAACTATTTGATTGATGAAAAAAATTAAGAAAAATTTTAATAATTAATTAACTTAACATAAAGAAATAGAAAATCATACCTGGACAACCAGTGTCTTTTATTCGTTTACGTAGAATGTCTTCAGACAACTCTTTCCATGTGCTTTCCCATACAAAGTTTGGTCTAGATAGACTATTAGATGTTAACATAGTGGCAAATAAGTTTCTCAAATAATCACCAGATCCTGCATGGAATGCTTCTTGTATTGCTTCAATATACTCAGAATCATCATCCAAGAGTCCCATCGCATAACACGCATCTCTATATGTACCATAAAGATGTCCATTCACAGTACGAATATCTTCAAATGATGTTGGCCCTTTAACTTTATTTAAAAGAATTCTTAAAAAGTAAGCTTCACCAACAGCAGGAGACACAGCATGAATACGACCAACTGACTTGTTTCTTTGCCTTGGTTCCCAACATCGCGTGTCATTTTTCCAAACATAGTTTAACGGGAATTGAATGTAAGTAAGTTGTCTTGCATTGTCATCGGTCTCATTGCGTTTCATCCAACCTAAAAACATTGACGAAGCGACAGATGGCTTGTTAAGAACATCATCAATATCTTCACCAGCACCATAGACAATTTTTTGTTGTCCAGGAAGATGGAAAGGTAACCTCATTACAGGAGGTGTCCTATAATGAACGTCATAAGAGAATATTCTCCATGCAGCTTCACATGCAGATATATACCGACATTGATAATGTCCTTTTATTTCGTCGACTTCCTCATCTTCACCATCTACTTTGTTACTATGGACAACATTTAGTGTAATTCTATCTGGACCTTTGTTAATATATTTAAATAAATACTTTATAGATCCAGCTTGATTACACCATTCGACATTGATATGTGCTTGATATCTTTTAAGAAGAGTTTTGTTATATGGCACAACGTATCTGTTATCTAGGTCTACATTAGACTTTTCAACGAAGTAACCATTGTCTCTTCTTCTATAGACAGGAAAACCTTCAGAATCAACAGATGTTTCATTTTGAAATGTTCTAGGAAACTTTTTAGAACATTTTTTATCGACCATGCAGGGACAATTCATATTATAACGACCGCAAGGACCATGAATCATATATTCACGTACAAGAATGTACAATTCTGGATCTTCATTCTTATCTGGAATTTCAGCAGAGATAAATTTATCAATATGGTCAACGGTAGGGAGTTTATATGCAGACTTCATAAATAAACAAATATGTGCATGAGGTAATCCGCGCTTTTGAAACTCCACAGTGTAAACAACTGCATATAAAATTAAATACAATTAGTTTGCTACATAATAACAGAATATTAAAAAAACAAAATGCTAACGTATTTAAATAGTTATTAATAAATAAGTTTAATTGAAATGTAAAATTGAAGAAATAAATGAACAAAATCATATGACTTATGTGAATTACCTGCTCTAACCTCGCCAAATAGTTTTTTTTCCTTGATCTCTTTAATGATACAATCAAGTTTAATTTTAAAAACCCTACATAAGATGTCTGGTCTGTCTTCTGCATTAAGAGTGGTGTCATGAAGATACCTTTTGATCTCTGGCCATTTAGGGTTACATGTTATTGTTATAAAGTAATCTGGATATCCACACCACTTACAAATTGCCATGGCATCAAGATAATTTTGCATCATATACCGAGCACCACCTGTAAAAGAAGACGGTAGGATAACACGTTGACCAATACGTGATGTTTCTGTATTGCCTTGTTGCTTTTTATTGTTTAAACTTTCAACTGTATCACTTCTAAGACTTGTTTGCTGACTACGTATATAAAATAACCTCTCCATTTCAATCATTGTATACGAGTCAACTAAAAACTGTTGAAAAAGTCGCCTTGCATTTAGAATGAGGGAGAATCTGTTCACCCTATCTTGAAGTCTATAAGCAAAAAACTCCCTCATTGTTAAATTTTCACGCGGAATCTTCTTTTTTTCATTTTTATTTGCACCTGTACTTGTACTCGCTGATGTATCCGGAACATCTTTGTGAAGAATGTCCACTCTATATCCATCTTCACCATATGGAAGTAACAATGGATATTGAAGTGCAAGATAAGAAGGATGCAGCTCACTAATTCGTTGAAGGGTGCCTGTTTTGGTTTGTACAATAATATCCCGATTTTCAACTTGATCACCAATATCACCAACAATTAAAGCAGCAACTTCTGAAGCAGATGGTAAGTTGAATGTCCTCCCATCTTTGGGCCTCCTACCCTTCAATTGCAACTTAATTTTTTCATTAGGATTTGAATGAAAACAATCCCTAGCCATTCTATAAGATTGTACCAACGAATTAGTTGAATCCAACATAATTTTCAATTGTTTTATAAGTTGAACTTCAATAATTTTTTCTGATTCCGGACGTTTGGATGATGAACTAAAAAAGGTAAACAAAAAAAAAACGTTAAAACATTTTTAATATATTGTAATAAGATGTATAAGTAAAGTAATAATAAAAAAAAAACTTACCCAATATTGTTTATTCTATTGGAAACTTCATTGTCAGTATCATAGATGTATAGCTGACAGAATTTTGGTTTTTCTCCATCGGTAGGTAACAAACTTCCCATGGAATGATAATTCTCACCGCTTATTCTAAAGACCGAAGGGCCTTTACCTTTATTAACTGAAAAATCAATTTTGCCACCCATAGATGTGAATGAGAACATTGAATTGTAACGTCTAATGTTCTTGAGGAAAATTTTACTCCTTGCATCAACCCCATTAAATAGTTCTTTATAGGTAGGGGGAGGTTCCTTAAAATCAGGGAGCTCAACTTTGGCATAAGCACAACATAGATAAAAATTTGTTTTAGTGTTGCTTTTATTTCCTCTAAGAGCTTCACTTTTCCATAGCTTAGCATCACATTCTTGACAAATAACCGTTTGGTCACCATGATCCAAGTAATCTACAATGGTTAATATATAATAAACACAAATACGATTGGATCAGTATTAGAAAATACCTATTTAGAAATATGAATAAATGTTGGCTACCTTTGGATATGCCTTTTATAACGTTATCAGTATTTGATTCAATGGTGCCTTCGAAAACTTCGGACAAATCAGCCATAGGTATTGGAGTAACTGTTCTTCGAGTATTACGATTGACAGAAGAGTTTTGTAAACCTATAAAAGAATTTACAAATTTTTGTTTTTATTTTATTATATGTTATGTACTAATAAATAGAAAGTAAAAACAACTTTTCTTAATATAAATAAAAATCAATTATTAAATTATAATACCAAAAAAAAAAAAAATAATACAATTTTGTACCTGTTTGCGTGTTCTTGCACCTTTTAGAATCCAATATATTTTTTCTATGTTTTCTTCTCTCATAAGAATCTATAAAACAATAATAGGAGTTATTAAAAAATTAAAGTATAATAATTTAAAATTAAAGTTTAACTAAAATTAAAGTATACATTGTTTTATATATAATACCTTCAGTATTTATTGAAGACTGGTTCCTCCGTTTTCGACTCTCAAGATCATCATTAAAAACTACAAAGGTTAGTATAATTAAAAACATAATTTAGTCAAAATGAAGTATAAATATGAAAAAAAATAAATTTGGAATGAAAACATACCGTTTGAAATGTTTGACAAAGGTGTTGCAGATGTATTAACTAAAAAAAGTGAAAAACAACTTAGGATTTATAAACAAAATTTAAATTGGTATATGTAATGTATAAAGTAAATAGTTAATACTTTCACCTGTATTATCAGTCAATAAAATTGAATTAGATGTTGAAGGTGTTTAGACTCCTTTTGATCTTTTTGTATCTAAATATATCTTTCGTCGCTTTGGATTTTCAGCAGCTAACAAACATTATAAAAGAATATATATATGATCATATTTATGGAAAATATTTAAAAAAATATAGAAACTAATAAATAGTGTCTACAAAATTAAAGGTACGTTTTAAGTCTACAAACCAGGATTAACGTTTTCCTTGTTGACGGATGCGGATAATACAACATCTGATGATAAAAAGGGGTCTACCAATGTTGAAGGCGATATGTTTTCAATAGAATTAAAAGTATCCAAGTATTCATTCATATGTTTACGTCGGTCAGAAGCATTATAAAACACTGTAAGAAAAAATATAAAATAAAGAAATTAAAAATTTTGAAGTCAAATTTTTAATAAGTATCATTAAAGTATTTTAAATATTTTACATAATTAAAAGTGTAACTTACTATATAATTAATGATTGGTAAATTTGAATTAAAATTCTAAATATATAATAAATATAAAATATATTATGACTTACCTTTAGACGAACTACTACTCTTGGTAACTTTAGATGCTGGTAAGGTAAAAGTATTTTTGGGTAATTCAGACATTGTAGAATAAACGTTGACTTCTGTATAACAATAAGAGTGACAATAATTGTTAGGGATGATAACATTACAAAAACTAACTTGCTATTTAAATCGTAAAATATAAAAGATAAATATAAAAAAAATTTAAAATAAACGTATCAAAAATAAGGTAAGTAGCATTTTTTTTAATAAGTATTAAAATGAAATATAAACCTATTCCTTGATAATTCTACGATAATTTTTCTGAGGATCAAACTTGACACTTAACGTTACAAAAATGTTTAAAAAAATTGTAGTATTAGATTTAAAAATATATATTTTTTTTTAAATCGTCGTACACAAGCATTATAAGAGACTATAAATAAAAATTATATTAGGAAACGGAAAAAAGTAATAGCATTTACAAACAAAATTTACAAACAGAATTTAGTATACAAACCTGGATGAATGTTTTCCTTATTGAAGGATGAAGATAATACAACATCTGATGATAAAAAGGGATCATCTAATGTTGAAGGTGATATGTTTTCAATAGAACTACAATTATCCAAGTATTCATTCATACGTCTACGTCGGTCAGAAGCATTATAAAACACTGTAAGAAAAATATAAAATCAAGAAATTAAAAATTTTGTTGTCAAATTTTTAATAAGTATCATTAAAGTATTTTAAATATTTTACATAATTAAAAGTGTAACTTACTATATAATTAATGATTGGTAAATTTGAATTAAAATTCTAAATATATAATAATTATAAAATAAATTATGACTTACCTTTAGACGAACTACTACTCTGGGTAACTTTAGATGCTGGTAAGGTAAAAGTATTTTTGGGTAATTCAGACATTGTAGAATAAACGTTGACTTCTGTATAACAATAACAGTGACAATAATTGTTAGGTATGATAACATTACAAAAACTAACTTGCTATTTAAATCGTTAAATATAAAACATAAATATAAAAAAAGATTAAAATAAACGTATCAAAAATAAGCCAAGTATTATTTTTTTTTAAATTTATTAAAATGAAATATAAACCTATTTCTTGATAATTCTACGATAATTTTTATGAGGATCAAACTTGAGACTTAACGTTAAAATATGTTAAAAAACAAATTGTAGTATTAGATTTAAAAATATATATTTGTTGAAAAATAAATATATATTACGAAAAATAAAAGAGCTAAAATCACATGATAATATATATAGTAAAATAATTAGAAATTATAGGAAAAATCACATACTGGCTATAAATATAAACATGGATGTGAAAACTTACTCAGACATTAAGTTTTGAAGCTTAGAATGGAAGGCTTGTTGTGTACGATACGCGAAGCTACCAACAAACAATATAAGATGATATTGTAAGTAATTGAGAGTATCAAAAAATTTGTATAAGGGTTCAAGTGTTTTCAATATATATACTAATATTAGATTGGTTAAATATGGAATTGTATTTAATTTTAAAAAGTTTTGAAAATTTATAACCGACTTAGTTACCTCGTAAAGGTAAAAAAAAAAAAAACGGACACTTAACAAATTAAATACTTTTAATTGATTTTAAAAAAAAACGAATAGAATTAAAATTTCTATATTAATTTAGATATATAATATTCAAAGTAACCGAAAAAAAAAAAACGGTTAACTTATTTTTAGAAACTTAATTACTATTAATAAATAATAAATTATTAATAAGAATGTTATTAATGAAAAATAAAATTTATAAAAACAAAATAAACTTTAGGATTAGTAAAAAGTATATGAAAAAAAAGGCACTAACCTTTAAAAAAAAATAAAAAACGAATCATAATTTCAATATTAATTATTTAAAATAAATGAAATCAATAATATTATTTATATAAAAGGGAGTATTTCTAATAATTATGAAATTATAAATAAAATTTTATTAACAATCAAATTTTCAATTGTACAAATTTAATATTGGAAAATTTAAGTTATTATACTTGTATGAACTTTAAAGATTTCTTTGAAAATTTATAATTTTCACATATTTTTGAAATGAATAAAGGTTAGTGATGGAAAAAGTTTAAAATTAATGTTAAAAATAGGGGATGTTGTATAATGTAAATTATAAATTTACATTTTATACTTGTAGTTTTATTGAAAAATAAAAAATTTAGCAACGATAAAGGAATAATACAAGTCATATAATCTATAGATATATAGAGTAAATATAAATTATATAATAATTTTCATATTGAACGTACTTATGAAATGGGATTTGCAAAATAGTTACTCAAAACATTAACTTTTCAAACTTAATATATAAAACTTGTAATGTATGATCATGTATATGTAACAAAGAACGAATATGAAATGAAGTTACAACGTTAATTCATTAAATTTATTAAGCAAAGTGTATTACGTATATCATAAAAAATAAAAATGGTAAATAAATATAACATACGCTTTACTTTATTCCTTACAATAAGTAGAAACATATAAAACTTAAAACAATAATACATCCAACTTCATAAAACATTAAAAAAAATAGAAACTCATAAACCATGAACGCGAAAAAAAAAATAAACATAAGTTCATAACAAAAAAAAAAAAAAAATCTTCAACGAAGTATCTTCACTTTAGATCATTCTTCATCGGTTGAGATTTCCACCCTCAAATCAACAGAACCCAAAATATTTGTCCAATTATCCTGTATTCAGATTGTATATAAATCAATAAAATTAACATATAAAATATAAAAAAAAAACTGCAAAAAAATTTACCGTATGTATGTAAAAATGAATTATACAAATACTTTTATAATACCTGAGCAATAATCATTTTTTTTTCTAGTTCAGACTACACATTTTTTTCATCATTTATACCACTAACAGTATAAATTTCAGAAAACGTTTTTAGATTTGTATCTGTGACTTGTATTTTAAATCCAATCCATCTCTCTCTGATTAAAAAAAACTCATCAGGAAAGCGAACATAATCATCAACCTGCAAAGAAGAGGTTATGGTAATTAGAAAATAACATTTATAATAAAAAATATAATAAAATATAAAATGAAATAATATAAAAACAGACAGTATTTTCTTTCAACAATTCTTGAATATCAAGTGGAACCAATTTTGACACTTCTTCATGAGACAATATTAACATGATTCCATCACTAATATCTTGTACCAAGATTTTAATTTTAAACCTGAAAAAAAATAGAGGAATTAAAATATAAAAAAAATGTGCTTATTAATTTCTTTAAAGGGTTAAATAAAAAAATTAGAAAAGAACCTTGGAATTGCTTGAACTTCATTCTCAGGACAATTATTGTTCTCACAAGTGTATTTTGGTATTATCTCGTACCCTCCGTTGTCACAATTAGTATTGTTAACAACATAATCAGTAGTTACTTTTTCATGGCATCGCGAGCATGCCATGTGATACCATCCATAATCTTTATACACTTGTGCAATTTTCCCGAATACAATAAGACTTGTTTCACTTTGTGCTTCCCACACATCAGCAATTAGGCTAAATGTGTTAGTGTTTACAAATTCATCGTAAGAGTCCATGATGATTCTCACTATGTAAAAGAAAAAAAAAATTAAAAAAATTATTAAATTAGTAAGATAACATATGTCTAAATGCATAAATATATTATCAAATCAAAATGAAAAAATGAAAAAATAAAAAACATTACATGGTACATACATATAATTGCAAATAGAAGACAATTTGATATTTCTATAGATATAGAACATGTGAATGATTTATAATTTTCTACAACAATTTATAATCAAATACCGGACTATATTTTTAGAAAGGAGTAATATATTATAATTTATATTAATTTTATGTTAATTTGAAGCATAAATTTAGTGTTGAATAGGCATAAATTATGATTGTGAATATAGAAGGTGGTTTATATTAGGCATAAATTGATAAACTCGATTTTTGTTTGTTAGTATGATCAACATGGAAAGGGATAATAGTGAGGAGGAAAATCTGATCTACTAAAAAAAACGCTATAAACAACATATTTTTATGCATATTCTATTAGTGTATATATTCTGTACATATGAAACTGCATAAGCGATTATTACCTGGAAAAAAAATCGCAACAACCATGCATTTACTTACAGAATTGGCTATTATTCCGGGTAGTATTTATGAATTGGTCAAAAAACTTTATCAAATATTTTAATATAAAATTTTTGGGTTGTTTAGACCTAGGAAATAAAACTGAGAAAAAATGTGTTCTTATATTTCAAACAGGTTCAATGAACTACATTATACAGTTTTGGACCTCTAAAATTGATAATAAACTTATGTTGGATATGTGTTTCTATATCACTTAAATTTGATTCTTTTTGACACATATTTTAATACATATGTAAAAATAAGTAAAAAATATTTTTCGAGATATACATTATGGGTTCAAGATTATACAACCATATAAATAAGAAAGGGGATAGTGCGGATGGCTGCATATAAAATTCTATACGAATGAGTTAAATTCATAGTTTGGGAAGTATTTAAATTGCCTTTATATAACAATGCATAGTGATTGATTAGCACAATACGATATTTAGTTGACAAAACATAAACTTATCAACATCCATAGCATTACATGCAAAATTAATAATTATAACTAACGTTTTTTAGATGTAAAAAATTTTCACGACAATATGCATATAGCTATTTAGTTGCTTATATCAATTCAAAGTAAACTATTTCTTAAACTTATAATTTCGTATCAGATAGATGATGATGAGCAAAATAAAACTTTTCAACAACAACAAAAGCCCAAAATTATAAATCAAAAGATTGTTACGTAGTTGTTTTCATTGATAATCAAAGTACTAAACAACTGTTAGATCCACATAGAAACACACAAACTGTTTACTTGCCTTCCTCCATAACTAATAAACCAAAAATTGGAGAACGCCTACTTTCATCAGGCTTATTTTTTACTTATAAGTTTGTACCATAACCACATAAACATATAACTACCGTAGAGAAAATGTGACACCCGGCAACTTTCGGTAACTAACTTTTAAAAACTTAGTAAGTCTACCTTAGCGAGTCGCGCATACGTTACACATGGTCGAGTCGAGTCGCACATCATTAGAGTTTTAACATACGCAAGTCTCGGGTCCCGGGAATTGGTGATCGGGCGGGAACGTGTCATTTATCATGTATTATATGTTTGCAATCATTATGTGGCTTGTCGGTATGTGAATATGTGCTAACATGTGTTAAAACGGGGTTTAACGCGCAAAACACACCAAAACAGGGGTTACAGGCGATTAGCCTGACCTAATCGCCTGTATAGGGGCGATTAGAGGGACTTACTAGCGATTAGGGGGCTAATCACACAACTGTTCATGCGATTAGGCCCCAATCGCATGAACAGTCATGCGATTAGGCACCCTAATCGCGTATAAATGCTGCATACTCGCGTGTAACACGCTGGACGACCAAAAACGCCTATAAATACCACCCTTGACCTCCAAAACATTATTTGTGCAACCCTAGCCGTCCCATAACATAACCCAACACCCAAACACCCTCTGGAACCCGTTTTTGCATCAAAACCACCATTTCCAAGCTTATTCCATCATCACCTCTTCATTTCAAGGTGTGTTCTTCAAACCCAAACCTTTAAATGATTATGTTTTGCTCCCTAAACGTCCAGACCTGACTTATAAATGTTTTTATCTTTGAAAATCCATTTAAAACCATTTTTAAACAAACCCACACCTTTACATGTGTTATATGTGTTATATATGTTTAAAGGTAGGATTTTTAGGATTTAATCATGGTTGTTCTTATGTTATTTTGATGTTTATTGCTGAAATAAGTTAGTATGATGATGTTCTAGGAGTTTGGATGATTTTGGTGGTGTATTGTTGATATTTGATATTTTGACCCATTTGAAGGATTTTAGGCGATTAAGGATGTTATGAGGCGTATTGTTGATTGAATGATGTTAGGGTTTGCTCTAGGATGATGCTAGAACAGTAGGATGCTATCGGACAACGTGATTATGCGGTTAAATCTGAATATTTGCTATTTAGGGTAAGTTCTTGCATGTTAATGTGATGTTTACATGCTAAGTTGCCATTTTGGGAAAGTGCTCGCATTCGGGACTGTTAGAATGATGGAAACTTAGGGGTTTTGCTTGAAATATGTTTGTTAATATGTTAGGATGATCATTGGATGTTTTTACATGTTTCGGATCTGATTTGGAGTGTTCGGTGCGCGAAATTGCATTGTACAGCTACTACAGGCGAGTAGCACCCTAATCGCATGACTGTAGGGGCGATTAGGGGTGTACTCGCCAGTAGGAGGAGCCTAATCGTGTATAATACAGGCGATTAGACCCTGTAATCGCCTGTTGACCAGCCTACTCGCGTGTTGACTTTTCCTAATTGCTAGTTTGATTCCTAATCGCGTGTAATGCTGCTGCATGTATATTTTAACATCCCGGAACATGATTTGACGCCTAGGAACATGATAGGAACCCCGGGATTCACCCAATGACTTAGTAACACGTATTCGGACCTGTTTATGCGTTAAACGGATATTATGCTAGACTAGGTGAACTGTTGCGCGTATTAAGTGTTTAATTGCATATGTGGCATGTTGTCTTGTATTTACCTAACACGTGGAATGTCGGGTCACCAATGGGATGTCGAGTCTTGTCTTACGTAGTCTGGTTGTCGGTCAAACACGTTTTCGGATACTTAATGGTCATGGACTGGACTTAGGGACTAATGAACCCGACGGGTTATTAGCCTAACTTAACACATATCTTATGATAGGTCGCCACTAGTTGGGGCTATCATATCATATAAACGGTTTACTCAGTTAACAAGAAGACGCAACCTAAGGTGAGTTTCACGGCCCCACTCTTTACTGTTTTCGTTTTCGGGGGAGAAACATGCTTAGTACCTTGCTTTGTAAAAGATCATGTTATACTGGGTTGGTTGTACGTTTTATTTATGTTCTATGTTCATGTGGCTCACGTTGTGACAGTTCGTTAACCGTTATGGCGGTAGTTCGTTAATTGTGAATGCACAGTTCGTTGACCACGGAGTGACAGTTCGTTGGACATATTCGGATAGTTGGTTAGTCGTGGTAAACGACAGTGCGTTGGTCGCGGTAAACGACAGTTCGATGATTGGTTCGTCTTAGAATATGAACGTCAAACGAGTATTTTCCTCAGTCAGTAGTAGCATGATAGTTCTTTCAAAAGCTCGTGAAACATTTTCCTTAAAAACCTGTGAACTCACCAGCATTATATGTTGACTCTTTTAGCATGTTTTCTCAGGTCGCTAAGGTAGCAGCATATGGATAGGCGCACGTGTCGCACTGGAGTCGTCTCGTGTCTAGGGTCTCGTCTGCACGTTTTGGGATTATGAACTTTTGAACTTATGTTTATTTATGCATGACTTTTGTAAACTTAAAAATGCTTCCGCACTAATTGAATGTCAGTTTTAAACTTATGCATGGATTTATTTACGTATGTTTTTACATTTAGACGTCGTTTATTGTGACCGTTGACTTGGATCCTGGTATGTCACACGCCTCGCGGTAGAACTCCGCAGGTGGAAATTTGAGGGTGTGACAGATTGGTATCAGAGCCAATGGTTATAGTGAACTAGGACTGCATGTAGAGTCTAGACTATAGCCGAGTCACACACACTAGACGGTCACATACATTTGAGTCGTGTCCTTTGGGCAAACATACTAACCTTGTCGGGGTGTCGGTCTCCTTACCATACAGTGTCACATTACTTATCTCATTCCTGGCTATTTTTAGCTTCATTTTATTTTCATCTCTGGGTTACAGCCGAGGGGACTTACTTATCGATCTCTTGGGTTAGTTATATCATTCTGGGATGTGGTTATCGGGTGACTTGAAGTTCTAGCTCGAAGCACGCCTTGGGGACCATGTAGAGCGATTTGTTATTTCGGGTGCACACGAAATCACAAATCGAAATGCATGAAAGTCTTGGTGGACTTTGTGTTCGGACTAACGGTCATGCTGTAACCGTATTCTGAGTCATTGGTCACTTGTAGCTTGGTTTGTTATTGGTACTGAGTGTCTCGTCTCATGTTTTGGCAGAACATGTCTGGTCGTACAGGTGGACGCCGTGGTGGCGGAGGTGGACGCCGTGGTGGGGGTAGAGGTGGTGGTAACATTACTATGACGTATGATGAGCTTAATGAGATGATGCAGCAACAGTTGGGCGTTGCACTAGCTGCTTTTCAGGCTGCCCAGCAGACTTTCATGGGTGCTGCTGCTCCTCCAGTTCAGGCAGGTGTTGCCTATAAGCGGTTTAAGGATTGTCAGCCTCTCAGCTTCCAGGGTACGGAGGGAGCTGTGGAGTTACTCAGGTGGTTGGAGAAGACGGAGTCGGTATTTGCTTTATGTGAGACTCCAGCGGTGGATTGGGTGAAGTTTGCTTCGGGGACTTTTGTAGGAGCCGCCCTGACGTGGTGGAACTGCGTCACACAGACACTTGGTCTTGGGGAGGCCAACGCCATGCCTTGGGCAGATTTTGTGCGTAGGTTGAAGGAGGAGTATTGCCCGCGTGAGGAGATTAAGAGGTTGGAACAAGAATATGGGAATCTTAAGATGGTTGGTTCTGAGGTTGAGGAGTACACGATCAGGCACAACGAGCTAGCTGTGATGTGTCCAGGTTTATCTACACCAGAGTATAGGAGGGTGGAGCAGTATCTGGCGGGTTTGGTGCCAGAGATTGCGGGATTGGTGTCTGCTAGGGATCCTACCACTATGTTAGAGGCGGTACGGTCAGCCACCAAGATGACCAATTTGAAGATTGCTGAGGGTGTCTTGCCTCCTAGAGGCTCTGCTGCGAAGGCGCCGACTGAGAACAAGAGGAAGTGGGATAGCGTGGATAAGGGTTCGTCGGGGATTCAGCGACAACCGGCAGCAAAGAAGACTGAAGCTTTGGGATCGTCCTCAGGTCAGAGGCAGAGTGGGTACACGGGAAAGCTACCAGAGTGCAACCAATGCGGGTACCATCATCTCGGCAACTGTGAGAAGTTTCGTTGCAACCGTTGCAAGCAGGTAGGTCATGTTGCCAAGAACTGCAGGGTCAATCTTCAGACGGCTCCGGGTCAAGCATTTGCCCCTGCTCCTGTTCCTCAGGGAAACCGTGGGTGCTATCACTGTGGAGAGCTGGGACATCTCAAGCGCAACTGCCCGAAACTAAACCAGACTGAAGCTGGGGCCGCAGGTGGCGGTGGGAACAACGAGGGTGGTGGTCCGACCGCTCGTGTCTTTGTGATTGGTGCTAGGGAGAACCAGGCAGACCCAGACACTGTTACCCGTACGTATTCTCTCTTATCTCTTGTTACGCTTTGGTCATACTTTTATCCGCATTGTTGTGCGTTCGTGTTTCGGGTGTTTTCCTTGCGGTTTGGTCGCTGTTCCTCATTCTTTGGGTTGATGAGGGTCCTTTGGGGATGCTACTTGGACGGTACCAGTGGATTAGTTATACCGATCATAGTAGGCTCCAGTAGGCTTTCATCGGGGGTCTCTTGTCTCATACTCGTATTTGGGAAAGTGATTTCCCGGTTGTTACTGGCACGTTTGATTCATGACCTTCACTTGTTGTATTTTGGGGAACGTTACTTGGGCACCGAGGTCGACACACATTACTGTTGAAACCGAAAGAATCTCGGGACGAGATTCCTTTCAACAGGGGGATGATGTGACGACCCGGAAAATTTTTCTTCTTATTTGTTTTCTCTCCTCGCATTCGGGAAACTTTCGGGACGAAAGTTCTTTCAACAGGGGGATGATGTGACACCCGGCAACTTTCGGTAACTAACTTTTAAAAACTTAGTAAGTCTACCTTAGCGAGTCGCGCATACGTTACACATGGTCGAGTCGAGTCGCACATCATTAGAGTTTTAACATACGCAAGTCTCGGGTCCCGGGAATTGGTGATCGGGCGGGAACGTGTCATTTATCATGTATTATATGTTTGCAATCATTATGTGGCTTGTCGGTATGTGAATATGTGCTAACATGTGTTAAAACGGGGTTTAACGCGCAAAACACACCAAAACAGGGGTTACAGGCGATTAGCCTGACCTAATCGCCTGTATAGGGGCGATTAGAGGGACTTACTAGCGATTAGGGGGCTAATCACACAACTGTTCATGCGATTAGGCCCCAATCGCATGAACAGTCATGCGATTAGGCACCCTAATCGCGTATAAATGCTGCATACTCGCGTGTAACACGCTGGACGACCAAAAACGCCTATAAATACCACCCTTGACCTCCAAAACATTATTTGTGCAACCCTAGCCGTCCCATAACATAACCCAACACCCAAACACCCTCTGGAACCCGTTTTTGCATCAAAACCACCATTTCCAAGCTTATTCCATCATCACCTCTTCATTTCAAGGTGTGTTCTTCAAACCCAAACCTTTAAATGATTATGTTTTGCTCCCTAAACGTCCAGACCTGACTTATAAATGTTTTTATCTTTGAAAATCCATTTAAAACCATTTTTAAACAAACCCACACCTTTACATGTGTTATATGTGTTATATATGTTTAAAGGTAGGATTTTTAGGATTTAATCATGGTTGTTCTTATGTTATTTTGATGTTTATTGCTGAAATAAGTTAGTATGATGATGTTCTAGGAGTTTGGATGATTTTGGTGGTGTATTGTTGATATTTGATATTTTGACCCATTTGAAGGATTTTAGGCGATTAAGGATGTTATGAGGCGTATTGTTGATTGAATGATGTTAGGGTTTGCTCTAGGATGATGCTAGAACAGTAGGATGCTATCGGACAACGTGATTATGCGGTTAAATCTGAATATTTGCTATTTAGGGTAAGTTCTTGCATGTTAATGTGATGTTTACATGCTAAGTTGCCATTTTGGGAAAGTGCTCGCATTCGGGACTGTTAGAATGATGGAAACTTAGGGGTTTTGCTTGAAATATGTTTGTTAATATGTTAGGATGATCATTGGATGTTTTTACATGTTTCGGATCTGATTTGGAGTGTTCGGTGCGCGAAATTGCATTGTACAGCTACTACAGGCGAGTAGCACCCTAATCGCATGACTGTAGGGGCGATTAGGGGTGTACTCGCCAGTAGGAGGAGCCTAATCGTGTATAATACAGGCGATTAGACCCTGTAATCGCCTGTTGACCAGCCTACTCGCGTGTTGACTTTTCCTAATTGCTAGTTTGATTCCTAATCGCGTGTAATGCTGCTGCATGTATATTTTAACATCCCGGAACATGATTTGACGCCTAGGAACATGATAGGAACCCCGGGATTCACCCAATGACTTAGTAACACGTATTCGGACCTGTTTATGCGTTAAACGGATATTATGCTAGACTAGGTGAACTGTTGCGCGTATTAAGTGTTTAATTGCATATGTGGCATGTTGTCTTGTATTTACCTAACACGTGGAATGTCGGGTCACCAATGGGATGTCGAGTCTTGTCTTACGTAGTCTGGTTGTCGGTCAAACACGTTTTCGGATACTTAATGGTCATGGACTGGACTTAGGGACTAATGAACCCGACGGGTTATTAGCCTAACTTAACACATATCTTATGATAGGTCGCCACTAGTTGGGGCTATCATATCATATAAACGGTTTACTCAGTTAACAAGAAGACGCAACCTAAGGTGAGTTTCACGGCCCCACTCTTTACTGTTTTCGTTTTCGGGGGGAGAAACATGCTTAGTACCTTGCTTTGTAAAAGATCATGTTATACTGGGTTGGTTGTACGTTTTATTTATGTTCTATGTTCATGTGGCTCACGTTGTGACAGTTCGTTAACCGTTATGGCGGTAGTTCGTTAATTGTGAATGCACAGTTCGTTGACCACGGAGTGACAGTTCGTTGGACATATTCGGATAGTTGGTTAGTCGTGGTAAACGACAGTGCGTTGGTCGCGGTAAACGACAGTTCGATGATTGGTTCGTCTTAGAATATGAACGTCAAACGAGTATTTTCCTCAGTCAGTAGTAGCATGATAGTTCTTTCAAAAGCTCGTGAAACATTTTCCTTAAAAACCTGTGAACTCACCAGCATTATATGTTGACTCTTTTAGCATGTTTTCTCAGGTCGCTAAGGTAGCAGCATATGGATAGGCGCACGTGGTCGCACTGGAGTCGTCTCGTGTCTAGGGTCTCGTCTGCACGTTTTGGGATTATGAACTTTTGAACTTATGTTTATTTATGCATGACTTTTGTAAACTTAAAAATGCTTCCGCACTAATTGAATGTCAGTTTTAAACTTATGCATGGATTTATTTACGTATGTTTTTACATTTAGACGTCGTTTATTGTGACCGTTGACTTGGATCCTGGTATGTCACACGCCTCGCGGTAGAACTCCGCAGGTGGAAATTTGAGGGTGTGACAGAAAATATTGGACTTACATAACTTCATCTACGGACGCGCAAACACCAAGATACCTTCACGCTTGACAAACGCTATACGATAACGTCGTCCATTCTTCAGACCCAGCTTCTTCATCATCGACTTCCATCTTCCTAAAGAATACCTTTTTTTCTCACCTTTCCCTTCAAAGTTCATGTGGGTAAAAAAAACACATTCCATTTTCAAATTGACAAAAGACAGTCATAAAATTCTCAAGATCGGAACTCATCACAAATTGTTTAGGAAAGCGCTGGAAACAGATTTGATAAACAAAAAATGTAAATAATAAATCACAACAAAGTCTATTGCAAACATAAATACAGTGGAGATTATACACTATATTAGTAATTGAATGCTTACGAATTTGTAGGTAACTTTGGCAACAATTTGGTGAGTAGGAGGAATAGAGTTGAAGTCAACTTGTACACCGGGATATGGATGATCTTCAGTATCACTAAATCCCTCAAAATCCGAAGAAAAGTCACTTTCTTCATCGGATGTATTGTCAATTTCTTCGTTTGAGTCGGAAGAAATTACAATAACTTCGGGTGCCATGCTTGAATGTTATAAGTAGTTGACAGAAAAAATAAAAACAAAATATTAGATATGTAGTATATAACCTAAAGTATTGAATTACTTTAAAAACTAATAGATTTTAATTATATAACATTTACAAATTGACATTATACAGACTTTGCATAGGAGTGCAAAATCAACCTGTTAACCCACCTTATCCATCAGGTACATCATATTATATGTTTTTTGATACTTGTATTAAATGTGATAAAAAGTTATCTACTCAGTAGCGTGTCATTTTTTTTTTCTCTCAAAGGCAGCAGTATGTACAAGTTAAAATGAAAAATATGTAAAAATCGATTATTTATTTGATTAGTATGAGTTATATTCTTTACAACATTGCATTATAAATAGTTTCATCATAAGATAGAATAAGGAAATATAGATTATAGATCTTAAAAAAATGATTGTTAAAAACTAAAAAAATTTCAAAACTATATCTTTTCAAACAAATCTGAAAACATAAAAATCTGGTATAACATATCTTAAAACATAACCCTATACTAAAGAACATATGTATCAGATATACTACAAAATCAGTGAAAAAAAAAAACATTCGTAAAAAAAATAACCCTGAAAACAGTACAAAAAATTAAAAAAAATTATTTTTTTACAGATCCGATTTTTAAAAAAATTAGTAGAACATATCATAACAAATAACCCTAAACTAAATAACATAAAAATCGGATATACCTATGCAAAATGATAATAATATTTTTATTTTTCGTCAATAAATACTAAGTAAAAAAAGATCAAGATTTTGATAAAAAACAACATACCTTTCACGAATTGATGAAACGAAATACCCGTCCTATATCAACAAAAAACAGAAAACTTATAAAGATTTGAGTTTATATAAAAGAGATGGATCAGTTATACATAAATATTGATTGAAAAGAATTGAAGTTATGAGATGTTACCCTTCAAGATGATGAAATCGAGTATAGGTGAAGGAGAGATAGAAAATGGTAAAGGTAAAGTTAGGTGAAGAGGTTTGTTGTATATAATTGTGTTAGCAAATGATGTTACGGCCGAAAAAAAGAAAAAAAATAAAACCCTAAAATCTGATGGGCTCATACAAATGGGCTACGAAACATAAAACCATAGTATAAAATCTATACTATTGTTGGGCCGATGTGTTTTGCAGTGGGCTTGTAACTTTAAACCAAAATATGGGTCAATAATAACCTATAATATCTAATGGGCTAACATTATATCCGGACTAAAGGAAGAAGTTACATGGCTAAATGTACTTTAAACTTGAAATTTTTTATATCTTTAAAATAGTTTGTTTTTGTTAATTAGTTGTATACTTATACATGTAGCAAAGGAAAATTATTATGTTTAAAAGTATACATTAATGCTTAAACTATTTTGTTATTACACTACAAGTTGCGTTAACATACGTAAGTTGAAATGCCAAAACGATGACGATCTACAACGAACCAAGATAATAATATAAAACATATAGATTTATTCAACCATTAATCGTAGATAAACACACGATTGTGTGAAATATCAACATACAAAATTATCCAAAAGACATAATCAAACATTGTTCATAAAAACCATGACAAAAACAACGTTAAAGTGTAATAATAAAAATAGAAATGCAACACTTTGAAAAACAAACGACATGTCAATTCACGTCGAATAAAGATTACTTCTCAATCTTTGGGATGAGAAGAGCAGTGTGTTCAATAAATTTTGGTTTGTCATCCTGGGAAGCAACCTGGACATTACTTGAAGACAACATGGGACTTGCTTCCGGATCATAAACATCAACCAACTTTCGCTTTAAACTGGTTAATGAAGCTTTATTTGCAGATAAAACATCATTTTTTAAACATTCATTAACAGCATTTGACACTGGAGTAACATTGTCACCGGACCCAGAAGATGTTTCCTGAAAATGCATAAAACGTTATTTATTAGTTGCAGTTTGTAGTCTATCATTTTGTTACAAAAAGCGGTATTATTAGATTTTTTTTCTTATGATTTGATATATAACTATTTTGAACCTGTTTTTTGTTTATTTTGATTGATATGGTGATTGAAAAGCACAAATGTAGATAGTGTATGTAGATGTTGCAACTAAATTTTGTTGTATAAATATATACATATAAAAAGAACACAGGAAAGATTAAGATGTTACCTTTTGAGTATGCAAAAAAAGCGAAGACATGCCAATTGATTCAGAGTCAGTAACCTATAAAAAAGGTTTGCAAATAGGATGTAATAAAAAAAAATATTGTAAAGAAGAAATATTTATATAAATGTCATACAAGTATACAATAAGAATTAATACCTGGCAAATGTTTAGTTTTTTCTTCAGCTCTGAAATTATGTATGAATCTTGAGTGAACTTGGATATTCCATAAACTTCATACTTGTTTTTCAAATTTAAATCGGAAACTTCAATCTTGAAAGCAACTTCCTTATCCAACAAACAGTCGATCTCATCGGGATATTTGACCGTCTCACCAACCTGGGAAAAAAGGTAAATAATAATTGTAAAAAATCATATAGTTATTTAAACAGGTAGGTATCATGTGATGCATAAGGTATGTCATATTATGGTAATAATAGATTTTAAAAATATACTTAGAAAAAAAAAATGTAAATATAAAAAATGCAAATTATGTTTGCAATTCTAAAATGTATTACCGTATTCTGAGTAAGCAAGTCTGAAGCTGATTCTTTGATAAGATCAGAGGCATCACGATGAAACAAAGTTAGGGATACTGCACCATTGGTATCCTGAACACGAACTTGCACCTTGAACCTAGTTAAGAATAGATTGTACAGAAATAAAATGAAAAAAATATATATTTAAATTACGATCTTGCTACTACAAAATATTTAAGATTAAGTTTAAAAATATTTTAGTATATGTTTAAGCCAAAAAATTACCTAGGCACTGGATCAACAATCTTTGAACTACATTTGACGTTCACACATTGATGTATCTTCTCCTCCTCAAAATCTCCAGTCCCATCACCTTTCTCCTTAATTATATACTCTGTGGAAACCTTTTTAGTACACTTGGGACAACCAAGATAGTACCATCCAACTTCTTTACAAAGCGCCTTAATTGTACCCAAAACAATCAAAGGTTGCTCCTATAATACATACAATAATGCAATTATTAAATTAAAACTTATAATATAATGATTCTAGTATATAAAAGACTATAAATTATTTTAAATAAAAAAAACCTCTTGTATCTCCCAAATATCGCCAATCCGACTTAAAGTAGTGTTAGTTAAGAAATCCTCCTCAATCGAAGCAAACATTGAGACACCATAAGGACGATGAATTGAAGACGGATTATCAATGTTGACCTTAATCAAACTGGAAAAAAATTTGTATACACAATTATTGATTAATTAGAAAATTTTCTATTATTAGCTATAAAACATATTGATAAAATTAAATACCTTGACTTGTAATCATTAATGTCTTGTATATCCTCATTAATGAACAATCTACTGATAGCACCTCCAAAAGAGTTAGATACGTATGGTTTTCCTGGTACAATCAACACATTAGTTCAATACAAAACATTCATTTTCAAATAACATAATATATGAACGGTAAATGTTTCTATTATGCATACATACTGTGTATTCTAAAATTAGTTATTTGTAACAACTAAACAATAAAACAAAACGAATTTAAAAAAAAAAAGTTTAATGTTTTTTTTTTTTTTTATAAAAGTCACATATTTTTATTTGTGTAAACATAAATATTCTTTTTAAAGTTTATCCAATTCTGAAAATGTATTCATAATAGACTAATGTAAAATAGATATTCAGTAAAATAACATAAGGTATAGAATAAACCATTAAAGAACTTCAAGCGCGCAAACTGTAAAATAACAATAACATGCTCCTCTTTAGGATGTCCGACAACAAACTTTTGCATTTGATTTGCATACTCTTCCCACAGGGTAACATAAACGGACAATCCCCTGATAACAGTATCAAATAAAATATTTAAACTCAACGTATGTATATACAAATATGTTAGAAATTTAATAAATAACTAACTAATTTAATAACATACTCCTGGTTTTGAACTTCCATTGTCAATCTTTTTTTAGGTTGAACACTCACATCCTTGTCTTCGTTCTTGTAAAATCTTTTCACATGACCAATAACATCTACACATACTAAATGGATAAATATTTCATGCCTAATACTAATTGTGTATAAACAGGATATGATATTTACCTATCGTGATGTTGTCGGGTATTTGATTTTCTATGATTGACTGAAAAGGAACAAAACAAAATCCATACATGGGACCTCCAAAGTTTTCACATTTTGAAACACGAGTATTAGGGTTGAAACAGATTTTGTTTGGGTTTTCGGAAAATTTATATTTTGATGGATTGTATCCAATACCAGGACTGGTAATGGTTAAACATGCATTTTCTTCACAAAACTTTTCAAACCTAAAAAACCATCTTTTAAAGACATTGGCTTGAATCTTATTACCCTGTAGAAGATAAAACAACGTTAGCAAGTTTGTATACGTATTTAAATTTAAAAAGTAATAATAAAGATAAAGCAAAAATAAATATAATCTATGTCTTACATGCTCATCAATTAGGATCATTTCAATCGAATAGTCTTCATTAGGTAACCTGCGATTCGGTTGTCGCCAAACTCTTATAACTCTAACACGCACTACCACGTTGTCCCTCATGACATTCAGGTCACTTAACTTGGTGATTGTTGCTTGTTCCATTGATCTAAATTTTATACAAACAATAGAAATGATTTAGTAATACAACAATGTAAAAACTTGTTAAAATCTAAAAAAAAACATAAAAATATAGAGAATGTACTGAACTTACATTGACTCGCTGGAATTGTGATGAGAAGAATAGTGATGTGTGGAAAATGAATCTAACAAATATGGTATATATAATACAAATTTTGGAATAATATTTATGGAAAGTTGTTAAAGTCTTATTAATTTACGTAATATAAACAATATTATGTAATGATGCTAATTAATTTAATTTCCATATATACGATTATAAATGTGTATACTGATAATATGCGTTTTCCAAAATAGAAAACAAACGTACATTAATATTAATGTTCAAAAATAATATTTTAATGATTAGTCAAAAAAAAATCATAATTAAATGATAAAAATAAATACAGTTATAACTACTATTAATTGTATAGCATAAATTAGGGATTCACAGTTGAAAAAAATATGAAGATTGTGAATTTAAATATAATATCAACAATACTAACATGTACAAATATAAAAATTGTATTAACTGATAATAAGTTGTTCATATTGTTGGAAATAGAATAACTAATAATAATGGCATATTACTAAGATTCCGTATATATACTATTGAAGTTGTAAATAGTCAAAGCAAAAATTAATGTCAACATTTTATTCGCATTCCATATATATATATTGTAAACAGTCAAACTAATAATAATGTCTACATTATTAACATTCGCTAAATTCGTAAAAAGTTTGACTAAAAATAATGAAAACATTATTAACATTCCATATACATATATTGGAAAAAGTCAAACTGTTAATAATGTCAACATTATTAACATTCAATATAGATTAGTCAAACATATTTAATTCGGTATATTGTCACCAAAATAATCGCATTGTAATTCGGAGATAATAAATAAAAAAAAGATCAAATAAATAATATTTTATTAAAACTTTATGTAAAGTAAAACTTGAGAATATGTAACATCAGTCTTGAAAAACAACAGGATATCCAAAAATCCATAAAACAGTTAAATACCACAAAAATACTCTAGTTTATTACCTCTGGTGTTGGAAACTTATGAGCTAAAAACTTACGCTGATTTGCACACCAATTGAAGACACAAACATCGCCTATTGAAAAATCTTCGGCTTGAATCAGGTAACGCCATCCATCAACAATAAACCTAGATAACCAAATTTTAAAGTAATATTAATTTAAGTTCGTATGAAAACAATAAGAAATAATAAAATGAAGCGAACATATGGTTGGTTTCAGAATATAAAATTACCTGGTAGAAGTACCATCGAAATTGATAACCACAGGCCTTGTCCAACAAAATCCATCGACAAATTTAATTGAAACACTTAACGTTTCACTTAAACCAGCAATATGAGCAACTTCATTTGGTATTATCTACAAGTAAAACATTTTGAGATTAAAATTATTGACTAATATAAATTATACAGGATAAAAAAAAAAAATATATAAACTGTACCAGTTGATCAGTGACAGTTGAAGTAAACGTAGGAAAATCTGAATCAATATCCAATGTGACATTATCGGCAGCAGATATATTTTGTGATGAGAAAATTTCGTCAGTAAGTAATTTGTGTAAAACCATCTGCCGCCCAGTCTTGCTAAAAGTGATAATATTGAAACGTGTAATATCATTAAACTCAAAACAAAGAAAATCCCCAATTTCAAGACGAAGATCATCAATAAATTTTGCCCAGCCAACAGTAAAACAGTACTTGGTACCAATTTTTTCTAGGGAGACATCCCATTGATGGACATTAGACACAAAAAGCTTAACAGTATTAGATGGAGGACCTTCGGCATAATACCTTTCGGAGAATGACATTGGTAAAACCTGAAATACAAATAAATTAAAGTAAGCACAAAGTGAAATGATTTTTTTTTTTAACATTTCTATTGGTAATGGAATAGGTTATAAAATTAAACAGAATAACACATACCAATGGACCAACAATTTCATGATCAATCAGCTTGCAAAATGAGTTTGATAATTGTTTCGACGGAGAATGATTATAGTATCGTATCTTAAATGTAGAATTGCCTATATAATCAAAAATAATAAAGAATATGCCATAGCATAAATCACGTACAACGCGAGACCATCCATTGCTTAAACAGAACGAATCATCAACCGATTTGACACGAACAGACCAAACATGCCCTTCATCAGTCCTAATTATAACATTTGTGTTATATAAATTGTTGGAACCGAAGAAGTGGTTCATTGATCTAGGAATGGGCTGCAAAAAATTAGTAAAATAAATAAGGATAGCTTAATTTGAAACTATAAAGTATGTGTTATATAAAATATGAATATAATTAACATATTAATCTTACCAATTGAAACGAAGAAGGGTCATGTAAAACAACAAAGAATTGGTTTCCCTTTCGATAAGCCATCCTGTAAAAAAAAAAAATAATCAAAAAGACGGATCTGGTTATAGCCGAAGCTTGTTATTCAGACAAAGCAAATAACTAAATATATTATGCATATGCATACAATTAAAATTATGGTTTTGGAATAGCAAGCATATTGAGTTATCCTTCAAACCAGATCGGAAAACTTAACAATATACTAAAACATATCATCTAAAACATAACACTAAAGTAAACCACAAAACAATCCGATAAACTGAATTACTACAAAATAATCATAAACTACATGTATTAAAACATATCTAAGAAAGATAACAATCTACTCAAAAAGATCTGCAAAACATAATAGTAGATCATAAAGACTAAATTAAAATAGATCTACAAAACAAAGAAGTAATGAAATGGACATAATAATCATAAAACAATCAACCTACACGGAATCATAACTAAATCTAAGAAAACAAACCGGCAAACCATAACTCTAAGTAAGAAAACAAAACAAACTGATTGTTAAAAAAAAAAAATAATCAACTTACATATATCGTTTTTCAACATCGAAGCATAAGAACAATTAACAATCAGTTGAAAAGTAAATACCTTTAATGACTTGATGATAAGAACTTCCGAAAATAATTAACAATGTCAAGGATTGAAGGGTAAAAATCATATCAAAAAAAAAAAATTAAAATCAGCGATTAATATATGAACTGAAATGAGAAGGATTGTTTTGATGAGAATAGATTACCACAAATCGAAAATTAAGCGATTACTTTAGAGAGGATGGACAAAGGAAGAAGATAGATTATTAGGGAGGTTAGATGGCGGCATAAAAACCTAGGAGAGCCATTGAGAGTTTTTAGGTGAAATGTTTGTTTAGTGGTAGGTTATGGGAAACCGATTGGGTTATTGGGTCGGGTTTAAAGAACGGGTTTAATTATTGGGGCGGGTTAAATAGCCGGGTCTTTATTGGGAGGAGCTCTAGGAAGAGGACAAGTGTCCCCCTAGCTACTCCTTTATTAGAAGAAGGAGATGATCTTGTCCAAAGTCTCCTAATCAATTGTTCCATTAATTATCTATGGCCAAATCACACCTTGTGGTTTACATCTTAATAATAGGTCCTAAGGTTCCAAGTCTTATATCCGCAAAGTTGAGTTCATCTAGTATTCAATACATGTCCAATGTTCAATATTATATATGTTCAATTATGTTATTGTTATGACTAGTCAAGTACCAAGCCACGTTTATATGTGTATATAAGTTTATGGTCGGTTCAATCGAGGTCCCACACGTGTACACCCGATAAATTTATGTATAATAAGAATAGTTATATTTTAGGACTTAGGGTCATAGTTTATACCTCAAACCCCTCCATTTGTCTCGGCACTTGTCCATTGACCACATCCATCATGAACCAACTATCATAGTTTATTCCCATCACACCAAATCTAGTAATTAATCCATCCATAGCTACTACCATTAACCCTTTAGCACCTGTTACCAACTATTATAAACCATTATTACCATAAATTATCCATAACCACCATATCCCTAATAATACACTAATTCAATCAGTAATCCAAAACGATCAAAAGGCAGCTTAACGGACATTGACCACCACCGCCTCTGTGACCATGACGAACCACCACCACCACCGTTAATAACCATCACTGGAACCGTCTTCCACTTCCATAATTCATCATCAATCTCTCTCTAATCGGTTCAACATAGGGGTGGGGTGTGGTTGTATGTTTGTTGAGGAACGGGCCACCGGAGCTTCGCCTTGTGCACCGCCGCTGACCACCGGAGCTCCTCCCTTCTCTCTCTAAATTCTACCATAATATTAGTGTGTGTGTGGTGGTTCTTTAGGGAAGGAAACGGTGGGGGTTTGGGTTGACTTCGCCGGAGCTCCGCCATACGCGGAGGAGACCCTCCGCCTCCCTCTCAGTCATCTCTCTCTCTCTAATGGATATATATGTGTGTGTAGATTTAATGTTGTTGGAAGGTTTTTAGGTTTATAAAGCTACAACTCACAAGGGGTGCAGATGGTTTTATAAAACCATTTATTCTAGTGTTGTCATTATAAGAATGTGCCCAATGTGCCATGGGGCACATGACACTTATGCCATGTGTCCCATGGTGACTAATCACCATGTTCACGGCCGGGTTCGTTAACGTGTTTTAGCTCGGTCTCGCAATGTGTATGTGCGAATAATAATTATATATATTGGTTTGGTTTTTGATTTCGTGTATAAACGTGTCGTTATAGTACTATAAGTGCGAAAAATTCTAGGCCCTAAAACCGGGGTGTTACATTTTACTTGCTATTCTCTATCTCCCTCCTACTTCTTATCCCTACCTTAATCCCTACAAGAAGATTGCTCTCCATCACAAGATCTACTCTTAGACTAATAGGACAATTCTCAGGTTTAGCCTGAACCACCTTGAGATCTCCTCGAAGTTCTAGATTTTAATAACGAACACGTGCAATCTGGAAGGGTGAACGCATGTATTCTGAGTCTTCTGTCTAGGCTGGCATTGCGCATATATCCCAATCAGACGAGGGACCCGGATGCCTACCTGGGAATTCTCGGGATGAGTGTTCACTTATAGGCTAAAGCATGTCTTCAATATGTTATTAGAATCTAGAATCTTTGATAAGTCAACGTTTTCGTTTATTCGTTTCAATTAATGGATAAATGATTACATTCCTTATATTACCTCATTCATTTCATTGTGTCTCTTACAGATCATGCCTCCACGTCGCAGCACTCGCAATAACAGTGGTGGTAATCATGAGGAAGGGAGCAGCAAGCACAACCATAACCACGACACTAACCACAACAATGGAGGTGATGCCCAACTGGCTGCAATCATTTCCCAACAAATGGCGCAACAGATCGCAACTCTGGTTCCTAACTTACTGGCTCAAGTCATCCAAATGAATGGAAACGACAATGGAAATGGAAACGGAAATGGAAACCACAATGGAAACGGGAATGGTCTCCCAGCCTGCACTCTCAAACACTTTAATACCTGTAATCCCCCTAAGTTCAGTGGAGATGAAGGAGCTACTGGTCTCCTACAATGGTTCGAGGGTATTGAGAATACCTTCATTAACAGTGAGTGTCCCGATAACTTCAAGGTCCGTTATGCTATGAGTGTTCTTCACAAACGAGCACTCACTTGGTGGAATGAGGAAAAGCGTACCCGTGGAGCTGAAGTCGCACTGGCCTTAACTTGGGAACAAGCCAAAGACGTTATGAAGGCGGAGTTCTGCCCTCGTAATGAAATCAAGAAGTTGGAAGATGAGTTTCATGATCTTGCTCAGGATAGTGGAGAAAACCTTGCCTACAACACTCGGTTTCACGAACTTAGTCTACTGCTACCACACAAGGTCACCCCCTTGCCTAATGCGATCGAAAAATAAATTGGTGGCTTACCCATGCAGATTCAGGACACGGTGTGGGGAAGGAACCCTGCTACTCTCGAGGAAGCAAAGCGTTTGGCGACCACCCTAACAGATAACCATGTGAAGGCAGGAACCCTGACTCGGGAAGGGGAAAAGAAAACTGTTGCGAAGGATACTCCCCAACCTGCTGTTGAAATTAAAACTGAGTCCTCAACTAATGGAAGGCGCAAGGTCAGGAAATTTGCACTAGATGCCACTGTCCCACCTAACAAGAAACAATATAACGGGAACCAACCTAAGTGTGACACCTGTCAGTATCACCACCCAACCCAAGTGCCCTGCCGTCAGTGTACCAATTGTCAAAGGTATGGGCATCTTGCGGATGTTTGTCGAATTCCTGCTGCAGATGCTCTTGCTGCTCCGAATAACCCTGCTAGGGACCCTCCAGCTACTTAACAACAAGCCCCACCAACTGAATGTTATTTTGCTTTTAAAAAAAAAATTAATGTATTGACGCTTTTAATTCCAGTATTTGTTTTACATGAGAGTTGTCTATCTAGTATGATAATAACACTTGGATGCATGCTTGTTTAAATGTGAACTAATTGCTATATCAATATCTAAATCTATACAATTACAACCCGCATGCAATACTTGATACTTGAGGCATTCACAAACTTGCTTACATGTATGTATTATCAATTTGCAACTTATGTGTTAAGCCAAAAACAATTGTTACACTTAATCAAACAACTGGTAGAGGATGAAGTACTTGCTCAACAGTTAGTAGAGTACCTAATAACCTGCTCAACGATTGGTAGAGGTCATTATGCCTGCTCAACAGTCGGTAGAGGTTCTAATAACCTGCTCAACGACTGGTAGAGGCTATCGCACCTGCTTAACAATTGGTAGAGGTTCCTACTCACTGACTAGTAGAAGTCTTTTTCCTGCTCAACAGTTAGACTCATCTTGGGATACATTATACATGTAAATTGATACAAAGATTTATTAGACTCATTGATACAAAGATTTAATCACAAGATTATTTTGCATTATTTACATGTATGTTTAGAGTCATAGAAGGACACAAAACCCTAATGTAAGGTAAATTGATGATTGCGGTCCGGAACGTAATCATGAATTTACAGGTACGTTAAGGTAGTGTGAAATTCTATTAAGGTTTTCGGTAAATAACCAATTATAAACTCTAGTTACCTGGTAGTTCATTTAGTCTTTCTATAGTCCATTAACTCATGAATTTCTTTTAGGATTCCTAAAACTTAAGATTCTTATTCTCCTTGCGATTTCAAGACACACCTAATCCTACCCTCTTATCCAAATTATTTGAAACAAGATTATTCTATTCATGTCGTGTCCTAACACAAAATTTCCAGACCACACTTGTCCTGATTTCTACCCAATCACCTTCAACCCTGTGTTTTCAATAAACTTCGGGACGAAGTTCCTAAAAGTAGGGGAGACTGTAACATTTCGCATTGAATTCTATGTACGTTACGACTATTATTAATGAAACGTCAATTTTTATCATTATCGTGCCCTTTAAAAATGTTTCGTGACACATTTAGACCACTAGTACCATACTATAAGCATATATTATTATTATATTAGTGAGATAAGTGTCAAAAAAATATTTTCCTGGGCCGGGGTTCGAACCCGTGCCCTAGGCCGGTTCACCTTAACACAAACAGCCAACCACCTGGGCTACACCATGTGTTTGTTTCAAATCTTAAACATTATAATTATATTAAGTTATTAAATCGTAACAGTTGACTTGGAAAGTCAACTGTGACGAAAATCATTCATAATTAGATTACCAATCCGTGTTTATAATCCATTTAAGGCAAAATTTTTGATTGAGAAGGTTGATTCGCGTCTGATACACGCCTAAATCACCATCAATTCATTCCAAATCAGTATCAATCACGCGTCAATGCTTTAAAACGAGTCAACCTTTACCAAATTGAACACCCGAACACCTTACTATAAATTGAGGCCTTCACTACAACCTACACTCGCCGAACACTCTCTCTTTATCCTCAATTTCCTCTGAAAAACTCATTTTTATCATCTTTGGGTTCGCGTTTGACTAGAAGTTTGACCGAGCCTCATAATCACGATTTCAGTTTGTAAGCGTAATGTTTTTATTTGGCTTTGTTAATCGGCCCCAGACTACTATAACCCCATGATTAATCGGGTTATTGTTCGTCAATTTTGTTGATTGAAAAAGCCAGGGCTCGACATCTTTGAATTGGGGATAATCATGTCTGCAGACCTTAGTATATATATATTACAAAACCAAGTTCATCACCAACTGATCAACAGATCAGTTGGTGTGACTCTTGTGCTTAAAACGCGAACCGGCCTGATGGCCCGGGTTCGAGTCCCTTATCACGCGGCTTTTCTTTTCTTTTAAAAAGGATTATAAATCAGTTTCTAGTATAACTATATAATTATTTCTAACCATGATAAATCGTTCTAAGGGTCTAGACCAGATGGTCTAGGCTTGTGATTTAAAACCCCGACCCGGGTTTCACGCGGGTTCGAGCCTCACCTTGTGCAAACCTTTTTTTTTTAAATCTTTATTACATATATTTTCTCTATTATTTTTAAAAATGGTTTTAAAATACTAAAACTTCTTTATAAATTCTACAAAAATTATTTTATGATATTCTAATAGAAAAGTTTAACATACAATTTTTAGTTTTCCAAAAATTATTTATTTATTATATATAATAAATATTTCAAGTTTATTCCATTATAATTATAAAATTCTATAAAAATATCAAAACGATTTTTATAAATTTCCACAAAAATTATTTTGAGTTTATAAAAAATCAAACATTTCTGAAATGATTTTTATTTTCGAAAAATCATTTATTTAATATTTTTAATCAATTTTTGTTATTTTTAATAATAAATAAATCATAATAAATTCATTTTTCAATATTTTTGCCCCAAAATTTTATATAAATTATTTCTGTCCATTTAGAACAGAAATACAAATTTTAATTTGAAAATTAATTAATTTTAATATTTTTAGATATTAAAGTTATATTTTGGCAAAATAGAAATAAATAGACTAAATATTCTATTTTTAAGAAAATAATTTTATAAAAATTCTTTTTATACTTAAAACCTATTAATGTGACCATCTTTAATCTAAAGTCTACAAAAAGACTTTTGTTTATTTATTTATCGAATTTCTTTTATTTATTAAACAATCTAATTAATAATCAAACGAATACCTATCCCCAAATTCGAAACCCTAGAAAATATTTGTAGACTAGAAAGACTTAGACATATTTATTACCTTAATTATAGGGTAATACTTGGCATCGTTGGGCTACACTTATTCTATTTTCACGAGACTTAACATTTTGCTAAGGTGAGTTTTACATAGCCCATTTTCTATTTCACTATTTTTGGGTGAAACATGTTACAACATTCTATCTACAATTCAATCATAAAGTGTCTATGTGTTATTCTATGTTGCATTATGTCTTAAACATGACTAGGGTAAGCACAATATTCTAGCATAATCATTAACATTGATCAGCCGACGGTATAGAATGATAGATCTATTGGACTGACAATCCCACCCGGATACGTGTACCTCCTACATAGGTAGCGTGGGTGATTGTTATCGCATAACATAATCGAGTGAACCATGAGCGTATGGGATAGACCACAATATTCTAGTCACAAGGGTTGATTATGCACTCGATTTACCTAATAGTATGTTTTCACAATAGGACTAGACTTGCCATGACACTTGAATTGTACATGTTCTATTCAATTATCAAATCCTATGTAATTCTCACCAACTTTTGTTGACCCAAAAAATTTTTCAAAATTAACATGTTTCAGGTAACAATGAAGCTGAGGCTTAGAGTATGCATGAGGATATACTATGAAGTTATTTGAAGTTATTTGTTTTATTTGATATTATGTATTTTGGGATTTTTAGACATCATTTCATTTGGATATTTATGTTATGAATAAATTATTTAAAATTTCAATATATACCATGTGCTACTGAAACAATCATCAATACGTGACATCCCGATGTTTCTGCCATCGGTTGGGGTGTTACAAGTATGTAGCACATAGAATCTTGATTAAGGTTTATAGGAATCGAAAACCTAGAATGTGTTGTTCTACCCACTGTCAATAGCAGCGATCCAATACCACTCGAAGCAACATTCAGAACAATCTTACCTTTTGATCTTATTGATGCTGATAGCGTCTTCCACAAGAATGTCTTACCTGTTCCCCATAACCATAAACAAAAAATACACCTCCATTCTTTTCATCAACAACCTTCATGATACGTTGATAAACATCGTTTTGTTCGTCTGTTAATGAGCAAAACTGGTTTTGAAATTGTTGGTGTAACAGGTTTGTATCGTATCCCAATTCTTCATAGATCAGACGAATATGTAAAGTCTGTGCTCACTCATTGTCGGGATACGGCATACCTGCGAAATGTCGAAGACTGGAGCTATTACGGAGTAAGAAATTTTCAATATCTAGTAAAGCGATATTCTGAATCTGATCTTCAGAAAGCACCAAGTCTGAAAATTTTATAATGATAATGATAATTAATACAAAAACAAAACATAAGTATATATAATGACATAAAAAATATTAAAGTTTAACGTATTAATCACCTGGAATATTTGAATCTATCCTTTTCTGTCTTAGAATGTCACCAGACAAATCCTTCCACGTTTCTTCCCAAACCAAGTTCGGTCTAGACAAACTATTAGACGTTAGCAAAGTGGCAAATAACTTGCGTAAATATGGTCCGGAGCTGACAAAAGATGCTTCTTTTATTGATGCAATATATTCTGAATCATCATCCAGAAGACCCATAGCATAACATGCATCTCTAAACGAACTTTGGAGCTTTCCATCAACTGTTAGAATATCCTCAAACGACTTCGGTCCTCTAACCTTGTTCAACAAAATCCTCAGAAAATAAGCTTCACCAACTGAAGCGGGAACCGCGTAAATACGACCAATTGACTTTACCCTTTGTCTTGGTTCCCAAACTCTTTCTTTCCTTTTCCAAACATACTGTGATGGAAACTCAATATAAGTAAGCTTTCTGGCATTATCATCTTTCTTATTTTTTTCCATCCAACCAAGAAACATTGATGAAGCGACTGATGGTTTCAAAAGCACATCGTCAATATCTTCGGTTGCATCGAACACAACTTTCTGTTCTCCTGGAAGATGAAATGGCAATCGCATCACAGGCGGTGTCTTGTAATGTATATCATATTGACATATTTTCCAGGACGCCTCACATGCGGATAGATAATGACAGTCACAATGGTGTTTTATTTCATCAATTACTACTTGTTCACCTGCAATCTTTTTGCTTTGAATAACATTAAGAGGTACTCTATCTGCACCCTTGTTGATGTATTTAAATAAATACTTAATAGATCCAGCTTGGTTACACCACTCAACATTTATTTATGTGTGCTTGATATCTTTTAAGAAGAACCTTGTGGTATGGAACCACATGTCTGTTATCTAGATGTTCACCAGATTTTTCAACTGATACACCATTGTCCCTTTTTCTATATACTGGAAAACCATCAGTATCTATAGATGTCTCATCCTTAAACTGCTTTGGGAAATGCTTTGAACATTTATCATCAATCATGCAGGGACAACTTGGATTACTTCGACCACATGGACCATGCATCATAAATTCAGTTACAAGTGAATGTAACTCAGGATCTTCATTTCTATCTGGAATTTCAGCTGTGATGAACTTATCAATATGATCCACTGTTGGGAGTTTATGTTCAGGTGTCATAAATAAACAAATGTGAGCATGGGGTAAACCTCGCTTTTAAAACTCAACCGTATACACAACTGCAAATGTATATGCGTAAACAAAAAAGTACAATATTAATAATAATATTTGTAAAATTAATAATGTATATAAGTAAGTAATAATCAACAATTTAAGATAAGTAACATAAACATTGTAATTACTATCTATAAAATATAACTTAGATTAACTTATTACCTGCTTGAACAGCTCCAAATAACTCTTTATCCTTAAGATCTTTCATGATACAGTCAAGTTTTATCGTGAACAATCTGCATAAGATATCTGGCCTGTCTTCTGCGTTAAGAGTGCCTTGATTAAGATATCTCCTAACCTCGGGCCATTTGGGATTACATGTAAATGTGATGAAATATTCCGGATACCATACCATTTACAAATTGCCATGGCGTCAAGATAATTTTGCATCATATATCTAGCGCCACCAGTGAAAAAAGATGAAAGGATAACACGTTGACCAATAGTTGAGGCATCTGTATTTCCTTTTGTTATTTCCTTGTTGATATTCTCTACAGTCTCACTACGGAGAATGTTTTGCTTGCCCTTTATGTAATTTAATCTTTCCCTCTCTATCATAGTATAAGCATCAACAATAAATTGTTGCGAAAGACGCATTGCATTCAGAATTAGTGAGAATTCATTACTCCAATCTTGTAATCTATAAGCAAAAAACTCCCTCATTGTTGTATTTTTACGCGTTTTCTTTTCTGTAGATGAACTTGAACTTGCATTTTCTATATTTGGACGCGTATCTTTATCAGTGCCTGGTGATGAAGTTTGCGTTGGTAAAGGTCCATTTTTATGGAGAATATCAATTCTATAGCAATCATCACCAAAAGGCAGCAACAAAGGATATTGAAGAGCAAGATATGAAGGATGTAATTCACTAATTCGTTGAAGTTTTCCTGATATGGCCTGAACAATAATATCTCGCCTGTCCGTATCATCGTCAAGATCTCCAACTATCAAGGCAGCAACTTCAGAAGCTGTCGGTAGGTTGTAGGTCCTACCATCACTTTTCCTCTCCCCTTTTAAACGTAGCTTGAGTTCTACGTTAGGATTTTCATGAAAACAATCTCTAGCCATTTTGTAGTTTTTGACCAAGGAGTACGTCTCATCAAACATTGTTTTCAAATAGTTAACAATTTGAATTTCATTCTCTTTATCTCCAACAGATTCATTGCTTGATGAACTAAACAGAAAATAATTATATTAGTTTTTAAATAATGTATACACAAAACATATTTTAAAATGTACATATTTTTAATACAAAGGTAGGAAACACATACCTAACAATATTAATTCTATTGGAGACTTCATTCTGAGTATCATATATGTATAGTTGTGAGAAAATTGGTTTTTGTCCATCTGGAGGTAGCATATCACCCAGAACATGGTAATTCTCACCACTTATTCTATACACAAATGGTGCTTTGCCTTTATTTATAGAAGAATCCATTCTTCCACCCATCGACGTGAATGAAAACATTGAATTGAATCGTCGAATGTTAAGTAGAAAAAATTTACTAAGAGTGTCAACACCATTAAATAATTTTTTATAACTGACATGAGGTTCCTTAAATGGAGGAAGTAAAACCTTTCCATAAGAACAACATAGAGAGAAGCTTGTTTTATTTTTACAGTTTGATCCTCTATCAGCTTCAGCTGACCATAACCGTGCATTACATTCATGACATATAACGTCTTGGTCTCCATGGTCTAGGTAATCTATAAAATACAAAAATATTCATACCTAACTATATTATAATTATACAACAAATAATAATAACATGTGTTAGTCATACCTTTAGAAACTCCTTTTACATTGTTGGCAACACTTGATCCAATATTTTCATCTAAACATCCAGATAAGTCAGACATGGGTACGGGAGTAAGAGTAGAACGATTACGACGTTTACGATTCGTGTTTGATCAAATCGTATTTTGAAGTAACATTTGGGTTATTCACATTAGCCTTTGAACAATTATTGGTATTTGAACCAACTTATTGATGTGTTACGTTAGATAACGACGACCTAAAATTGGAAGATCCTAAATAAACAAATGTAAACGGTTTGTGACATGAATTATACTCAAATAGTTAAAGTTATTGAAATTAAAAAAGAAAATTAATAGTCGAATAGTAGAAAGTTACCAAGTGTGCTACCAATATCCAAATGATGTTGTGAAGTTAAATTTTCATGTTGTTTACCACGCCTTATGTGGAAGGTTTCCTTAGTGAAAAAAATGTTATAAAGAATTTGACATTAATATAAAATTTCATAAACAAATTTATGAAAATGTATAAAGGCATAAAAATTACCACTATAAGCATTTTCTTTTCCATTTGATGGAGGTGATATGTTTTGGGAGAGGTCAACAGAGTTCTGTACATTTACTGATGTATAAAACAATATAAGTAATGTATATCAGTATTCTTGTAAACATTATTTGTTTAAATACATATCAATAACATATAAAATACCATTTGTTATATTAGACAAAGGAGTTGTTAACGTGCACGCTGAAATACAATAATAATTACAATTAGATACAACATGTAATAAATTGTGTTGAAACATCTAAATGGAATCTTGTGTGATTTACTAAAAAGTTACTTATGTTTGGGGATGTATTCATTTCAATATCTGTCTCCATTGCAACATCATTTGAAGCTGATTTTTTAACGTTTTTCCTTTTAGAATCCAATATTTCTTTTCTACGTTTACGGCATTCTACTACTCCATTAACAATGAATAGAGAAATAAGATTATGTTAGTTGATTATCGAAATAACATTATTTTTCACATAACAACAACATTTTATGGGAACCGTACACTTATCTTTATCACTCGTATTACTTGAGCTCGTACACTTGTCCAAAGCTGCATTCATACGTTTTCCTCTAACAGAAATATTAAATTCGACTGTATACAAACATGTCCAGTTAAGAGAAATACAAAAATTTGCAAAAAAATAATATTTATACTAATTTATTTATCAAAGTGTCACGTACCATTTGATAAATCAGATAAGGGTGTCGATGTGGAGTTATCTAAATAAAAACAGAAATAATGTTAGTATCCTAACTTTTAAACAATGTAATATAACTATAATCATACTATGTCGATAAGTATAAGTTAATTAACATATTAAAAATTTAAAATTACCATGAGTTCGATTAGTCTTGTGTGGAACTTTAGATACGGGTAAGGTACACTTGGAATTCGACATACTTTAAACTATGATTAATATGACAATATCAAACATCTAACTGAAAACAAAACAGTTTAAGACATTATCAAATGTGACAAAAGAATACAGTTAGTTAAAATATCTTGAATAACAAAGTAAAAGTTAACAGGTTGAATAACATACCTTGATGAAGAGCGCGCGAAATGAGATTCTTATTAGTGATCAATTATAATACTCGGATAGTAATTTGTACATGAGAAGAGTGTATAAATTTGATAAGAAGTTGGGCTATATAGTGATCTACGTATATAAAATTGGAAACATTGTATACATTGAAAGTAATACGTTTATATTAAGTAAGTTTAGAATATGTTACAAATTATTTAAATTTAGGCAATGTAAATTTTAAATGAGTCAAAATTTAAAATTTTCAAACATAAAAATCTCAAACATTGAAAAATTTTGAATGTATACAACTAATCATGTAATGCTTTTAAATGTATATCAACTAATCATCTAAAAATTTACCATGTATTTTGTAACTATAGTGTTAATTACAAAAATGCTATGCATAGTACTGATTTTTTACACCAGTGTGTCAATTGTATATTATATATTTGTAACTGAAAACAAAACAGTTTAAGACATTATCAAATGTGACAAAAGAATACAGTTATTTAAAATATCTTGAATAACAAAGTAAAAGTTATCAGGTTGAATAAGATACCTTGATGAAGAGCGCGCGAAATGAGGTTGTTATTAGTGATCAAATATAATACTCGGATAGTAATTTGTACATGAGAAGAGTGTATAAATTTGATAAGAAGTTGGGCTATATAGTGATCTACGCATATAAAATTGGAAACATTGTATGCATTGAAAGTAATATGTTTATATTAAGTAAGTTTAGAATATGTTACAAATTGCTTCAATTTAGGCAATGTAAATTTTAAATGAGTTAACATTTAAAATTTTCGAACATAAAAATTTCAAACATTGAAAATTTTTGAATGTATATCAACTAATTATGTAAAGCTTTTAAATGTATATCAAATAATCTTGAGGAAAAATTTACCATGTATTTTGTAACTATAGTGTTAATTAAAAAAATGCTAGTAATAGTACTGATTTTATACAATGATAAAAAAACTACATAAAGATAAACAATAAAAGTTCCAAAAAAAACAAATTTAAATCGGGGTAAAAAAACTTCATAAGGGATGACCTACAATACTAATTAAAGGAATTAATCTACATACTCCAATGCTAAGGGCCTCTAAGGACATCCAAGGGCTTCATCTCTAAGCGCCCATTAGAGATGGTCTAATTAAAGGAATTAATCTACATACATAATGATAGTTGTAAAAACATATTGTCAATGTGACAATCAACAATTTTCGATCTACACTGACGTGATTTTTTTTATGATTAAAAATAATATTTATTACAAATATTGATAATTATTAAGTTTCGGAAGTTTACTGACCGTTTTTACAATCGAAACTGCGACCGATTTAATTGACGTGATTTAAACGTGTGTTCTGAAAACACGCGTTGGACATCGAAAATATTTATATTTGTGCTCGGTTTTGTATTTCGAACAAAACCGACTACTTTTTATAATTAATTATGGAGCCTAAATAGAAACCGAGACGTTTACATTTAAAACGGGTTCAATATGTGGTAGAAACCCACCTACCTAAACCTTAGGTATAAAAGGGGCACTTCTTCTTCTTCCTCTTCATTTCACCAGCCGCCACCTGCCCCCTCTCTCTCTACTCTCTCTCTAGACCTCACTCTCTCTCTAAAGCTCATCTCTCTGATCTCTCCCCCTCTCTCGCAGGTCTCTCCCCCTCTCTACCTTCTCTCTCACGCTCGTCTCTCTCACGCTCGTCTCTCTCACGCTCGTCTCTCTCACGCTCGTCTCTCTCCTTCCCTGCCCTCCTCTCCCTCGCTCCTGTTACAAGAACAGCCGGCCACCACCAAGCTTGGGTGGTGGCAGCGCAACCTCAACATCCGGTTCAGGGGTCAGACAAGGCTCGGGTTCGGGTGAGGTGTAGTGTGGTCCGACTGTTATGGGGGTTTTGTGTGACATTTGTAGCCCTTACACTTTGAAACTTTGGCAAGTTTAGTCCTTGTAACTTTACTATTTTCGCATGTTGGTTCTTATTTTTTTCTTTGAAACTTGATTATTATGAAATCACGTTTTATACTCACGCTTAAGTCCGAAATTCGAAATTTATGCTTGAAACGATATTTCTAAACATGTTTAGTTGAAAAATAGGGAGAAATAAATTTAGAGTATAAAAATGGTGATTTTAGTCGCAACGCGCGATACCGCGCATTTGGCGCGCCTATATTATGAAAATTCGCCATTTTTACGATGGATAGCACCTAATATTAACTCGACATACATATTTTTATGTCCGGAGTCAAAAATATTATTTTTGGGTGTGTCGGGTATTTAAAACAGTTAGAGGCTTGTACCGCGTTAACTAGTAATATACCCGCTAAATTAACACCTAATACCCACTTAATAATATAATACTATATAAAAAATGAATCATCCATGCTATTATATGTGTGTGTCGAGACATGGGGCTGCCATCAAAGCCTATTGTGTTGACTCATCAATGCAAATGAATTTTTATTTAAACCTACACACAAACCTTTTCATATTCTCCATACACCACATTACAATTTCTTTCTTTCTCTCTCTCCAATAACCGTACACTCTCACTCTCTCACTACTCTCTCTCTACTTCATTAAAACACTAAATAAAAACCTTCCATATTTCATGCAATATCATCCATGGGGATTAAATCTTGAAGTTATGAACAAGGATTATTAAGGATTTTTAAGCATTTCTTCATCTATCATCCACTTTATTTTGTAAGGTATAAATTACAAACCCTTGTTCATTTATTTCATTTCCAACTTGGATTTACCACACAAATCTGAAAATATAAAGGTTTTTACTGAATGGTTTTAAAGAAGGTTTTACAAAAATAAAAGAGAGATAGTTATGGGTGTGTGTCGTGTGTGTGTCGTGTGTGTGTGTCGTGTGTGTTGTGTGTGTATGTGTTTCATGATTTGCTTTGAATTTTGTCTTGCATGTATGATCCAACACCTATACAACAAGATTCTTGGTATAATATAACAATTTATTAAATTGGATGATGAAAAAACTTGAAGATATATATACATGTATACGTACGGCCGTGGGTGTATATATATGTATGTATATGATTTTGGTGATTAAAACTAACTAAAAATTTGTTGGATACTCTTGATTTTATTAAAAGACATAATAATATTATTCCATGGGTTTTCATAAGAATGAGTTTATTAACCTTAAAATGGTGAAAAATAACATAAAAATGGTGGATTTTGTTAGTCACATTGATGATATGTTATGTTATTTGCATTAGTGTTTAAATAAATGTTGATTAAGCTTTATGAAATAAAGTAATGAAATTATGTTTTTAGAACATAAAATATTGACATTAAAAGGGTATTTTAAAAGGCCAATATTATGGACAAAAACAATAAACTTTGGTTAACATGTTGGATTCAAAGTTGGACATAAAAGATATGAAAATTTTGCATAAGCATGGGGCTTTTTAATGAGATTTTAAGAGCTGATATGAAACAGAAAGTTTGGTTTATAAACTTGACTAAATGACTCATGTATAAAGGAAAATAATTGGGTTTTGGATTGTAAGAAAATGACCAAGTTTTGGGCCTAGAAATGCTTAAAATATGGGCTTTAGTGGGTGATTTTTGAAGAAAATATAAAGTCTGATTATTTATACCACAAATCACTTAAAAGTTCATCAAAAAACTTATTTTGACCAAAAACTTTGAGTATTGGTTCAAAAACTAAATTTTGGCGAAGTCCGGTACAAAACTATGTTGTAAAAAGGCGAAAAACGGCAAAATTTGTATAAATTTCAAATCTGATTTAGAACAGGTCTTAAAAGTGTATTTTTGAAATAAAAACATATAATTAAAGGTATGTTTAAAATACTACATGTTTTTACAAGTCTCACGAATTGGAATTTTGAGAAATTGCCAAAGTATCGCCTAAAACCGACAAGTTGTGTAACTAGGTGTCTTGCTACCTTAACACCTTAGACTTTTAAAACATATCCTTCATTAGCATTTTCATATATATAGGTTGAGTTCTTCGGAATTCTTAAGCCTTTACGACGAACTTTCTCAGAATTTACACTTAGCAAACGGTGAGTATATCTTTCCCTTTTTCATATTACTTTTTGGGGCTACTCATGTACTTACTATCAAATTTCTATTTCATTTTACTAAAATAGCAAATCTTATGTGAGTTGTTTGTGTCATTATGTGTATCTATGACTTGTCAAATCATTAACCGTTGCGGCCTAGCATTTCAATGAATAGATCTATGGTATATACCCTTGTGACTCTGTTGAGAGTCCTTGTCATTGCTATGTATTTCATTACTACTAGCGCATACTATATATATCTTCTTTCCTTTCACAGGGTTGATTTGACCCGGATACCAAATACTACCTTTTGCAAACACTATGTTACATTTGATTTGCTAAGTTTTACCTTACTACATATATCAAACGGATGTACTCACCAATACATTATATGTGTTGACAGATATTATTTTGTACATGTTTCAGGTGACGTTTGATCTTACATGCTTTCACGCTTAGGCTGGACCTAGTGCTTAAATAAAAGACTGAATATATATTTATCTATGTTTGGGATTTCTATTAAGACTTTTGTATTTCCTTTTGGACAATGAAAGTTTGTTTGCTATTAATATTTATAATCTAGTCCATGTGCTATTGAACAATCGTCACTACGTGACACCTCGATGTTTCCGCCATCGGTTGGGGTGTTACAGATTGGTATCAGAGCCATGGTTATAGAGAATTAGGTTACTAGTAAATGATTTTGACCTAGACTATAACTAAGTTACCCTTTATATGCTTTCTTTTATCCTCTTATTACTTTAGATAGATTTTCTCCTTTTACTTTTCATTATATTCAAGAAGATCATATTCCACAAATGAAACGAAAACACCAAGTTAGGAGTGATATCCATATCTTGGTGAATAGTTTCACTCCTTACACGTTTTATTTATTTATGTTGGAATATTTTTCTTTCGAGATAGGAGACGTCCAAATCTCAAGGAATCTATCCCTCCAAAAGAAACTTAAATCACTAAGCTAGGAGTGATATCCTTATCTTAGTGACCAGTTTCACTCCATCGTATTTTTACTTTTTGAAAGTATATCTTTGAGTTAGGAGTGAAATCCACATCTCAAGGATATATATTTCCACATTTCAAGATCCGCTAGAGTTTAGGAATTTATTTGTGACGGGGCACGTGCAATCTGGAAGGGTGAGCGCCTGTATTCTGAGTTTTCTGTCTAGGCCTGGCATTTCGCATAAATCCCAATCAGACGAGGGACCCGTATGCTGACCTGGGAACTCTCGGGATGAGCATTCACTTATAGGCTAAAGTACGCCCCCACAAGTCACAAATAATATTTCAATTACTTTAGTTAGTCAACAGTTTCCTTGGAAACACTCTTATACCTCGTTTTATACATGGTATTGCTTTTCACTTGAAGTTTATCATGACTTTCTTTATGATATTCATTTATATTTACTATATTTCATGTTATGAGTTACTTGTCTTGATATAAACTATGACATTTCCAAGTTTTTGGAATCAAATCTCATAATTTCTGTTGCAATTTTGTAGATGTCTGATCGTGAATCTCGTAAGAGAGCCTCAAAGCATCAGGCTAAGCTGAAATCTGATCGTCGTATTGCATCCATGCTTAATGATAAGTTGGAAACACTTGTTCCTAACATCATTAATGCTATTATCCCAAACATTAACCCGAATGGTAGCTCGAATGGGAACTCTAACGGGAATGCGGGTGGAAATGGTGGAGCTAGTGAGAATAAGTGCACTTTCAAGCACTTCAACTCTTGTCATCCCAACAAGTTTAATGGCACTGAGGGAGCCACTGGGTTACTTGAATGGTTCGAAAGTATGGAGAATACGTTCATTAATAGCGACTGTCCAGACAACCTACGTGTTCGTCATGCCACGGGTGTTCTTCAAAAGAGAGCGCTCACTTGGTGGAATGGTGAAAAACATGCTCGAGGAACGAAAGCTGCTTTAGCTATGTCTTGGGATGATTTCAAAATTGCCATGACTACTGAGTTCTGTCCTCGTAGTGAGATGAAGAAATTGGAGGATGAGTTTTATCACCTCAAACAGGATAGTGGAAACAACGTTCCCTACAACAACCGTTATCACGAGTTGAGCTTACTGATTCCTCGTATGGTGACCCCACTACCCTTAGCCATTGAGAAGTATATTGAGGGACTGCCACCTCAGATCCATGATACAGTCATGGGGAGTAAACCTGCTACTGTAGAGGATGCCATTCGTCTTGCAGCATCTCTTACCGACAAGCATGTCAAGGATGGTACTTTAACTCGTAAGGGTACTAAACGGTCTACTGAACCCACTTCAACCCCTGCTACCATTGAACCCTCCAAAGCAACCTCTATCTCTAGTTCTAATAAGAAACGAAAAGGTAGAAACCAGAACTATGCTGTTGTTACACCCCTTAACCAGGTTCCTGTTGCAAACACACCTACTGCACCCCAAACTCAAAAAGTTCAGGGAAACTACTCAGGTTCGTACCCTAAATGCACTTCATGAAACTTTCACCATCCAACTACTCGACCGTGCTATAAATGTGACACTTGCGGCAAAGTAGGCCATACTGCCTCTCACTGCCGAGAAACTAAACCTGGGAATGCTCAAAACCAGAGGCCGAGTCAACCCAGAGCTTGCTATGCTTGTGGTGATCCTAACCACAGGCAAGATAGGTGTCCTCATCTAGCTGCTTTCATTCAGTCTCGTCAGCAAACCCCAGCAATTCCAGCAGCCCCAGCAGTTCCAGCAATCCAAGCAGCTCCAGCTCGTGGACGTGCTTTCAACATTAATGCTAATCAAGCTCAAGCTGCCAATGATGTGGTCAATGGTACATTTCTTATTAATAACTTATATGCTTCAATTTTGTTTGATACCGGTGCGGATAAGAGTTTTGTCTCGTTAGAATTCGAACCTATGTTGGCTCGTGCTCGTTCTCACCTTACACATCCTTTTACTGTGGAGGTCGCTGATGGCAATCCCATTGTTATCAAATCTGTGATCCGCAATTGCACGTTGAATCTAAATGACTATGAATTCTCTATTGACCTGGCACCCATGAAATTGGGTAGTTTCGACGTCATAGTAGGCATGGATTAGCTTTCTAGACACCATGCCGAGGTTGTTTGCTTTGAAAAGTTTATTCGAATTCCACTTTCATCTGGTGAATTTTTACATGTTTATGGGGAAATGACATCGAAGGGTTTGAAACTCATGTCTTGCACTAAAGCTCAAAAATATCTTCGTAAGAAGTATATATCTTTCTTGGCTCATGTTGTGGAAAAGAAGGATAAGGGTAAGAGTATCCAAGATGTTCCAGTTGTGTGTGATTTTCCAGAGGTTTTTCCTGATGATTTACCTGGCTTACCTCCTGTTCGCTCTGTTGATTTTCGTATCGACCTCATTCCTGGTGCTACTCCAATCGCTAAAGCCCCATATCGTCTTGCACCTTCGGAAATGCAAGAACTTGCCAGCCAACTTCAAGAATTGACTGACAAAGGTTTCATTCGTCCGAGTTCCTCTCCTTGGGGAGCTCCAGTGTTGTTCGTTAAGAAGAAAGATGGTACTTTTCGTATGTGCATCGACTATCGTGAACTTAATAAGCTTACGATAAAGAATCGATACCCTCTACCTCGCATCGATGATCTTTTTGACCAACTTCAAGGTGCAGTTTGTTTTTCGAAGATCGACCTTCGTTCAGGATATCATCAACTTCGAGTTCATGAGGAAGACATCCCCAAGACTGCTTTTCGTACTCGTTACGGACACTACGAGTTCATGGTGATGCCTTTTGGTTTAACCAATGCACCCGCGGTTTTTATGGATCTTATGAATCGAGTTTGTAAACCTTTTTTGGACAAATTCGTAATTGTTTTCATTGACGATATCCTCATTTACTCCAAATCCATAACTACCCATGAACAACATCTTCGTCAGGTTTTGAGCCTTCTTCGTGATGAACAATTGTATGCCAAGTTCTCTAAATGTGAATTTTGGCTTAAGGAAGTTAAATTCCTTGGTCACGTAATAAACAACAAAGGAATACACGTAGACCCTGCTAAGATCGAAGCCATAAAAAGCTGGATTGTACCCAAAACTCCCACTGAGGTTCGTTCGTTTCTTGCCCTTGCTGGTTATTACCGTCGTTTCATTGCCAATTTTTCAAAGATCGCGGTCCCACTTACCTCTTTGACTCACAAAGATAAACCTTTCATATGGGGATTCAGTCAGGAAGAAGCTTTTCAAACTTTGAAACGAAAGCTTTGCGACGCTCCTATTTTTTCTCTTCCTGATGGTGTGGAAGATTTCGTGGTGTACTGCGATGCATCCAACCTAGGTCTTGGTTGTGTTCTCATGCAACGAGGCAAGGTCATCGCTTATGCATCACGACAATTGAAAACGTCTGAGAAAAACTACACCACCCATGATCTTGAACTAGGAGCCGTTGTGTTCGCATTGAAAATTTGGAGACACTACCTTTATGGTACTAAATGTGTGGTTTTCACTGATCACAAAAGTCTTCAACATATTTTCAATCAAAAAGATCTAAATATGCGTCAACGTCGATGGGTTGAATTTCTAAACGATTATGATTGTGAGATTCGCTATCATCCTGGAAAAGCGAATGTTGTGGCTGACGCTCTTAGTCGCAAGGCGTATACTCAACTTAACTGCATTCAGACCCATGACCTCAAACTTCGAATCTATGAAGCCCAACATGTTTCGGTCACTGAAGGCAACATGTACAATGAAATGTCATGTGGAGCTGAAAATCTTTTGGAGACGAAACATGGATTGCTCTATCTCTCCAATCGTCTATGGATTCCTGATCGTGACAATCTTAGAACCTTTATCATGGACGAGGCTCATAAGACTCGTTACTCCATTCACCCTGGTGCTGATAAGATGTATCAGGATCTGCGTCCCATGTATTGGTGGCCTGGTATGAAAAAGGATATAGCTCACTACGTGGCTAAATGCCTTACTTGTGCCAAGGTCAAAGCTGAACATCAACGTCCATCTGGTTTGCTTGTGCAACCAGAGATTCCTGTGTGGAAATGGGAGAACATTGCTATGGACTTCATTACTAAATTACCCCGCACTGCACGAGGTCATGATAGTATTTGGGTCATTGTGGATCGCTTAACCAAATCTGCACACTTTTTACCCATTCGTGAGACTTATTCGGCTGAGAAATTGGCTAATCTTTATATCGCCGAGATCATTAGTCGTCATGGAACCCCTTTGAGCATCATTTCTGATCGGGACAGCAAGTTCACTTCTCATTTTTGGCAAACTCTTCATGACGCGTTGGGAACTAAACTAAATCTTAGCACAGCATACCATCCTCAGACAGATGGTCAAACGGAGCGTACTATTCAAACATTAGAAGATATGCTTCGGGCTTGTGTCATAGATTTTGGTGGTAATTAGGATTCACACTTGCCTTTGGTTGAGTTTTCGTATAACAATAGCTATCATGCCAGCATCCGTATGGCACCTTTTGAGGCCCTTTATGGCCGCAAATGTCGTTCTCCTGTGTGCTGGAGCGAGGTCGGTGATACTCTAATTACCGGTCCTGAACTTGTCCAGGAAACAACAGACAAGATTGCACTTATTCGTGAATCCTTACTGGCAGCTCAGAGTAGGCAAAAGAGCTACGCTGATCAAAGGCGTAAACCCTTGGAATTTCAAGTTGGTGACATGGTCCTTCTCAAGGTTTCACCTTGGAAAGGCGTGTTTCGATTTGGGAAAAAAAGGGAAACTTGCGCCAAGATATGTAGGCCCATTCAAAATCTTGGAAAGGATTGGGAAAGTGGCTTATAAGTTAGATCTTCCGACCGAACTCAGCAGTATTCACCCAACTTTTCATGTGTCAAATTTGAAGAAATGCTTAGCTGATGAGAATCTTCATGTTCCACTTGAAGACATCCAGATTGATGAAACAATGCATTTCATCGAGAAACCGGTGGAAATAATGGATCGTGAGGTCAAGACTCTTAAACGTAGTCGTATTCCTATAGTTAAAATTCGTTGGGAATCTAAACGTGGCCCAGAATTTACATGGGAACGTGAGGACCAAATGAAGACGAAGTATCCTTATCTTTTCCTAGAATCCTCCACTTGAAGTAATTTTGAGACGAAATTTCTGAAAGTAGGGGAGACTGTGACATTTGTAGCCCTTACACTTTGAAACTTTGGCAAGTTTAGTCCTTGTAACTTTACTATGTTTCGCATGTTGGTTCTTATTTTTTTTTTCTTTGAAACTTGATTATTATGAAATCACGTTTTATACTCACGCTTAAGTCCGAAATTCGAAATTTATGCTTGAAACGATATTTCTAAACATGTTTAGTTGAAAAATAGGGAGAAATAAATTTAGAGTATAAAAATGGTGATTTTAGTCGCAACGCGCGATACCGCGCATTTGGCGCGCCTATATTATGAAAATTCGCCATTTTTACGATGGATAGCACCTAATATTAACTCGACATACATATTTTTATGTCCGGAGTCAAAAATATTATTTTTGGGTGTGTCGGGTATTTAAAACAGTTAGAGGCTTGTACCGCGTTAACTAGTAATATACCCGCTAAATTAACACCTAATACCCACTTAATAATTTAATACTATATAAAAAATGAATCATCCATGCTATTATATGTGTGTGTCGAGACATGGGGCTGCCATCAAAGCCTATTGTGTTGACTCATCAATGCAAATGAATTCTTATTTAAACCTACACACAAACCTTTTCATATTCTCCATACACCACATTACAATTTCTTTCTTTCTCTCTCTCCAATAACCGTACACTCTCACTCTCTCACTACTCTCTCTCTACTTCATTAAAACACTAAATAAAAACCTTCCATATTTCATGCAATATCATCCATGGGGATTAAATCTTGAAGTTATGAACAAGGATTATTAAGGATTTTTAAGCATTTCTTCATCTATCATCCACTTTATTTTGTAAGGTATAAATTACAAACCCTTGTTCATTTATTTCATTTCCAACTTGGATTTACCACACAAATCTGAAAATATAAAGGTTTTTACTGAATGGTTTTAAAGAAGGTTTTACAAAAATAAAAGAGAGATAGTTATGGGTGTGTGTCGTGTGTGTGTCGTGTGTGTGTGTCGTGTGTGTTGTGTGTGTATGTGTTTCATGATTTGCTTTGAATTTTGTCTTGCATGTATGATCCAACACCTATACAACAAGATTCTTGGTATAATATAACAATTTATTAAATTGGATGATGAAAAAGCTTGAAGATATATATACATGTATACGTACGGCCGTGGGTGTATATATATGTATGTATATGATTTTGGTGATTAAAACTAACTAAAAACTTGTTGGATACTCTTGATTTTATTAAAAGACATAATAATATTATTCCATGGGTTTTCATAAGAATGAGTTTATTAACCTTAAAATGGTGAAAAATAACATAAAAATGGTGGATTTTGTTAGTCACATTGATGATATGTTATGTTATTTGCATTAGTGTTTAAATAAATGTTGATTAAGCTTTATGAAATAAAGTAATGAAATTATGTTTTTAGAACAGAAAATATTGACATTAAAAGGGTATTTTAAAAGGCCAATATTATGGACAAAAACAATAAACTTTGGTTAACATGTTGGATTCAAAGTTGGACATAAAAGATATGAAAATTTTGCATAAGCATGAGGCTTTTTAATGAGATTTTAAGAGCTGATATGAAACAGAAAGTTTGGTTTATAAACTTGACTAAATGACTCATGTATAAAGGAAAATAATTGGGTTTTGGATTGTAAGAAAATGACCAAGTTTTGGGCCTAGAAATGCTTAAAATATGGGCTTTAGTGGGTGATTTTTGAAGAAAATATAAAGTCTGATTATTTATACCACAAATCACTTAAAAGTTCATCAAATAACTTATTTTGACCAAAAACTTTGAGTATTGGTTCAAAAACTAAATTTTGGCGAAGTCCGGTACAAAACTATGTTGTAAAAAGGCGAAAAACGGCAAAATTTGTATAAATTTCAAATCTGATTTAGAACAGGTCTTAAAAGTGTATTTTTGAAATAAAAACATATAATTAAAGGTATGCTTAAAATACTACATGTTTTTACAAGTCACACGAATTGGAATTTTGAGAAATTGCCAAAGTATCGCCTAAAACCGACAAGTTGTGTAACTAGGTGTCTTGCTACCTTAACACCTTAGACTTTTAAAACATATCCTTCATTAGCATTTTCATATATATAGGTTGAGTTCTTCGGAATTCTTAAGCCTTTACGACGAACTTTCTCGGAATTTACACTTAGCAAACGGTGAGTATATCTTTCCCTTTTTCATATTACTTTTTGGGGCTACTCATGTACTTACTATCAAATTTCTATTTCATTTTACTAAAATAGTAAATCTTATGTGAGTTGTTTGTGTCATTATGTGTATCTATGACTTGTCAAATCATTAACCGTTGCGGCCTAGCATTTCAATGAATAGATCTATGGTATATACCCTTGTGACTCTGTTGAGAGTCCTTGTCATTGCTATGTATTTCATTACTACTAGCGCATACTATATATATCTTCTTTCCTTTCACAGGGTTGATTTGACCCGGATACCAAATACTACCTTTTGCAAACACTATGTTACATTTGATTTGCTAAGTTTTACCTTACTACATATATCAAACGGATGTACTCACCAATCTATTATATGTGTTGACAGATATTATTTTGTACATGTTTCAGGTGACGTTTGATCTTACATGCTTTCACGCTTAGGCTGGACCTAGTGCTTAAATAAAAGACTGAATATATATTTATCTATGTTTGGGATTTCTATTAAGACTTTTGTATTTCCTTTTGGACAATGAAAGTTTGTTTGCTATTAATATTTATAATCTAGTCCATGTGCTATTGAACAATCGTCACTACGTGACACCTCGATGTTTCCGCCATCGGTTGGGGTGTTACAGATTGGTATCAGAGCCATGGTTATAGAGAATTAGGTTATTAGTAAATGCTTTTGACCTAGACTATAACTAAGTTACCCTTTATATGCTTTCTTTTATCCTCTTATTACTTTAGATAGATTTTCTCCTTTTACTTTTCATTATATTCAAGAAGATCATATTCCACAAATGAAACGAAAACACCAAGTTAGGAGTGATATCCATATCTTGGTGAATAGTTTCACTCCTTACACGTTTTATTTATTTATCTTGGAATATTTTTCTTTCGAGATAGGAGACGTCCAAATCTCAAGGAATCTATCCCTCCAAAAGAAACTTAAATCACTAAGCTAAGAGTGATATCCTTATCTTAGTGACCAGTTTCACTCCATCGTATTTTTACTTTTTGAAAGTATATCTTTGAGTTAGGAGTGAAATCCACATCTCAAGGATATATATTTGGAGTTGGGTTTGATGGGTTGGGTCAGGCTCTCGTGGGTTTTGGTCGGGATTTAAGTCGGGTCAGATCTTGGTGGTGGTTGGCCGGAGATGGTGGTGGTTGCAGAAGGCAGTGGCAGCGGGTCTCGAGTCTTGGGCCAGGTTGGTTAGATCCCAGATCAGATTCAGCCCGGGTCTGGTTTAAGTCTTCGTGACTGGTCGGGTCTTGTTTCGAGATGGTTTCAACTCGGGTCAGAATTGGGTGGGGTTAAGCTCCGGTGGTTTTGGTTGTTTCGGTTCGCGGCTTGGGTTCGGCTCAGGTTCGGCTTGGGACGTTAGTTACGAGTCAGATTTGGTCCGGTCATCACATGGTCAACTCAGTCAACTCAGTCAATGACGGTCAACGGTCAGATTTCGGATTCGGTCAAGACCCGGTCAACTCAGTCAAGCGCTTCGGTATAACTAACTCGTGATTATTTCTTTTTGTATTATTATTTATATTTTTATATATATTTCTAAAATATATAAATATAAACGACTAACTCGCTAGCGAACCGATATGAATAATTAACGAAAAGGATTATATGATAGTATTTGTATATTGGTCGTGACTTGGTGTTGTTGATTATCGGACTAATCTGTTGGACTATATGTATATTTATATAAATAAGTACGATTTATATAAAAGATAATGGAATATATAAAATCTCATTTTATTTGAAACTTTGCGGATAATTATATGTTCGTCTTGTTTTGGTGTCGATTTTGGGAAAATTGTAGACGACTTGTGTTGTCTGGTTGTACAAAAATAGAGGAAACTCTGCCGAAATTTTATAAAATTTATAAGCATAAAAGTAGGCGATATTTGTTGTATATTTCATTATAAACAATCTTCAACTATTTTGAAAAATGTGGTTTTCTACAATATCGCAAAAGGTTTTCGACAAATAATTTCTTGCAACATTTAAAGAAAAACGTCGAACAATAATTCCAAAACAAATACATATTATTTACTGAGCGTCAATTGTGTCAATCTTTAAAGATTTTAGTAACTAAAACATTTCTATTTCAACGGTTTTGAATTACAAAAACGCTCGATGTATTGGAGAAAGAAATATACAAAAGTTAATATTTTGAAACCTTTAAAGGCTTGCGAATTATACACTTGTTATGGATCGGTTTTAAATAACTATACTTATATTTTTATCAAAGAGTATTTTCGTAAAATATAATTATAAGTTGAGCTTTGACTCGGGATAAGTTATACGTTTCATAATATTGGTCCAACGTGGTTTATGCACGAATAGCAACAAGTGATTAACTTGATTATTAAGTCGCATAAAACATATTTAAGTCACGATCGGTTCGACGAGTTAAAATGCTTAAGACTCGGGTTAATACCCACGAGTCTAGATAGTTGGATAAACTATCTTTTAGCCGGATAATAGGCTAGGTTTATATGTGTTAGACTTTAAGGTGTCCTTTGTTGTATTAGGGCACGAGGAAGTCGGTTGAGATTTCAGGCTTTGTTTGCTAGCTTAGCATGGAAATTAAGGTGAGATCATGACCCCACTTTTTACTGTTTTATAAATGTTTTCGGGGTGGAAGACATGCTTCTTTTATGAAAACATGACGAATTTAAAACGAAACAAGTTTTGGAAAATGAAATGGGTGCGTGAGTTCACGACCCCACACTTTACTAGTTTTGTTTTCGGGGAGAAACATGCTTATACATTTTGATCACACATTTACATGTTATACAATATAAACACACGTTTTCATGTTATACTATGGCTCACACTTTATTACTATACGGTTCATCTAAGTCCCTTAGAAACAACTAATACGGGGATGTAGCGGGGAAATGTGGATAGCGCTATTGGGCCTGACAAACCCCACTCGACAGTTGGAGGCCGGGCGGGTGCATATTGTCTCAATCACACTAGGCTTACCAAAGATGAGGTAGTCTGTAACAAGGGTATCACACAGTCAGCAATGTTTTCGCCAGTATGAGTAACACACTTGATGCCTAACTAGCGTACACACAAGCATAGTATGAACAATATCAATAACAGTAACAGTAACAGTTTTAAAGGATTAACGAAACATTTTTCTAAAACTCATGAACTCACCAGCATTATATGTTGACTTTTTAAGTATGTCTTTCAGGTTTAACTTGGGTAACAGCATGGTTGGAGTAATCGATGTATTGGGATCGGGGATCCTAGAGGGTTAGCAATGGCGTTCAGGAAAATAAGAGTCTTAGATGCATCTTTCCGTCGCGCGGCGAAGCTACCAAACGTCACAACCGACGAGGGAAAATTCAGGGTGTGACAGTTTGGTATCAGAGCCATAGGTTTTAGCGAACTAGGTGTCTGGGTAGATATCTAGGCTTTAACCTGAGTTTGTTTTGAAGTAGGGACCAAAATTTCTAAGACACAATATTTAGTATGAACGCCTAGGAACTGGAATTCCAACCGTTGCCAAATCAGTTGCATGACTATTAGTGTATCACACTAGCTCAGTGTACATTCCTTTGGCGCAAGGAACATTTATTTTTCATATGTGAATAGTAAGTTTGTATGTTCTATTGTTGTATATGGAAAGGATAATAACACGTAGTGGTTAGGCATGCCTCATTAGTGACTGGCGAGTCATCGTTTTAGACATCAGAGTGTTTATTCACATAGAGTTAGCTGAGTCATTGTTTCTTGGTATGAGGAACAATTTACTTGTTTATATACTATGTGTATTTATGTAAAGTATATATGATACGTATGGCCAATGGTTGTCGACTCAAGCTTGGACGTACCTAGAACGCTCACACGTGTCACGTTAGTTGGACGAGCTAGCAAAAGGATTATTGTAGCATCTACGGTCTTGCATCCCGTGTTCAGAGTATGCTATGTCGTCAAGGTCGATTTGGGTCGGAAACATCTTGATGAGGCACCTCGTTTTGCCGATGATACTGCGAAGCTGGAATGCGGATAGGAAGAGCACTAGGAAAGGTGGTGCCCACGACGAACATTATATTATGTTATTTATACGTGTTATTATATGAATGTAACGAGTGCTCGTGATATAACTTATGATGGAGGTTAATAGGATGATCTGGTGAGGTAAATTTTTGATAACGCAGATGTCACACCACGTCTAAGGCGGAAACACGTGGCGCGACGGTTCAAAAGTATTAAGCCAAGATTAATGCAAACCACAATAGTAATTAGAAAAACGGGCATTTATTCAATGCTAATAATCATGTCAAATTATCCATACATAATTATAAATTGTTTTTGAAATTGATAAGGAGGCTCCTCCCTTTATCCCTAAGTCCATGGAATAAAGAGATGATACCCTTTTACGACATTCCCAACGCCCAACTTGGAGATATCCCCGACCCTGCTCGCCATGCTAGCTTCCATCAATCAATTACCTGAAAGATATGTTTGAAAATCGTCAATATATAAATATTGGTGAGTTCACAGGTTTTAATTTAATAAATCTTTATAAAGTGGGAATATCCTTGTTATGACATTTATAGGAGTTGCAAAGTCCTACAATTTACTTGAGCCTATAACCAAACCAAGACAATTAATAATGCCCCCGCCCCAAGTCGTTACTCGGTATTCCTACGACTTTATTTCAGAATAAGTGCACCCCAGGCATACGCCGATGCATCATCGACGCTATCGATTAGGGGTGGGCCTTGTCAGGCACCAATAGTACTATCCAAATATTCCTTTGGTTTCTCATTCCTGAACTAATGATTATAGTGGGGAGGTCTCAACCCCGAGTGGCGATCTTTACTCAAGTATCCAACCCGTCATACAATCCCAACATATCTTGCATTAAAGTATTTCCCGATCCATGATATAAAGTCTAATTTATTTCTAAGTGTTCTTATCTTTATCCGTGCACTCTATTTTTCTAAGTTCCTTTTATCATTGTACATATAAAAAAAAAAATCTTCAATCATGACATATGTCCTATCCTAATTCTATTTATAAAATCGTCATTTTATAAGACGGTGTTTTTATTTTCTAATTCAAACTAATGATTTTTTTTTTATTTCTTATTTAAAGCTAATCATTTTTCCAATTACATTTATAATCTCAAACAAGGAAGATATAAATTCGTTTCAAAATAAATATATGTATATATATATATATATATCAAAGCCTTGAGTCAAGAGTCAAAGTCTTGACAACATAATTCTTGAAGTCAAAGTCTTAGTCCTAGTCAAAGTCTTAGTCCTAGTCAAAGTCTTAGTCAAACAGTCAAAGTCTTAGTCAAATAGTCAATTTATCATAAAACCTTACTTTATGGTGTTGACCAATTTTAATGGCTAATTGAATCCAAAACTAGTATAAAAACCCACCTATGACCCATTATACTTTGCACCTCTAAATCGATTGTTTCAATCCGATTAAACTTTCCCTCATACCTTTCTTCTATAGTCTATTACTTCTACAATTGAAGCTTTGATTATAAGCTCTTGTAATTGGCAACTTTGGGGCTACACATATTCTATTTCTCGAGACTTTATACTTTGCTAAGGTGAGTTTACGTAACCATGTTTATGCAATTCTTTATACTTGCAACATTATACTTAAGCAATTCTACATGCATGTCTAGTTGTAAACTTTAATGCCTCATGAATTAGACAACAACAACAGTTTCAACGAGTTTCAACATTACATAATCATTAGCTATGGCCAAGCCGGCGATACTCAATAATAGATCTATTGGATTGACAATCCCACCCGGATACGTGTACCTCCTACATAGGTAGCGTGGGTGATTGTTATCGTTCCAACATATTATTAAGGTGAACCGTGGATGACGGGATGGACCTAAACTAGTAGGAGGTTTGATTATGTCGATTCAACATATCATGTTTATTCATGTAGACTTAAACTTACGATAGACATATGAATTGCTAAACTTTTATTCTTAAACTTAATTGCTTGACATGGCTTATGTATTCTCACCAACTTCTAGTTGACCCCCCCATTTTTACAACTCAACAGGAAATAATGATGATTGAAGTCTAGAGAGTTAGCATGAGGAGACAATTTGAAGTTTATGCTTTATTTGGTTATTTGATGTATTAGAATTCCATTCAAGACTTATTATGTATTTTCAATTTTGGATATTTTTACTTTAAATAAATTTCAAATTAAAACTTGAATACCATGTGCTATTGTATACTCATTCTTACGTGACACCTCGATGTTTCCGCCATCGGTCGGGGTGTTACAATACACACATTCCTAAAAGAAACTGTTATCGCACGAAGATCCCAAAGTGAACAGTCACTTAGGAGTGTACTATGACAAGTACTAGTGCATGATAGTGTGCGTGTAGACAAGTATGTACATTAGAGCATAGAGGGGAGATATCCAAATCCCGGAAAAATCTCAAAAGTGTGCCGAAGCCACCGCAATGTACACTACCGCCAAGTATAAGCGATAAGCCCCTTCATCTTCAAACCTGAGGAGAAGATAGAACCAAGGTAGGAATAACAAAAGATAGATAATGTGGTACTGTGTGATGAGGACACTGACACCCCGACAAGATTTGTATGTTTACCAAATGACACGACTCGTAACTATGTGTGACCGTCTAACGTGTGTGATACTCGGCTATAGACTAGACTCTACATGCAGTCCTAGTTCACTATAACCATTGGCTCTGATACCAATCTGTCACACCCTCAAATTTCCACATGCGTGGTATTACCGCGAGGCGCATGACACACCAGGATCCAAGTCAACGGTCACAATAAACGACATCTATATGATAAGAAAACAACGTAAACTACCATTGAGTTTCAAAAACTGTTCTAACACAGCGGAAGCAAAACGTATTATTACAACTTAAAAGTAAAACTCAAAGTCTGAAATGTTTAACAAAACATGCATATGATCCCTAGACGCCGTGAGACTCCGTGCGCCTATACTCAATGCTTCTACCTTAGCGGCCTAAGAAAACATGCCAAAAAGATGTCAACATATAATGTTGGTGAGTTCACAGGTTTTAAGTTCGTAAACGTTTTTATGTGTAAAGCGATTCCTCATAAAGTGCCAAGTGTGCAAAAGTTCCAAGTAAATAACAAACGTTCCCTTACTACTACGACTATGTTGCTAAAACCATTACTGACAAACGTTGCTCGAGTTGCTGCCCATGTGTCAAGTGTCAAGTGTCAAGTAGAGACAATATGCACCCGCCCGGCTCCCAGCCGTCAGGTGGGGTTCGTCACGCCCGATAGATCTATCCACATTTCCCCTGTTGTGCCCCGCACATTCATGGTTTCAATAGGGACTTAGGTTTCGTCGTATAGTAAATAAGTGTCAAGCGCCAAGTGCCAAGTGCCAAGTGTCAATGTTTAAAAGTGTCAAGTGATAATGTTTAAATATGCCAAATGCCAATGTTTAAAAGTGTCAAATGCCAATGTTAAATATGCCAAGTGCCAAACGTGTCACGTTTCTTAAAAGAGTCACATTCCCAAAGGCGTCATGTTTCTAAAAGCGTTGCGTTTCAAAAGCGTTGCGTTTCATAAGTGTTGTGTTTCAAAAGCGTTGTGTTTCAAAACATAAACGTTGTATTTGTAAAAACGTGTGGCATGCTTCTCCCCCGAGAGAAAAGTGTATAAAAGAGGGGCCATGAAACTCACCTTAGAGTGCGTCTTCCGATAACTAGAATTCCAACACGTGTATGATAATCCCAACTAATGACAACCTATCAATGAGTTTACATAAGTGTGTCCAGATCTTGACTACGTGTGTTAAAAAGTGTGTTTAAACGTTAACCGGACATCCCAGACCGACCCGACATCCCGTTGGTGACCCACTACATCAATTAGTCATGCACATAAGTTTAACACATAAGTTTCAAGCATAAAACACTTAGTTTGCATCAAAAATCTCATTTCTGCATCAGAACGGTCGAACCAGTCAGATTAAATCTCCTTCGCCCGTTTTTACCACGTTCGACCGTTTTGATGTCTCCTTCGACCGTTTTCCTCGTTCGCCCAAACGTATTCTAGGTTCGACCCCTGGATTCTCTCCTTCGCCCAATCGATCGGTCGAAGGAGTCCAGGTTCGCCCCTGTTGTTCAAATTTTCCTAAAAACGCTTCAAACACATTCGAAACACCTCGAAACATCATCAAACACAGCAGTCAAGTATGTAATACTTATCCCTACAAAACCCCACCGATTTTACACCAAAATCTAGTCGTTTTACAAGTTTCCCAAAATAGTAAATTATGGAGATGTCACATCATCATGCATGCAATCTTTACCCAATTAGGAAACTTTCTGAAATGAATCAATAATCAACTTAACACACTCAAATTATTATGAACAAGAAACCCCAAATCATATCCTTATCACTATCATCATGAGCAAGCCCTAGATCTAACCCAAAATCCCCAAAATGAACAAAACATCATCAATAATCAATTGTAACCTATCTCAATCATAAAACATCATCAATAACAGTCCTAGATCATTGTTATAACATCTATACAACAATCAATCATCAAACAATACATAACATCACCTAAAACACCATTAACACATGTTAATTTGTATGAAAACTCATTGTTTACGAATAGGTTTTGTTTAGAAAGACATTAGGAAGGTTTTTATACATGAAAACATGTTTGTATCAGATCTGGACTCTTGGGGTTTAATAAAAACGAATTGAAATGCTTTAAAAATGATTTAGAATGAAGAACACACCTTAGATCTTTGTGTAGAAGATGTTTGTAGGTTAGATTATAGAAAACAAGGGCAAAAACTCATTCCCCAATGTTTAAAGTTGCTAGATAGTGTTTTGAGATGGTTAGGGTTTGTGAAATGGTGAAAAATGACAAAGTGTGGTATTTATACTATGTCCACATTCGCCCCTTTTACCTGGGCGAATGTGCTCTCCTTCGACCCTTTCACAGGGTCGAACGTACCCTGACTTGGTCGAATGAAATTCTTTCAATTCCATATCCCAGGTTCGCCCATTTACAAAGGGTCGAACCAAACAAGTTTCCTCCTTCGACCCCTCGAAGTGGTCGAACCAGAGTCCATGTTTGTCTAGTTTTCCAGTTTGTCGTGTTTAACGCATTCTAACGCACCCTAACATATGAGCATGCAACCTTAGTCTATGTTTAACATATTTAAGCATGGATGATTATCTACACATCATTTAAACATATCTAAGCATATAATCCACCATACGACAATAATCTACACATACACTTAATTTGTTTATGTAATTCACCAACAACGGGACCCGGTACTAGTGTATTCCCAAAACGACTCCCAATGATCCTACAGATCATTGAACCCTGGACAATACGGACTGTGTTCCGACTCTACTGACCCCGTCAATTATGTTTAATAAACGTTTTTCGCTAAGGTAGACTTATGTGTTTATAAAATGTTGACCCAAACATGTCGGGTGTCACAGCGACGAAGCTACCAAACGTCACAACCGACGAGGGAAAAGTATGGGTGTGACAGTCAAATTCAAAAGACCTTAAAAAGCATAAGAAACATAAAAGTTTGTAAAACAACGGAGTCAACATCAGTAAAAATTAACCAACCTAACCACGATTAATAACCAACATGTTCTCATTTTTTAGAAACTTTATACGGTATATGCCACCATTCCTTAGCTTAGCCAGTTTCATTAAGCTCTTTAAAGCCTTAAACTGATACCAATCCTTCCCTTTGATCTCTCAGACCGAACTTCCCAATCACGGACAACACCATCCTGAATTCCGACCTTCATCTCCATATGAGCTTCAAATCCAACTTCACGTGCAAATGTAACGTCAAAACGCTGTCACAGTATATAAAAGAAAGTATTACATACAATAGGCAATACAACAAAAGGGTTGTAATTTTTTAAAATTATGATTCCAATTATAAATTCATTATAATTAACTTACAGATTTCCATGTAAGTCTAACAATTGTTTCAGGCACAACAACGTTAAAATCGGCTACATTCGAATTACCAGCATCAAGACTTTGGAATGCATCAGAATCGTCTTCATAGTTAAACCTATTTGGGATAATCATTATAACAGATATAGACTAATGATATTTAATAATTAAACTTCAATAAGAATTCTGCTTACTGAATTTGTGTGCGACTGAACACGGTGATCCGCAAAGTATTACCAATTACCTTTTCAAACATAATGGTATCATCACTAACAATTGGCAACTCATCTACAACATCAGACAACCCTTCACCAAGATGATACCCGTCTTCGTCCTTGTTCAACTTAACCTTCCAAAATGAGCTTTTTCCAGATCGTATGGTGATCACATTGGTCTTATTTACTCTCTTAAAATGATTGTTGCAATATGCATAAGGTAGATCCTGCAATAAAGTTAAACATTACAAACTAACATTAATAAAGCATAAACATTAAATATGATAAAATACATGTAAAGTTGATGTACAAAAAAATATGTATTGGTAAACTAATGGCTAAAGATGCAAACCAGAATCTTGGCAAATGGGACAAAGAAATCAATGAAATGAAACCTTGAAATGTAATCTGTTTCACGATCTCTGAAAACCCTTATGTTGAAGGAATTGTTTCCAACATATTGGAAAACTAAAATGTTTTTTTGCTTCTAAACCATTGTCCAATATGATTTTAGCACAATTATGAGTTAACCAAACACGTCCTTGAGTTTTTTGTATTTCAATGATGCTATTCCAATTTCTACCATCTTGATCAATTAAATGCATAGGTCCAACAGGGAAATTATAATCAGTATGTAAACGCTTATAAGCTGGTGGAAGTTCCTAAGAATAATTTCGGACAATGTAGAAAAAGATAAAGATAATCAATATGTAACACATAAATTAAATACATAACTTTGAATATGTTTTAATAAACAATTGATAACAGAGTAAGATGACTGGCGTACCAAGTAATAAGGATTATCTGTACTGAGATACAATGCCCAAAAGAGTGGATACATTTGCAAGAACTCTTTGAAAACTAAATCTCGAAAAATATAAAACAAACATTAAGACAATGAGTAATAAGTATCAAATTTTATACCCAAATATAATTATCAAAGTAAAACATTAAACTTAGACTAAAATAGTATACAAATAATAAAAAACAGGTTACATAAACCATAAAAGTTAATTTTGAAGATGTATCAAAATTCAGAAAAACAGTTGACTAACTTGTGGAGTTAGACACACTAAAGTGCAAAAAAAGTACTAACTTATATATTTATAAACATAATATCTGATTATGGATAAGCAAACATTAATAATCTAATATTAGTTTATGAACAATAGTATAATTAGTGACAATTCATATATTTGCAAACAAAATTTTAAAAAAATTACACAGACGAACGATCTCTAGTTACAAAATCTATACAGTAAAGATCTAATGATGAATCCAAAAAACAATTACAACATACTGAATACACTTTATATTATAAACCTAATTACATGCATTATCAAGACATGAAAATCTATAAACACATGGTTCAATCTTATGTATTAGGGCTTTTGAATATGGGGATTTTATTGACAATGCGTTGATTAGACAATAAATGAGTACGATTGACAGTATATTATAAAGATCATTACATTAATGAACAAGATATCAATATATATAAACGTATGGTGCAAATCTGGGGGTATCTGCGTAAAAAATTGGTAAATAATTAAAAATCTATTCCGATCATGGTAATAAACATGTTGTAATCTAGTAATCAAATGTGTATACAACATATATCATACCTGTCCTCCTATAGAAAAACTTGAGATGAAAAAGAAAGAATGCGTAGGATAAGAAAAAGTAATCAAATGAGTTTTAGATATGTTTTGGAATATTTGAAAACGTAGGTGGAGTGCTAGTCATGCAAGATTATAGGGAAATGAAATTAAGACACGGGTAATGATGAGGAAGATTGTGTCAACATTATAAAGAGGGGTCCCTTTAAATATCCTATTGATTTATTTTTAAAAAACGTTATTGTTACATGTATACAACAAATAAATACATTTTCAAATAAAGTACATTCAAACCATTTGTCATATCAATAATTATAATTATAAATTGTATATATTGAATGGTATATAGGAACAATACAACCTATAATTAGCATTCATACAACCTGACTAACATTACAGACGAAAGATGTTTATTGGTGTTTGCTTGATTAAGTGCAGTATCTCATTAAGAGGTCTGAATGGTTAAGCGGTTTGAATGGTTAATTGCTGAATCATTAAGTTGACACTCGATTCTGGTTAGTTTTCTTGTCTCACATTGGTAAGAGACTATCATTAAAGTTTAGTCTAGTTCAATGCTTAATGAATGAGTGTTTAAATGAATATTGGGAGATATACATATATAAATATAAATTGTGTATTGTGTATTTGTATTTGTTGTTTAAATGAATATTGGGAGACATACATATGAATGTGTATATAATTATGTATATACACATAAGGTATTTCACAAGATATCATATTCATATGTATGACAACCGATGATGAGTAATAGATACAATTTATAAACAATCGAATTTCACATTTATATATCAACAGTTGGTTTTTACATTTCGATCTAACTAATATTATGAAAACAATGTAATTATAAGAATACAAACATAAAGTTATAATAAAAATATATAATTAAAAATATTAAAACAAATTTTAAATTATATGAAGTCAATACAATTAAAAATAAATAAAAAACAAAAGACAAAACATATTTATTGAAAACTAAATAAACGGTGAAGTACACGTTTCATAATAAACAGATCCTCTCATTCCACGAAAGCTATCGGCATGATATAGATTTGTGTACTTGGTGAAGTAAACGTTTCATAATAAAAATTTAATTAGAAAAAAAAACGGTGAAGTACACGTTTCATAATAAAAATTTAATTGAATTTGACTGAATCTATATAGGAAGATCAAAAGGATTGTATGTTTGTTAGTAAACAATGAAAATCCTATTGTTGTATATATATAGTTAGTTAATCAAAATGAATCGATTACTATCCCGAAATTAATACATTTAATACCAACCGTGTAAAAATAATTCAATTATTGTTTCCATATTAATTTGATGCCCGACTTATTTGAGATGTAATAATCATTATATACTATGTTTTGTTAAACTCAAAGTAAGATGTTATCTTTTGAACAGAATCATTAATTATGGTATTTATCTTACTCAAATTTAACTTAAATGATCAATCATATTCAAACTTAAAACATATCCTTGACATTTATAATAGGATATCTTCGTGAATGTATTGAGATTAACATCTTATATGAATAGCATTTTTTCAAAATATTACCAATACTTATACATATGACACAAAAACATTTATTAATACCAATCTATGTATAATAGATTTTTCATGTAAATGTGTTATACCTAACATTATAATAGCATGTACGGAAAAAAGGATTTCGTAAAAAGTGTAAACAATGAAAGATAATTGGGAAGCAAACTGTAGGAGGATCGGATTGACAAAAACAATAAGGTTGATCAAACAAGTCTACTAATTCAAGTGCGGAATTCTTGAATCAGTTACAATATGATAATAATATCAACAAAATGCAGAATCATCTTCAAATCATTCATTTCATTAATTATCAAACTCAATTACACGTTAAAATGATGTTTATAATCAATTACAGACGTGAACAAAGTTGACTCAAAACCCTAGGGAGAACACTAGACTGGAGGGAAAACAAAATGACAAAAGTTAACATTCAAAATGATCTTGACCTTTATATAGGCCTGCACATTCGCCCACTTTGCTTGGTCGAATGTGCAGGTTCGCCCAATCATGATGGTCGAACCAAGCAATACATTAACATATAAAACTACCTTCGACCTCCTTCTCTCCTTCTAACCTTTAAGTCTTCTTCGCCCATTTAGAAACACTCCTTCGCCCATATTATTCTTCCTTCGACCAATTGACTAAACACATAAACATATGTTAAATGTAATCCAAAGCATTAGTCGCACAAAATGCATCTACAAACTCCCCCTCGACTATTGCTTGGATTGTTTACGCTCTTGGTCCATCCTTTTGTTCATCAGTTTTATGTATAATTGTTTCTTTTGTTCTAAGGTCATCACCGGTGCATAAACTTGTTTCGGCTTCTTCTTTTTGACATCAGGAACATCTTGAATCTTCATGAACTTACCAAGCTTCTTGTCGTAATCACATCCATCATTTATATCATAAGCAAAGCACAGAAATACCACTCGTTGGTGTTTGCTTGCTTGATCACAATCCTTCACCTCACTGTAAATCGGATTATAATACAACATAATGATATCCTCATGTGAGCAGTTAATCAACCACATAGGATCAAATATGTGTATCTTCTTGTAATCTTTCACACCATCTTTCAACACAATCACAGCCTCTGCAGTTTTCCAGTCATAGTACCACCAGATAAAATCTTTAGCAAAGTGTTGTGGGATCTGCAATAAAGGAATGTGTTTCAACACTTTCGGTGGTTTGTACTTCAACGCCACCTTGGGTATTCTGGTTATCTCATCAATCTCTTTCTTATGAACAATCCGTTTAGGATACTGAGGAGTAAACAAATTCCATCTCGTCCTACTTTCCCTTGACATACGATCAGCAAAATAAGCAATGTGATCATTCACAGAGCCAGTCAACTGGTGTCTACATATATCTCGAATCGCCCAGTAAGGAAGTGTCTTCAAATCATGGAATCTTTCAAAGTAAAGTATTCCTTTTTCCCACTTAACAGCTACACATTTCAATTGTTTTACAAACTTCCATCCCAACGCTCTTCCTTTGAACATCTCATTGTGTAGCTTGTAAAAACTTCCCTGGATCTCTGTCTTAGGACGATTTGTTTCTTTTTCCTTCAGTTTCCTCAATAACTCCTTCAAACTATCAGATTGTTCTGTATTTGGTTTATCCTGCCCTAGAAATACTTCTTCAATAAATCTCTTACTCTTTTCACGAGCAAGTTTCTCGGCTTCTTTCAACAATTCATCAGTGAACTCAGCAAATCCAGAATTTTTATCTTTCTTGAAATATTCTGGATATTCTTCACTGGTAATGTCTTCAATCTCAACCTCCTCGAATACAGGAACATCTCGATCATCTGAATGATTACCTGCTTCTTCTTTAGGTAAGTCGGGAATCTGATTATCAACCAATAATTCTTCCAACGTCTTCCCAACTTGTTTCGCCAAACCTTCTAAAATCTCCTTTGACATCGCCGCAGAAACTTCTCCATCCTCCAAATCTGGATCGTTATACTCCAATTCAAGCATCCTGTCACTGGATTCAAAGATCTCAGAAAATCTGCTAGTCATATCTATCGTCCAGACTCTATCTGTTAACATCTGGCGATACATCTTCTTATCTTCATCTGATAGCGATCTTAGCTTCTCATTCCAAAAGATCGTATCATCATCAACGAATCCTCCAGGAGCTTTTGAGCTGGATCCTCCAGGAGCTTTTGAGTTGGATCCTCCTTCACCTTTTCCAGATCCTCTTTTCTCACATTTGTATTTCTCAGTATTGTCATCATCATCATCGCTATCTGAACTCGCAGAGCTGTTACCTTCACCAGAACTATCATCCGAACCATCATCGTCACCATCATCTTTCTTTTTCTTCTGAGAAGTCTTACCAGCATCATCATCTAACTCCTCATCTTCTTCCTCTTCATTTTCCGATGATTCGAAATCAACTTCTTCTTCATCTCGCTCTTTATCCTCTTCACCAGCTTGCAATTGAGGAGCTTTAGAATACAAGTCTTTAATCAAGTTATCCATGTTCTTGATACTCTCTTTCAGCTTCTTATTCTCCTCTTTTAATGTAATAAATCTCCTGGTGTTCCTCTGTTCGTGTTTTAACAACTTCTTGTTTTCTTTTCGAAGTCGTTTAATCTCAGCTTCAAGATCTTCTGGATTGTCATGAGATGTTTCAACAACGTCTAGCATCTTCTTGTCATTGTTTTTCAATTGCCCAATCTCTGTTTGCTGCTGATTGATTATTTTCATCATGTCAGCTAGCTTTCGGTTCACAGCATTCATCACATCACTATCAACTGTAACCTTTGGTGTAGAAGCTTCAGCAACAGCAGGCAATTTTCCTTTCTTTATCTTCTTTAGCACTCTATCCAGTGCATCATTAAATTCATTAACAGGTAAATCAGTCTCTTTCTTAGTACCTGATGTTGTCTTCTGCTTCTTTGCAGCTGGAGTAGCAACCGGTGATTTTGAGCTAGATGCTGGTGGTAGTTTCTTTCCAGCAATCAATGATTCAATTTCTCTAGCTCTATTCTCCATAGGTTTCAAAACCTTTTCCTTCTTCTTGAACTAGGGTTTCTTTTGTTTCTCCCCTTGCATTGGCGATCCAGGAAAATCCTCTGATCCCAAGCCTAAACCCTCATCAGTTTTATCTAAATGAATTGGGCTTTTAGTTCTCTGTTCCTCCAACGACTTGTTGAGACTGACAGACTCACCAGCCACAGTGGCCTTGGGCGTGGTGCTCTTCACTGTCTCTGCATCAGAATCCCATCTCTCATCCACTTGCGTCTCTTCAGAATCTACAGACGCCTCATCCACCAAATGCAACCCCTTCTTCGCCATACTCTTATGTCGTCTAGAAACTTTCTTCTTAGTTGGTTCAGCTTCTGCTTCAGTTTCTTTTTCTTTACCTTTTCCACTCTTTGCTCCTACATTCACCACTTGACGCTTTCGTTTAGCATCAGGGTCTACTGGATGTAAAGGATTGTCTTCATCTGATCCACTGTCAGCATGTCTCACCTCATCTTTACCTGGGTCTGTATAATCTATCTTGATCAGGTGACCAAATAGATTCTTCAACGGTGGTCGTTCATTCACTTGCACACCTTTATAAGCTTTCATCCTAGCAAGAGTGTTAAGATTCATGTGCTCCTGAACAATAATCTGCTTAGGATCTCTCTTCAACTTCTTGTACTTAGCATCAAAGATCATCTGAAGAAATTGAGGATACAACAAGAATTTCCTACTTCTTAACCCTCTCACAGGTTCTAACATATGTTCCATCAACATCCCTGAAACATTGAATGGTTTGTTCAATATCAAAGCAACCATCAATGAACTTATACTCTTCCTCATCAAATCGTATCCACCAGCTGCTGATCCGAAAACATGACTCATCACGTGTGCAAGATATTTTAACTGAGGACAAAGCTTTCCTTTATGTAACGAACCGTCAGTGATTGGTCCGTTATACTTCATTCTTAGAAAGCATTTCCGTTGTTCAGTCCATGTCAATTCTCTGGGATCTGTCTTCTCGTCCTCTAGCTTCAACGCCTCTCTGATATCGTTCTCAGAGACGATCACCAGCTCCCCCTGAATCTTACTAACGAGTGACGATTCATTATCCCAGAAGTCCATCTTTGCATTGGTCCAGAACTCCTGTTGGTGATCACGGTAAATAATGGCTGGTGTAGCAATAGCGTCAATCACTCTACTTCGCTTCAAGAACTCTATGATCCCGGAAAACTCAGTGTGTTTCTTCACATCGCCTAAATATGCACAGCAGTTGTGTGCAGATTCAAACGGTAAATCGACACTCTTTTCTTTCTCAGCTGCCTTAGAAGATGATCCAGCAGGAACGCTCGCACTTTCATGTTCAGACATTGTAAAGCTGCAAAACAAATCAAAACAAACACGTTAAAAACGGACAAAACAAAAACTTGAAAAATATTGGTTTTCAAATTCTACATTCGACCAGTTCGATAGTGCGAATGAGAAATCTTAGGTACGAAGGTGAAGAATTAAAGGTTCGAATGTAAAATATTTTGAAAAATCTCTTCATTCGACCACTTAACCTTCTTTCGACCAGATAAACATTCTCCTTCGCCCAAACTGTCACATTCGACCGTTTGAGATGGGCAAAGGTGACTGTTCATCTTCTCCAAAATTCAAAATCTGATTTTGATTGTTTTAAACCGCCATTTTGATTTGAATAGCATCTAACCTAACCGATTAAGCTTTTCCAATTATCAATTTCAATAATCATTCATTGATTATGTGTTTTTCATCAAAAACTAGGATTCGAAACTTTTAAACTATCAATTAATCAATCTGATGATGTTTAATCCTAAGTTTTTGAATATTCTCCCCCTAAAACACATAAGCAATGAATCCCACTCAAAAAATCGTTCAATTATCACAATTTAATCCAAGTTTCTAGTTGGTTAGGGCTCGAACTGAAAAACAATGATTAAACATTCTGTAATGATCCCACATCGGTTGGGAAGGAGAACTAACACTTCTTTATAAGAGGTGGGATACCTTTCCTATCGTGACGCATTTTGGCGTGGGAATTGCCTACGACCAATGCAAAATCGGGACATGCCCGGACAATATCGCAGTACGGGAGTGGGCTGTTACAAATGGTATCAGAGCCAGGGCCGGGCCGTTGTGCCAGCGAGGACGCTGGGCCCTTAAGAGGGGTGGATTGTAACGATCCCACATCAGTTGGGAAGGAGAACTAACACTTCTTTATATGAGGTGGGATACCTTTCCTATCGTGACGCGTTTTGGCGTGGGAATTGCCTACGACCAATGCAAAATCGGGACATGCCCGGACAATATCGCGGTACGGGAGTGGGCTGTTACACATTCATTTCTGGATGAAAACCTGCAAAGTTTGTTGGTAAATGATCAGTGAGATCAGACGAATACAATAACACAATCTAACAATCAAGAGCAACAAGGTGACCCTATCTCAGAAAATTTGAAAAAAATTCGAATGGGGTCGAATGAGCAGACTTTGGGTTATATAAGCTTCTCATTCGACCGTTTGTGTAGGTCGAATGTGATCCTTTTGTCACCTTCGACCCTAGTTAAAGGTTCGAATGTGGCAAAAGGGTTCGAATGTGAAATTTTCTCATGAACATTCACATTCGCCCATACAAAAACATACGAATGAGCAGAAAAATTCCACCTTCGACCCAACGAAGGGACGAAAGTAATCTGGAATTTTTGAAAATTTTACCAAATCTCAAAATCGAGTCCCGTTCAAAATATTTTTCAACTTTTAAGCATCCGACGGTCATTATTTCTCATTTAAAGATTACAAAGCTCAAATGGTCCATCAAGTTTTAGAAAATCGTCATCAACCACCATCAGTTATCAAAAATAAGATAGAAATGTAAAATCTTTTTGGATTTTCTAAAGTTTATGTTAAAACACACCTAAAATCTTTTTGAGTTTTGCAATTTTTGATGAGAAATATAAAATGCAGAAATGTAAAGATAAAGTAGTAAATGTTTTGGGATTTCCGGTAAAGGGATCATATCAGTTATTGAGAAATCTGATCACACCGTTGATCTTTTTGATTTATTATCATTAAAGACAATGTGTGATCTGGCAACTGCTGATATTGTGATCCACATAGACTCACATGCAGACTTTTGTGCAGTGCTTTAAACTGATACGATTATTTATAGTATAAACGTAATTGTCTGTGGTTCCCACGAACACGACATACTCCCGTATCAAGAAGTAAATGCACAAAGACTCATTGTAAAGCGTGATTATGCTTTCGTCGTCTGTAATTTACAAGGTATGAGACACAGAGGTATACAGGTCAGCAAATTAATGCAGCAAAGTAACATGTGCACTCTACCAGGTTGAGGGCTGATATCAATCATGATTTGCATCAGTGATTGATACGATGTAATAGATAATCTTTGATTATCATAATACATGGAAAGTTCCTCAATTCAGTAACTTTAGGATTTGGCTTAAAGCTCTTTTATAAAGACACCCTATCTGATCTAGGTCCGTAATGACTTACTGCAGAAGATCAGAGAGGCTATCCCCAGACAACTAATAACATAACGACCCAAAACCTCCGAGTTTTGTACAAATACCCTATCAAACGAAATTACGGTACTAAGACCATATGTCCATGAGGAGTTCATCCACACATCAATTCGTTTGATATGTATGTATCAGGCACGCAGTAATAGATCTACAAAGCCTATCAGCACATCACACAGACTCAGACACACGCCCTATATTGCATTACATTTCATTAGAATGTGTCAGATCCCCACTGATGTACTATCATTTCCCCTTTTTCTCCAGGAAATCATTTTTTTTTTTTGGTTTTTCTAATTTTTATAAATTTTTGAGTTTACTGTTCCCAAGGATAAGTTAGAGCATTTCAAATATGTGACTGCCCAAGATATCGTTTGTTCACAGAAATCTGATGGCATTAATCTAAGGGAAGAAGATATAGCAGTCAGCAAAAATTTTCTAATTTTTATGTGTTTTGAAATTTTTCAATGTTTTTGGATTTTTGCATTTTTCTGAAAAACAATAAAAACTAAACTAAAAAGCGATAAACTGAGGTGGTGACCAGTCTTGTTTTTCTTTAATACCATTAGCTTTCAAAAGATATTCAAATCTTGATTTATCAAAAGCTTTGGTAAAAAGGTGTGCACGTTGATAATCAGTGTGGATTTTGACCATATCGATCAACTCTTTAGCGTAACAATCACGGATAAAATGGTATTTGATCCGGATATGTTTAGCCTTTGAGTGATTTACTAAGTCTTTTGTTAATGCAATTGCGGCTTCATTATCACAGTAAATAGGGGTTTTAAGAAATTGCAAACCGTAGTCCACCATCTGTTGTTGTATCCAAAGAACCTGTGAGCAGCAGCTCGATGCTGAAACGTATTCTGCTTCACATGTGGATAATGCAACTACGGTCTGTTTCTTGCATTGCCAGGTCAGGAGCCTGCTCCCCATAAACTGGCATCCAGCCGTTGTGGATTTGTTGTCTTTGTCACAGCCACCCCAATCTGCATCACTAAAAGCGATTAGGTAAAAATTATCATCATTAGGGTACCATAGTCCTCTCGACGGACAACCCTTCAGATATCTAAGGATACGTTTGACAGCTGCAAGATGACTCTGTTTCGGCTTCGACTGATAACGTGCACAGAGACATGTGGCAAACATTATATCTAGTCTGGAGGCGGTGAGATACATCAGAGATCCGACGATTGCTCTGTATGTAAATGGATCAGTTAGCTCCCCCTTAGCGTCAACTCCAATCCCGTGATTAGGTTGTATTGGGGTATCCATCGGCTTTGAATCATCCATCTTGAATCGGCTCAAGACTTCAGAAACGTATTTCGTCTGGTGAATAAAGATTCCCGTTGGTCTTTGTTCCACCTGCAAGCATAGGAAAAACTGCATCTCTCCCATTGCGCTCATCTCGAACTTTTCCTGCATAACACGTTCAAATTCTCTACACAGAAGTTCGTTAGTAGAACCAAATATAATATCGTCAACATAAATCTGGACTAGAAGCAAGTCATCGCCTGTTCGTTTAGTGAACAGTGTGCAATCTACCAAACCTCGCTTGAATCCTTTTGAAAGAAGATACGTGCTCAGCTCCTCATACCATTGCCTTGGAGCCTGGTGCAACCCGTAGAGAGCTTTGTTTAAAACGTAGACCTTATCCCGGTGAATAGGATCTTCAAAGCCTGGTGGTTGACCTACGTATACTTCCTCCTTGACCACACCATAGAGAAACACGCTCTTGACATCCATTTGATACACCTTAAATTTCTTGAATGATGCAAACGCCAGAAACATTCGTATTGCCTCTAAGCGTGCAACTGGTGCATAGATCTTGTTGTAATCGATTCCCTCAACTTGATGAAATCCTTGTACAACCAAACGAGCTTTGTTCCTTACGATCACTCCTCTATCATCCTTTTTGCATTTGAATACCCATTTCGTTCCAATCTTCTTTCGTCCTGGGGGCAAATCTGTCAGTGTCCAAACACCAAGTTTCTGAAACTGCAACAACTCCTCTTGCATTGCTTCCACCCAAGCGTCATCCAAAAGAGCATCCTTGTAAGTTCGCGGCTCAACCTGCGAAACATAACAAGCAAAAGACCAGTCATTCTGAAAACCTGATTTTTGTATTTTGGCATATAAAGCAAGATTGCCAAGGTTTTCTGGTGAGTTAGCATTCCGCAATTGACCTCTCGTCATCACACTGCTACCAGGATCACCAATAACCTGCTCGATCGGGTGAATTCGATGTATCCGAGATTCCAGATAATCTGGTACTTGGACTCCCGTCTGAGTAGTTAAATTCTCTGCAGAAACCAGATCATTACCCACATTCGATGATGAAGCACCATTTGTAGTTGGGTTCACTGGTGGTGTCACTGTAGCATGATCTAAGATAGCTTCACTTGTAACCTCATCGTCGTCATCTTCTCATTCTGATGAATTCAAAGTTGTGGAAGCTTCTTGGAATACCTCTTCTTCAACGACAGGAACATTGGTATCATTAGAAGCTGCTTGGGGATTGACGGTGATCGGATGCACCAACGGTGATGTCACTGCGTTTTTTACCTCGTAATATAAACGTAATACAGCCTCTTAAACCATGCTATCTAGGTTGAATGATTCAAAGAAATCTTTGTAATCAAACATCCAGTCTGGACCGCTTCCCTGTAAATTCTGAGTATACCGTTGTACTTCAACGTTAGCCCACTCCTCGACCTGACGAGTCCTTTTGTTGAATACCCGTTTGAGCGGGGTTGCATATCCAACAAAGTATCCTTCCTCAGCCTTCGGTGTGAACTTCTCAGATGGATTGAGCATAGTACAAGGAGCTCCAAACGGTTCTAGATACTCTAAATTCGGCTTTCGACGATTCAACAGCTCATAAGAAGTTTTTCCAAACTTCTTCACCGTTAAAACACGATTAAGAGTATAACAAGCTGCGTAAATTGCTTCATTCCAGAACATTACCGGAAGATTTGAATCCGCAAGCATTGTTCTCGCCGTTTCAATTAGAGTCCTGTTTTTGCGTTCGGCGACACCGTTCTGTTGTGGGGTATACGGAGCACTGTATTCATGATGAATACCTTTGTTTTCACAAAGATCGTCCATCTGTGCATTCTTAAACTCCGTCCCATTATCACTCCTAATCCTCTTGATTTTGAGACCATAGATATTTTCCAGTCGAGTGAACAGAACTTTCAAATTATCAAACGTGTCGCTCTTTCGGTGTAAGCACATAACACATGAAAATCTTGAAAAATCATCAGTCACCACAAGACAGTACAATTACCCAGCTTGACTCTTACGCTTGACCGGTCCAAACAGATCCATGTGCAAACGTTCAAGTGGCAGTTCAACGGAATTGACTTTCTTTGGCCTATGGGATTGTTTGTGCTGCTTCCCCTTCTTACAACTCACACACTTGTCATTTAAGTGAAAATGTTTAACGTTCACGCCTGTGAAAAAAGTTCATTCTTCACCAATTGATTCATCTTTCGTAGGTGAATGTGTCCCATTCTCCTATGCCACATAATTGATTCTTTTTCTGTAGCCTTGGAGAGAAAACACGTGACTTGGCCTTGGGTGGTCATTGCTTTCGACATATCGAGAATGTACAAGTTGTTCACTCTCGGCGCCTTTAACATCACCCACTCTTTCGGTAACTCGAAACCCGGCTTGAGTATATAGCAAGATTTGTCGTCAAAGTACACATAAAATTGTTTGTCACGTATCTGACTGACACTGAGCAGATTGTAATCGATTTGCTTCACATATGATATTCTCTCGAAACTCACTATTCCATTGCTCACACTACCCTCCATGGTAATATAACCTCCCTTGTTTCCTGGAAACGCTACATAACCTCCATTGATGTTTCTAATATTTAATAGTAGCGAAAGATCCCCTGTCATGTGACCAGAAGCTCCACTGTCAACAATCCAAAGACTGCTCACAGGGCCATCTGAAGCTCCCTACACATATCAAGTAAAGAAGTTAGATTTTTCGGGGGACCCAAGCCTGTTTGGTCTTGGGTCTTTGAACAGTTTGTTTCAAAGACTCGGATTTCTCACAAACATTTTGATTTGTAACAACCTTTTTCTGATCACTTAAACCTTTCTCATTCTCCGATTTTTCATTTTGTTGTGAAGTTGAAGCACCTTCAGAATCCTTTGGTGACCAAGATTGTTCAGACCGTTTCAAGATCCGGACTTGAGATTTTGGAGTCTCAACCGGTTTCTTTACTTCTTCTTTGAAAGAAACTTTCTTGGTTACGTTTTCTGATTTAACAGAGACAGGTCTAACTGTTGGTTTGACATTAGGTTTAACATGAACCTTTTTGTTGTCAACAGTTGCGTTCACCATTGGTTTCTTGAACGGTTTCTCAGTGGCTATCTGGTTGCGGCGATCATATGTCATCGGACAATTTTCCCTCTTTTTGAAATAATTGCTTTGGTTATAAAAAGGTGCTGGTTGGGGGATAAATCGTCTCTGTGGATAACAATGATTATCGACCGAACATTCATACTTCTGCTTCATCTCCACCTCGTGCCTCTTGTGTCTAACGTACGGGCAGTCGGCAAGTAAATGCCCTCTCTCCCCACACTTAACACATGCACGGTACTCTTCAAAATTGTTCTTGCCATTCGACTTTGAATAACTAGTGATAGGATATTGATCATCCATACACCTTCTTCTTAAACTCTCAGGAGCTGGGTCCTTTGAGTAAGTCGGCTCAAGAAAACCATTTGACTTCTCTTTTGGTTTAATAAATTGTGTGACATGGACCTTTGGTTCTTTAGAAATATCCAAATGAATTTTCTTTAAGATTGCTGGAGGTATATCATTTGTTCGCTCATGTTTCGGAACCAAATGGTACTTTCCTGCCAGATCTTTTCAATTTTTGAATAATTTGCAAATTGGATTGGATATTCTTCATCAGAAATTATCTTATCAGATCCTTGCATCCGATAGAAAACTTTAACGAGTTTATCACAAAATTCATTTGACTTTTCAATTTTATTTTCAATTTTCTTCTCAACAGGCTTAACGAGTTAGCCATAGGATGGACAATCTGAGATGGTGAAACAGGTTCAGTAGTGATTGTGTGATTTTCATCAGGAATATCACACACCTTTTCAGAAACCTTCTCAGACTGTTCATCCTCTTCATCAGAATCATCAGCAGCAACTACACCCTCATTATTTCCCAGAACAGGTCTAACATCAGAATAAGGGTCTCCCACACTAGATGTGTTTGACTCGTCATCCGATGTAGAGTCAGATTTAACTGAGCTCTCCGGTGCTATTGAGTGCAAATTATGGTTTTCAAACAACACCGGAGCTGGGACAGCTTTGTAGTTTGCACTACTAGACTGTGAAGGCTCTTCTATTATGTGGTCAACAACATAAGCGATATGCTTATAACTCTCAAGCTTTTTGTTTACTTTTTCTGCAAAGCACTTGATGGTGGCCATTTCAAGTTTTGTGTTTTCTAAATCATTGATATAGTTATTTATGGCCATTTGTTTTAAAGACAAAGTCTTTTTCAATTCTGAAACGTCTTTCTTATAACTATCAAGTACTCTGTTAAACTCTTTTGCTTCTTTTTGATATGATTGACAGTTGATTTTTGCACTCTCAAGTTGAACCCTGAGTTGCTTATTCTCACCTGTCAATTTATCACAAGCTTTGCAATGTTTAGCACAAGTTGAATTTGAATTAGAAGTAGATTTAGTACTTACTTGTTTTGGAGGTTCTGTCATGGCCATCAATGCAAAATGTGCTTCCTTCCCAGCGAAAAACTTGGAATAATCAATCCTGGTACAAGCATCATCCACTATGCATGATTTCCGGGTCATCAAAAAGTCAGCTTCAGCAAGCAACTGATCAATGTCATCATCCAGTGAATTAACACTAGATTCAGAATCAGACTCACTCTCCTCATCAGAAAAAGTAGAATCAAACTGCTCTGGAATATCAGCAACTGAATCAAGAATCATCCCGGACTTCTTCTCAGTACAATCAGCATTCATCTTTTCATTCAACTCCTCAATCTTCAACTCAGTCATCTTCTCAGTCACAATTTCTTCTTCAACCTCCACCGGCTCATCTAAATTCATTTGCTGTGCCATACAAGCCACATTACCAGTTGTGATTTCTTCAACACCTAACTGCATACCGGTCCAATCAAAACCCTCATCCTTTTGTATCACCAAAGCTTGATTTTGATTCTCAGTTTGGGTTTGTGTGTTTGGTGTAGAAATGGGAATGATTGTTCGGTTTGAATTCTGTTGTGTTTGGTTTTGTGCTATGGTTTGTCTAGCATTGTTATTTTGTTGGGTATTTTGACGGTTTTGATAGTTGTTTTGAGGTTGAAATCTTGAAATGTTGGGACTTTGGTATGATACCTGAGTTTGGGTTTGTCGGTTTTGGTAGTTAGAGTTGAATGGATTTCTATTACCTTGTTGTGTTGGCTGTGTGCACTCTCTTTTGAAATGACCTTTCTCACCACAGTTAAAACAAGTGACTTTGGCTTTGTTGAAGCCATAAGTGGTGTTTGGAGAAGTAGAAAGATCAGTTCTCCCAGTCTTTTGAATAAAATCAGTGGCTCTTCTCATGATACTTGCAAAAGCCCACTGAATATCCATGAGTTCCATTTCTTCCTTGTCAATCTGTGCGTAGTCCTCATTGGTCAAGTTGTTGTTCCCAATTTGACTAGCAACCAATCCATTGTACGATGCTACCATTGATGAAAATAATGCTACATGTTGTTGAGCAATCTCAACAGTAACATTGTTTAGATTTGATGTCTCCAACACAATCGGGCTTTGGTTAGTTTGACTTTGGGTAATTTGCATCTGGTTCATTTGAGGATTGTATGGTTGTTGTTGAGGTTGACTAGCAGAGTAACATGCTGCTTGTTGCATGGGTGAAAATGGTGGAATGTAAGTAGTTGTTGGATATGATGGTGAGGTATATGAAGATGTTTGAGCAAGGTAATTGATTGGTGTTTTGGTTGGTTCAACAATGTTAGATACGCACGCGATGTGTGGAGCAACATTAGAAGTAGAACTGGAAGTAGAATGGGAAGAAGATGTACCACCAAGATACAATTCCGGATTCTGAGGAATTTGAGCTCTTTTAGCTTTCCTCTTTTCCTCCATCTCATTGTTTTCCAGTTTCTGAATGAACTCATTGATAGTCCAATACTGGTACGCATCCTTTTCTTTTAACACCTCAATATGTTGGTTCCAATACGGTGGCAATGCATCAGCAAACTTGTCCACCAATTCAGACATAGGTATGCTTCTCTCATAGCTTGAAAGCTCTGTGAGTAAGTGGCAATACCTTGGGACCAACTCTTTCAACGTCTCGTTACCCATGTAACTGAAATTCTCAAACTCTTTCCGAAGCTCTTCCATCCTTAGCTTCCTAGTCTTCTCATTACCATCATGCCTATTCTTCAACATGTCCCACAGCTGTTTAGAAGTTGTACAAGAACCAAACTGATGTAACAAATCAGTATTGATAGCTTGAGACAATTGAGAAAATGCTTTCTTCTCAATAGTAAATTTCTTCTTTTCATCATCTGCAAGATTTTCCAATGGAATAGGCTCTCCCGTGTTCTCCAAGATCGGAGCAACATAGCCCTTTCGCAATCATCTGCCACGCCTCAGTTCCCTCTAAACCTATTCCTTCCAGATGGATCTTGAATTTGGTCTTCCACGTGTTGTAATCGACCATCTCCATAAGCTTAGGTGGACGGTTTCCACTCCCCGATGACAAGTCTTGGATAAGAGTTGATATGGCATTAGTCGTCTGTGAATGAACCGCAGCTGCTGCTACTCCCCAATAGTCACCAATCGGTTGTGGTTGTGGTTGCGCAACGTGTTGAGGAATAGTACTAGTCATAGCCATATAATTGATTGGTTGTGATGGTTGACTAGACTTTTGGGCAGCAACCGACCAAGGATCCCTGGTTGTCTGCTGTTGTGGTGTCGTGTTAGGTCGTGGTGTAGTAGGAAAGTTCCACATCTTGATCTGAAAATGATTAAACACGAAAAGATTAGAAAAGTTTATTAATAGACTCTACCTTCGTATGTAGCGAGTGGTCGAATGAGCCAAAATGTTCTCCTTCGACCGTTTGAAAAGATACGAATGAGAAATACAACAAACACTAATCACTTTCGACCCTTTACACCCTCTTTCGACCGTTTGATTTCACCTTCGACCGCCCGAATGGTCGAATGAGACAACTCTGGTCGAATGTACAACAATACTCTAACAAACTCTAGATTCGACCAGCTAAAACACCACTTTCGACCAAAAATCCCTTGGTTCGACCAAATTAACACACACGTTCGACCATTCTCCCTAGGTTCGACCCTGCATGTTCAAAAACGGTTATTCTTTGAAAATCAGTTAATTTTGATCAAATTTTTTAAAAGTTGATATAATTTGATGATTCTAATCAGGTTTTGCTTCGGATTTGATTTGGAACAAGTTTATCAAAGAGAATTATGCATTTTATCCATGAAAACAAGCTCTAATCAATCAAATTATCATCAATTCAGTTTTATCAATGAAAACAGAAAGTTTTTGATCAAAATAGGGTCCAAATCAGCTGTAAAATTATCAGTTTGTGGTTGTTTGATCCATATGGCTCTGATACTACTTTGTATGCGCGTAGGATCGTCAAATGTACAAAGATAATGATCAAACAAGTTTGATTCAGGTGCGGAAACCCTGAATCAATCACAAAATGATAATAATACTAACAAAACGCAGAAATCATCTTTAAAAGCTTCATTTCATTGATAAACAAACTCAATTACACGTTATAATAAGCTTTACAATCAAAACAAGACGTGAATTAAGTTGACACAAAACCCTAGGGAGAGACTCAAACAGGAGGGAAACAAAAATGACAAAAACTACATTTGAAAAATGAACTTGACCTTATATAGGCCTGCACATTCACCCATATAGTATGGTCGAATGTGCAGGTTCGACCAATCACACTGGTCGAACCAAGCAATACATAAAAATCTATTTCTACCTTCGACCTCCATTTCTCCTTCGCACCGTTGAGCTTCCTTCGCCCGTTCAAAAACACTCCTTCGACCATATAATTCTTCCTTCGACCAAACGACTAAACACAAAAACATATGTTAAATGTAATCCAAAGCATTAGTCAAACAAAATGCATCTACACAAACATTAGTCAATGCATATAATAAAATACCATAACATTAAGCTGTCACACTAATTTAAGTCTACATGAAACAAAGTTTTGAAATATACTGATTATAGTTACAAAACAAGGGAAACATTAGACTAATTATATAATATCCAACACCAAAAACATTGCAACATGCATACAAAACAGGATAAAGTAAATCTTGACTACATGGACGGTGAAATAAGTGATTCCAGAAAGAACGCTCCTCTTAGTCCACAAAAGGTATCTGCGTCATAAAGGTAGTCAAGTTGGAGGTGGTCCATGAAAACTTCAATAAGTTGTCCCCAATCAGCATCCAAAATCCATGTATCAGCATCCACTACATGTGTTACATCGACATCCTGACCAAATTTAAGCTGACAAACATGCGGGAATGATAATACCTTGTTCCAAAATTCAGAATCAAACTTCCAAAGATCAACAGAAAACTCAGGATCTTCATTAGTAAGGAAGATATGAAGGTTATCCATAATTTTTACTGTATGACATTGAGGAGCCCAAGAGTCTTGAACACAAAGAATGGTTAACTTTCTGAATGTTTCCATATTAACATCAAAAACAATGATAATGGTCTGAAAATCTGACCAATACTTAGAGACTGAAAAAAACAATGCATCTTTGCAGAAAGTACCATTCGACCACGCATAATCAGTTGTGTTGTATTTAGTTTCATTTAAGAAAGGTGTAAATCTCCATGCTTCAGCCCTCCTTGAGTACACATTCGGATGAATAATACCACCATGCCTTTTCAAATGTAATATCTTGATGTCACCATTTGAATCCATATACATTCCAACATTATCTTATAGGTCATTGTACGATAAACCAGATTGAGAATTAGATATTACTTTAAAAGCTTTTGTAGTCGGATTACAAAGAATCAAAGCATTGATATTGTTATCCGAAAACAATATTAGTCCATTCAAACTTGAGATGATTTGTAAATCAACAATGGTTGTTTCATAAGGGGATGGTATAACATTACTAAATGCAGCACCATGTTGTCCAAGAAAAGTGTTAAAAACAACGATTGAATCATCTTGTTTAGTAATAAACTTTTTGTTTTCAGTTTTCGACATCTGTATAAGATGCATGGTGGCAAAATTTTCAGTTGACAATTCCTCATTAAATTGCTTAGATAGTACCTTCAAACGACCAACATTCTTTGAAGGTAGCCTTGTAAAAATCTCGGAGAGGATAATTTCAAAATGAAGTTCTCCCATTGTAGAAAAAACTACATCAATAAAAATACAAAATATAAATACAAATTACAACACATAAAAGTGAAATGGACGGTAAAGCTACTACATTAGTACATTCTTATCCTCTAAATTTCATATCAGGACTAATTTTTCACCCTAATGAAGAACACAATAAACAAAACCACCTTAAAGCAAACAATAATACATAATTTGCTGATTATAAAAACGAAAAGAAAGGTTGTATAAGTTATATAAACACAAGTAGTAAAATATATTACAATGTAATGATTGAGTGCGTCTACTGATTCCACATTATAAGTATGTGACATTAAAAACATAAAACAGAGTATTATAGACTTACAGGTTGTAGAAATTCAAAATTATTCACTCGATCAGAGAGATGAAAAGAAGATTAGGATGAAACTGTAGGTGGTAGATGAAAAGGGTGAAAGAAGAAGTATGGTTTCAAAGTTTGATGATGATGATGGTTAATGTTAAAATAATAATTTTATTATTTGTTTTTAAACTATATTAAAAAGACATTACATATATACATACATACATGTACATAAAAGTTGAGGGCTATCAAATTAATGCCTGACATGATTAGGAAGCGTGTGCAGACTTTATTTTTGGTAAGCAAGTAGTCTAATCGACACGTACTACTAATAGTGTATTTAATTTGTTAAATACAATATATTATGATAAAAAAATGAAGACTATGATGGTAATGATTTGGTTTTCTAAAATTAATTAATAATGCTGAAAAGATTTCTAAATTTGTAATGTATTATTTATGTAAAAACAGAGAGTACAAAGTATTAATATAATTTACCCTAAATATTTGGTTATATATTATAGATTTATAGTAGTAGATACCAAAAATCATATTGTAACCTCAAAATAGCAACACATTTGAAAACATTTCTAAATTTGTAATTTGTAATTTCTTATTTATGTAAAAAACAGAGAGTACAAAGTATTAATATAATTTACCCTAAATATATGGTTATATATTATAGATTTCTAAATTTGTGATAGAAATAAACTATTGATTAACCAAATGTTTAATTATACGAATAATCAAACTATTAAATACCACAAATAACCGAATATAAAAAAAACAATTATTCAATGTTCAGATGATTAAGAAATACCAAAAAAAAACAAACCACAAACGACTTAGTCATATAACCAACTATTCTGAAAACTACTTCTCTCTCTTTCCTTTATTTTCCTCTGCCCCTTCGTCATCAGAAATCACATCAACCAATTTACGCTTAACAATCTGGTATTTGGAACTGATAGAAGAATGTCCATGCTTCCGTTACATGTACGTTCTGCTGATAAAGTTGTACCTAACAAACAGAGTGTTGTGATGTTGGTTTTGTATGTTATTGGGCTGCCACTTTATTTGCGAAGAAGGGTTACAATACCAATGGTTATTAAAGAAAGATGGTACAAACCATTTGCTGTGATTTCAGTGGGCCTAAGCCCAATTATGTTAGCTCTTATTTATAGTTCACAAGGGACAATGGGTTCAAAATAGCAACACATTTGAAAACATTTCTAAATTTGTAATTTCTTATTTATGTAAAAACAGAGAGTACAAAGTATTAATATAATTTACCCTAAATATATGGTTATATATAATAGATTTCTAAATTTGTGATAGAAATAAACTATTGATTAACCAAATGTTTAATTATAAGAATAATCAAACTATCAAATACCACAAATAACCGAATATAAAAAAAAAAAAAAACAAACCTCAAATGACTTAGTCATATAACCAAATATTCAGAAAACTACTTCTCTATCTTTCCTTTATTTTCCTCTGCCCCTTCGTCATCAGAAATCACATCAACCAATTTACGCTTAACAATCTGGTATTTGGAACTAATTGAAGAATGTCCAGCTTCAGTATGATTGTTGTTTCCAGCAAATTTTTCAACGACAGAGATTGGAGTATTATTGTCAGCAGTGGCAGGGCTTGATGACTACATTAATAAACATGAAATTTTCTTATCTAACAAAATATATTTTAAAAAAAATTTTATTCAATCATATGTTTACATTCATTATTCATCTGCTACCTTGTTGTTGGACAGATCATTAGATGGAACTTGAAACATGGAAGAATGCAAAGAATCTGCTTCAGAAGGCTGAATAACATAAAAACATACTTTAGTATTTTAATTTATTGTAAAAAGGTAATTTTACAAACAAATTAGTATTATACCTGTCCAACCAAGAGCCTTTTCTTAATCTCGGAAATTATTGTTGGATTATCAGTAACTTTAGTTACTCCATAAACATCATACTTATTGTCCAAATTGTATTTCGAGACATGGATCATAAAACCAAACTCTTTTTCAAGCAAAAAGCTCAACTCATCATGATAATTCACAGTTTCGGACACCTACATTTATAAGGTATTTAATTATTTAAGTCTTGTTAACTTCTGAATATAGTAACGTTTTATATATAAATGATGACTTACAGTATTGTTCTCAATCAATTCAGATACAGTCTTCTTAATGAGTTTCGCAGCATCGCGATGAAATAAGGTTAGAGAAATTGAACCATTGATGTCCTGCACACGTACCTGGATCTTATACCTGTGTAAGAAAGTTCCTAACTATTAGCAATACAACATAATTAAACAGATACAATAAATTAGATATTACTTTATATGAAGTACTAACCTTGGTGATGGTGTAACTACCTTTGATGAACATTTAGTATTTGCACATTCATACACTTTCTCATCCTCAAACTGATCCGTACCTTCACCAACCTCATGAATGATGTATTCAGTATTAACTTTTTTGGTACACTTTGGACATGCAAGGTAGAACCAGCCAACTTCCTTACACAAATCCTTCACAGTACCCAATATAACCACAAATTGATCCTACATATTAAAAATCAACTTATTTAATACTAAATATGTAACTACTTTATTATTTACGAAGTTAATAGAATATTGTTATAAATGTAAAGTTATTCAGAAATGATAGACCTCCTCAATGGCAGAAATATCACCAATGTTAGTGATGGAAGTATTCTCAAGAAACTCATCCTCATCGGACAAAAACATCGAGGCTCCATAAGGACGATGATTAACAGACTGATTTTCAGACAATCTTTTAACCAAACAGTGAACGTATTAGAAAAAATCAAACTGTAACAATTTAGTTATATTATAACATAAAATATACAGGTCATAAATTGGTGTACTTTGTCCTGAATAAAGTAATTTCATTGACATCCTCATTAATTAATAGGCGACTTACAGAATCACCAAATGAATTTGATATATAAGGCTTTCCTGTAAAATGTGAAAAAACATGTTAGACATATATTTTTTGAAAATAAGTATGTAAAATTTTCATATACATAATATGAGATTTCTAATGTAATTATAAAAGATATATTTAGACAAAAATAATACATTTAAAATGTACATACCATTAAAATACTTCAATCTGGCGAACTGCAAGATGACTATCAATTGGTCAACTTTTGTGTTTGATGAAACATATTGGGACATTTGGTTGGCATAGTTGTCCCAAAGAGTCAAATATATGCTATATCCCCTATTGTAATAAAAATATTACACTTTTAAAAAGATAAACAATTTATAAATCGGTACATTATTTATATATTGCAATAAATACATACTCAGTATCCACAACTTCCATAGTCAACCGCTTCTTACTGCTGAAACTGCTTCCCTCCTCATTGTTCTTAAAAAACTTGAGAATGCACCCAATAACATCTAGTGAAATTGGAATTGTGAAAATAAGTATAGAAAGAAAATTCATATCTGTACTTGTTATTGAAAGTAATAAGTAAGATAATAGATACCTAAAGTAACGAAATCTGCTTTTGGATCTTCTACCTGGATGGTCTGAAATGGGGCAAAAGAAAACCCAAATGGAGGACCATTGAAATTTTCTGTGGGGTAAACGCGAGTATCTGGATTAAGACACAATTTGTTTGCATTTGCAGCATACTTATACTTGGCTGTATTCATTCCAATTCCAGGATTCTTAATAACAATACAAGCATTGTCATATAAGAAGTTTTCAAATCTAAAGAACAATCGTTTGAACACATTTCCTTGGATTTTATTACCCTGTGTAATTTACAAAATTAAAAGTTAATTAGTAGACGCTTTAATAGGCTTCGATAACATAAACATGACACATAAATAATATAAACAACAATTACTTGTATGTAAACAAATATCTAAAAACTCGCATTTTCGTCGATATGTATCATCTCAATTGAGTACGACTCATTAGGATTACGGCGATCTGGTTGAAGCCAAACACGGACTATATGAACTTTAAACATAACATTGTTCTGGTTGACATTAATATTATTAACCAAGCTAAACTCTTGCTGGTCGGCCATTGATATTCTAAAATAAGAAAACATAGCCATACTTTTTAGATTAATATATATATATATATATATATATTTTCTATATGTATATCCATATATAATAATGAAAATAAAGAAGTTGAAGGTACCTTGTTAAGAGGAACAGATCAAAAAGCTTGAATTGAGAGAGAGTAAAAAGTGTGATGAATGAGGTAATTGGTAAGACAATATATAGTGTTTCGATACAGATTTATTTTTAGAAGAAGTTATAAATATAATTGATAATTAGCAATTTCCCGTAAATTACTCAATCTCAATATCATTTTTAAAATGATAATACACTATTCACACTAATTTAGGGAAATAGTTTAATCAGTTTCTATACGAAACGTATATGTGTTTAATATAATAAAAATAAATTACATATTTAGGAATGGTCAACATATGTTAATGATGGTTATAATATCATTTTAAAGTTAAAATATTTAATTACTTCATTTTATTATTCAAATTAAATTAAAATGATGGCCAACATATATTGTTTGCGAAAAAATGGTTTACCACCTTCTAATTTTATTAAATCTATTGTATCTAGTATTTGCATATTACTACTATAAGTTTTGAAACATAATTAAAAATAATAAATTATACCTCCTATTGTTAATACTTCCCAACCAACAACTTACTACGGGTAGTGGACCATTTGTTTGAACTTATAACGATCTACGATTGAAATATTCTCTGAATCAATCAAAGCATCCCAGCCATGAACAAAGAACCTGTTTTTATTATGTTAGAACATTGTAGTAATGAATCAATGGATCGCTAAATTGAATAGAAAAAATTAGCATAACCAACCTGGGTACATCGGAAATTACTTCTATGCAAACATGTAGACTCCAAGAGTTTTCGTGAATGAATTTAATTTTCAATTTGTTGTTTGTGCTTAAGCCTGCAAATTCAGCAATACAGCTGGGAATAATCTGCAAATTGGGAATGAGAAAGTTAAAGGCTTTGTATTTGGATAAACTTGTGTTCATGATTCAACAACCACTTGATGCAGTTGAAAACATGTTGCATCACCAACTTGTAAGCGAAGGTCACCAAGGAACCTAATCCAACCATTAGTGAAACACACATTTGGACCAATTTTTGCAATTGAAACATTTCAGTTATGATCTATAGATATAAACAATTTAACCTTATTGGTAGGTAAACCAATAGGGAAATGTTTTTTTACAAATGAGTCTGGTAACACCTACAAATGTTTATCAAAAAAAAATATTTAATTTAACAGAAATGATAGCATATAATTGACTATATGCATAATAAGATTCAAATATAGTTGAATAATACTTACAGGAGGAGTTGTTAATTCATGTTCAATGACTTTGAAAAAAGAATTTCCTAACTGGAATTGTGGAACATGAGAATAGTACTTGATCATGAATGTCTTATGACCAACATAAAAAACGACAATAACAAACGGAGCAAATGATAAATCATTGACTAATTCAGACCATCCATCAGTAAAACATAGTATATCATCAATAAGCTCAACGCGAACACTCCATGATTGACACAAGCCAGTTGATCAAGTAACAATTTTTTTGTGCAATTTGTTTATCAAAAAAAAAAAAATTATTCATTGATGCAGGATTGTCTGCAGTTGATAACAGATATAATCAATAATGAATCGTATATAGGGTAAAAGGAAAATTTTATGATACATATAAATGTAAATTCAAAATGTACCAAAACTGAAGAATATGGGTCATACAAGAACTTGAAAAATTGATTTCCATTATGGTAGGACATATCTGATAACCTGCACATTAACAGAAGAATAACCAATTATCAGTTTATCGGATCGAATAAGTAAAAATATATTTAGGTTTTCTTAAAACCCTAGATACGAAAAAAACAGAAAATCCGTTTATGCAGATACAATACAAAGGCGATAACTAAAAAAAATAATCAATTTTAATGGCATAAATGAGGATGAAATAGATCTTCGTATTACCTGAATATGATTTGCACGATCGAGAGGAACACAGAAATGGAGAGTTAGGGTTTGTGTACAAAAGGATTTGAATAAGAATGGATCATTAGAGGATTACACGGTTATGTTTAATTGAGTATTAGGGTATTTATACCCGGGTTACCGGGTTAGAATATGGTATCATGGGTTGGGTTTTTTAACCCATGGGTAAGTTAAATTGATATTATGGAGGCCATCTAGAGGTGCCACCTCAGCAATAGTTACTCTTTTATTATATATATAGATATAGATTCAAGTAGTTAATTAAAACTCTAATTAAATATATAAACTTTCACTTTCTTTCAACTTCATTTTAGGATTAAATTCCAACATAAATAATAGTCTACTCAGTGAAGGGATATGGTATCAATACTTCATAAATACCATATCAGCGCCTAGCTAAAACATACATTGTCTAGCGCCCATTAGAGAACAGACGCAGACCCGTCCGCCCGTTTTACGTCAGCAGAACGTCTAGCGTACATCCGCTCGTTTTACGTCAGCGGAACGTCTAGCGTACCTCAGCCCGTTTTACGTCAGCGGAACGTCTAGCGTACCTCAGCCCGTTTTACGTCAGCGGAACGTCTAGCGTACGTCCGCCTGTTTTACGTCAGCGGAACGTCTAGCGTCCATCCGCCCATTTTATGTCAGCGATATACCTGGCGTCCAACGAACGCCAGACGCAAGCTCACCAGCCCGTTTTACGGCGGCGGGCCCGGTATGCTTCAAAGGTTCTCAAACAAGTTAGACGAAGCTTCGCCAGCACGACTAGAAGATGCCTTCTGGGGCAGCCTCGAGGCACACACCTTTGCCCCAGACAACTGTTCCTGACGTAACAGGCTGCCCGTCATAGTTCTCGACCAATCAAAGACTGCTCCCAGTCTGACGCGCAGAAAGGACGACGACGTGGCAGCCTCCTAGCCAAGATATCTCTCTAACATAAGACTTTCTCAACTTGTCTCGGGTTTCAAGAAAGAAGATGATTACCCTCCGCCCTGGGTCTACCAGTAGGCGGACGCCACGTGTCCGCCACCCACCAGCGTCCACTCAGCGGACGTCACGTGTATTATCGTGAGGACGGTAACATCCCCCCTTTACCTTCTCTTTTTACCAATCCCACTTGCACCATTGGGCTTAGGGACTTGGGCCGGAAACTTAGAGACGCCTCTACCTGGGCCGGGCCCCATAAAGGGTAGAGGATGGGCCGAGAAAGTGTGACGTCAAGGTACTCCAAAAGGAGGAGGTCCTTCTCCTTTTGTTGGCATCCAAAATTCACTAATACTTTCACTCTAAAAGACTACGAACTCCTTCGTACCTTTTTCAACCCCTTGTTTATTATACTAACGTTTAGAGGCTCGGCTCTTCTGATCGGTAGTCTCTTAAACATCTTGGTCTTGTCCTTAGACCCACACGTTTTTATAGATACACTTCTTTATAAAACACCGTAGAATCACTACCAAGATTAGCGTCTATACGATAATCTGGGATACGTGTTTCTCCATTGGCGCCATTCATGGCCTTACCACAATCCTCTAAACAAAAGCTTTAACTAGCCAGTTCATTGATCTATATAGAAAAAAAATGACAACTTCACCTCAAAAAGTTCACACTCCTTCAGGGGCCGTCGAAGATATCACCGACGTTACCCCATGATCTCACCCAACATCCGGGGATCATGACGATGATCAACCAAACGCCGTCATCATCCCCAGAAACTTAGATTTCCAAAGCACTGAACCAGCACCTCCTACCCAGGAGGAAATAGACGCCCTAAACAAAGACTGGTATGAACACCGGAAACAATTCCTAGACGCTCAGCTTGAACGTCACCGACTCACCGGCAAAGCCATTATGGGGTCATCCTCCAAGCGACCCACTCGAACAGCAGTTGCTGTCCGTCATGGGGAAGGTCCAGGGCAACCCCCTGTGGACCAGGCCCGAGCAGAGCACAACCAGTTTGATGAAGAGGACTATGAAGAAAGCTCATGGGAGGATAATGCCTCCAGGGATTATCGTCACAGCCCGTACCACCGCCGGGAACGACTAAACAGGTACAACAACGATGCAACCACCAACCTGTCACTCCCTTATAGGCCAACGGCCTTTGCCGACAAATCCATGTTTACAAGGCGTATCTCTTAAGCGCCAATACCACCGAGGCAACATCTCCCGACCAACGTCAAGATTGTAACAGCGCGAAAATTTTTCCCCAAATTTTAATGTAAACGCCCCTATTTTCGTTACGTTTTATACAAACGTGCCTAAGTCTCCGTTATCCTAACTCATAATTTATATATATATATATATATATATATATATATATATATATATATATATATATATATATAAATGTTTATAATACTAACAATAATTCTGAATTTAGAAAATATTCATGGAAGTTTTATAAAGATTTCAAAAAAAAAATAACACAAATACAAACAAACCTATGATTTACCAAGCAATTTTGAGGATAAAATTATTTTTAAGGGGGTAATATTGTAACAACTCGAATTTTTAGTTGAATAATTTTTGTTAAGCTTAATGAAAATATAGCATATATTTTATGAGATAATTTTTTTATAAAAGTTTTATATTGTGGAAATTATTAGTAGCAAACTTTCATCATTGTGTAAACCGAAAACATTTAATGCAAATTTAATATCTTTTAATGGGATTTTTAACTCTATAATAATGGTATGATTAATATGGAATGATAGAATGTTATAGTTGACCATGCTTCATATGAATTATTGAATTCCCTTACGTCTATCCCGCTATTCCGTATTAAATATTTTGACAATTGCCCAAACTTTTACCAATAGTTGTTTTGGAAATTCAACTAATGTTGTTTCCTCTAACTATAAATACCCGGATTAAACTAACGTTTAGAGACACAATCCACCTTTTAGTCCCTCCCGTGTATTATCTATTGTTTGTTTTTTTTTTTTTTTTTTTTTTTTTCCGACCATCGCAATGCTGAGCGTTCAGTTTTGGGCAAACATTTCGTCTTCTTTCAACGAACCTTTGCAGATTTATGAGGTAATGTTTATGTCTCTTGTACGATTTATTGTTCTTGAATTCGACGGCTAAGAATACAAAGCCGAACTAATAATCTAAAACTCAGTTTTATGGTCACCGAATCTAGTAATCGGAGAACGTGACCAACTTTCTATTGTATTCTGATGGTTTCTTTCTAATCAGCTAACCACTTCTTTGGTCTGGATTTAATGTAGTCTCAATATATTGTACCTTAAAATATTTTTTTTTTTTTTTTTTTTTTTAAACTTGATTTATTATTAACTTTATGATCCTTAAACCAGATTTATAATATGAGACAGAAGATTTATACTTTCATCATAATTCTACGTCTTTTCGTTACAAGTTACAACTGAATCCACGCTTTGATTTATTTATTTATTTTACAAAAGAAGCCTTATAAATTATAACATGTAGATCTAGATGAAATGAATTATTTTAAGTAAACTGTTAGTTTCTATTGAAAACTTTGACACTTTAATACCTTGTAAATTTTAATTTTTGAATAAATTTTATGCATTATCGTTATATGAATGTGGTTTTGTGAAGGTAAATTCATAAGTGTAACTTTTGAATTATGAATATGATCAGGATCTTATCTTGATTAAAACAATAATGTGTTAACTGACGTAAGGTATTAGTTCATGAAAACGAATCCGAATTTCGAAGACACATATAATACCACGATAATGATCCATGACATTAGTTTCGAATATATATATATATATATTTAGGTTGTCATGAGTTTCGAGGGGATGTTAAAGTTTTCTTTTGCCAAGTTGGGTCCACGCAATTAAGGATGATTCCTTGAGATTTCTTGCTTGCATTGACTACTTTTTGGTGTGACTAACTACTAAACAAGGTGAGTTTTACATAGCCCCTTTTCTATTTATCACCATTTTTGGGGTGAAACATGTTTATAACATCATCATTGCAATTCAATCATCAATGTGTCTATGTGTTTTCTATGTTGCATTATGTCTTGAGCATGATTAGAGTAAGCACCATTCTAGCATAATCATTAACATTGATCAGCCGGCGGTATACATTGATAGATCTATTGGACTGACAATCCCACCCGGATACGTGCCTCCTACAAAGGTTACGTGGGTGTTTGTTATCGTATAACATATTGGACCATGAGCGTATGGTATGTATCATTTTATAACAGTCATCAGGGTTGATTATGCACTCGATTTATTTCTAGTATGTTCTCACATATGGACTAGATTGACATGACACATGAATTGCATAACATTTTATTCATTTATCATCAAAAACCTATGTAATTCTCACCAACTTTTGTTGACCCAAAATATTTTCAAACTTAACATGTTTCAGGATATAGCTTGCTTGAAGATTAGAGTTAATGCTTGAAGATGTGTATCTAGTATTTTTCATTTTGATGTACAAATTCTTTTAGAACAATTGTATGTAATTTATGTAATCAATTAATGAAATTTATTATTTACCATGAGCTACTGAACAATCGTTAATACGTGACATCCCGATGTTTCCGCCATCGGTTGGGGTGTTACAAAGATATACGACGGTCTCTCAGACCCCGATGACCACCTCGGCATTTGCAATCAGGCTGGGGCCGTCATCGGGTGGACCCTACCTGTCTGGTGCCACATGTTTGCCCAGACACTATCAGGAGCAGCCAGGGTATGGTTCGACAACCTCCCCATAGGAAGCATCGATAGCTACAAACAGCTGATCGATAAATTTTCACTCCACTTCAGCCAATAACGTCGCCACAAGCGCGACAAAAGTCAAATCTCTCTATGCAAACGCAAATATACCAAACCACTCGAAGACTTCATCGTGCGGTTAAACAAAGAAGTACTACAACTTGGAACGGGGGACGAGGAAACTCGAACCTCTTTCCTGGCCAACGTCAACGACGACGGCCTATAACACTCTCTAAGGGAAGGACGGCGTCCCAGACTCCTGGGAAGAAGTTGTCCGCATCTCCAAACTGTATACAGGCAACCGCAGCCGCAACAACAACCAATCTTCCGTCTGGAGCCGTATTTCAAGTTCCACCGACGAAGGGCGATACTCAACTTTTGGCGATGTCAGAAATATCATCAGTAATAAACAAACGCGAGACCACCGCAACAGCGGCCGCTGGAACCAACACTGGACTCCCCTTACCAAAATGCCATTCCAGGTACTATCTCAAGTCCTTTCAACGGGAGAGGTAGCGTTTAAACTCCCAAAACCCATGGGAAATAAACGCAAGAATGTAGACACCACAAGATTCTGTGACTTCCACAAATACGTGGTCACGACACCGATAATTGCTACAGCCTCAAAATGGAAATAGAGGCGGCCCTCCGCTCCGGAAAGTTGGCCAACTTGGTCAAGAACTTCCGAGCCGGTGCACGCCAGCAGGACGAACCGGTTAAAGCCATAAAGGACATAAAAACACATCATGTCCGTGGCGCCTACAACCACTAATGCAACATGACGCGTAACACTAAGCGCAAGACAAATATCGCCGACCTGGAAAGCACGTCGCAGCGATCAGAGGCTACGACGTCACAAAACTTGAAAGAGGCCCAGGTCATCCTCCCAATAATTCCAGGAGGCGCAAGCTCAACAATCACACTTACCATCACAACACTGTTCGGGCACTATCACACATAAAAAATGATGTGCGATAGCGGAAGCAGCTTCGACATCATGTACCAACAGTGCTTCGACCGGCTCGATGATGAAGACAAAGCGCGCCTGCAACCAGACGCACCCATTGCAGGCTTCTTCAACGAAGTTATTCACCCCATCGGAAAGTTTGAATTTACAGTCAAACTTGACGATGGGATCCATACTCGCTCTGAGGTTTGCACGTTCCATGTCATTCGAGCAAACTCCTCATATGACATCTTGCTCGGAAGACAAGGCCTTGCAAACTTCAACAGCACCGCGTCAACTCCCCACCAAATCATGGGTTTTCCGACAAACACTGAGCCAGCGGATGCCACTCCTTCAATAACGCCAGCCGCTGCAAAAGATGAAGAATGGGTCCTCAACCCCGCCTTCCCTGAACAAACCATCACCTTGGGGTCGACTCTGTCCCCTCAGGTACACATACACCTGAAATAACTGCTGGTTGCAAACAAAGACATCTTTGCCTGGCAGTCATCTGACATGATCGGCGTCCCAAGACACATCACCGAGCACCGCCTGAACACATATAAAGACGCTCGCCTGGTCGCACAGAAAAAAACGCCCCTTGGGCCCCGATAGAGTCAAAGCCATGAACGAGCAGGTCGACGACCTACTCGAAGCAGGCATCATTCGAAGGTGCAACCACCAAACATGGGTAGCCAACCCCGTCATGGTCCTAAAAAAGAACGGGTCATGACGCATGTGTGTCGACTACAAGGACCTCAACAAAGCATGCCCAAAGGACCACTACCCCTTACTAGAAATCGACCTGGAGGTAGACTCTCTGGCACCATTTAAATACAAATGTTTCCTCGATGCTTACCGAGGATATCACCAAATACAAATGGCCTATGAAGACGAAGACAGAACTGCCTTCATAACAGACAAAGGGGTTTAGTGCTACACCAAAATGCCCGTTGGCCTAAAGAATGCAGGCGCAACCTATCAACGCCTGATGGATCACGCCTTCATCAACCAGATCGGCCTCAACCTTGAGGTTCACGTCGACGACCTGGTTATAAAAAGCACACAAGAAAACACCATGCTACTGGATATCCAATGCACCTTCGAACCGCTGCGAGACATCAAAATGAAACTCAATCTGGGCAAGTGCTCCTTCGGAGCCGAAGAAGGGAAATTTCTAGGCGTCATTGTCACCAATGGCGGCTTCAAACCAAACCCGGAGAAAGTTCGGGCCATCCAGCGTATGCCATCACTCAACTCAATCAAGGATGTGCAGACACTCATGGGGCGCCTAGTCGCCCTCAACCGATTTTTATCAAACTACGCATCCAAGTCTTTTCCTTTTGTTCATACACTTCGCAATATACTGAAAAAGACATAATTCCGCTGGACTCCAAAAGCGGAAGTGGCTTTCCGTGAAATGAAACAATGTTTGACTTACTTGCCAACTTTAACACCTCCCCTGCTAGAAGAACCATTGACACTATACCTATCCGCATCAGAAACGGTGATAGGCGCAATACTTCTGGTAGAACGCAACAAAGTTCAAACCCCAATCTACTACATCAGTTGTACTTTGGCAGACGCGAAAACCAGATACTCTACAATGGAAAAACTGGTCCTAGCACTTGTACACGCATCAAGATTTCTACGACGTTACTTTCAAGGACACCCAATCAACGTCCTAATAGACTACAGAATTAACACCGTGCTCTCAAAACCGGAACTTTCCGGCCGCCTACAAAAATGGGCGATCGAACTAGGCGCGCACACCATCATATACAAACCAAGACCGGCGATCAAAGGGCAGGTTCTCGCAGACTTCATCACTGAAATCCCAACAGAAAAAAATACAAGAGTTCCAAAGCGAACAAGATCCGAAACCCGTCCCAGATTCCCGCGTCACATGGTCACTATTCACGGACGGAGCTTCTAAGATCAAGGCGCCGACGCAGGTTTACGACTTGTCAGCCCTGACAACACAGAATTCACGTACATCGTCCGCCTTGAGTTCCCAAGCACGAACAACGAAGCAGAATACGAAGCAGTCCTCACAGGACTGCGCTTGGCAGACAAAATGGGCGCAAAACACCTCAACAACCATGTCGATTCAATGCTCATAGAAGGTCACATGAACGGCGTCTACGACGCTAAAGACCCGGTCATGGCGCAATAAGTCGACCAAGCCAAACTTCTCACAAAGAAATTCACAACTTGCAGCATCGTCCACATCAACCACAGCGGTAACAAGGAAGCGGACGCCCTCAGCAAAATGGCATCCACAGCTTGGCCGCATATGGCCAAAGAGGTACGCAGCGAAACTCTGACTCAACCATCAGTACCACTTAGACAGGTCAATGTAACACAGATAGGAGCCGGGTCATGGATGACCCGTATCCAGGCATACCTAGCAACGGGCAACCTATCGCCCCAAAAAGCGGAAGCCCAAAAGATCCAATACAAGTCCGAGCATTATCAACTTATGAATGGTGTTTTGTACCAACGCTCCTACTTAGGCCCTCATCTAAGATGTGTGGACTCTGCAAATGTCGCATCCCTCATCAAGGAAATCCATGAAGGCATATGCGGCATACATGCAGGCCCAAGAATGGTCTCAAAATCATGAATGCCGGATACTACTGGCCAGGAATGCACCAGGACACCGTCAAAACCTTGCGCACCTGCTTCAACTATCAGCAGCACGCACCCAACACCTTGCGTCCAAAAAACGACCTGGTCCTAGTTACGGTGGCCTGGCCATTCCAAAAATGGGCCACGACCTTGTCGGCCCATTCCCAATGGCCCCCGGCAAAGTACAATACCTAATCGTCGCCGTCGACTATTTCACAAAATGGGTTGAAGCCAAGCCTTTAGCAACAATCAACACCGAACACGTCAAAAAATTCATCTGGGAATTTATCATCTGCCGCTTCGGGTTACCCATGGAAATCGTCACGGATAACGGCACCCAGTTCGCCGACAACAAAATCAAGACGTGGTTAACACAAATGGGCGTCAACCAGATCTTCACATCCGTCGCACACCCCGAAGAAAACGGACAAGTAGAACGCATCAATAGATCACTGGTCGAAGGAATCAAAACACGCTTAGGCTCAAAACGAACAAGTTGGGTTGATGAGCTCCCGCGCGTGTTATGGGCGCACCGCACCCTCACAAAGACCAGCACGGGTGAAACACCGCTCAGCCTAACTTACGTCTCTGAAGCCGTAATTCCCGCCGAGATAAGCTTTCCATCGCCAAGGGTCCTCAACGTAGCACAAAAAGACAACGACAAAGAACTGCGCCTCAACTTAGATATCTTAGACGAAAGACGTGAAACAATTTCTATACGAGAGGCAAAGTACAAGAAACAACTGGAGCGCTACTACAACTCCAAAGTTAAAGCCTGCGCATTCGACATCGGGGACTACGTCCTAAGGGACAATCACGCGTCTCATTTCGAGCGCCCGGGAAAATTAGCACCCAACTGGGAAGGACCTTACAAGGTTCAACAAGTAATGGGAAAAGGGGCATACGCACTAGAGAGACTCAACGGCATGCCCATACCCAGATCATGGAATGTAGCACAACTGCGTCCCTGTTATTTATAAAAACTTCTCATGTTTTCGTCCAACCACACGACTTCTCCATGTTAGAAGCAGTACGACCGCCCCATATGAAGTTAATTAACCCTTCATATCGGAAGCCCGCTTGCCTTCTAAAAAGTATGAGTTCATCATATCAGACGCAACACAGCCGCCCAATATGAAGTTAATTAACCCTTCATATCGGACGCCCGCTTGCCCTCTAAAAAGCATGAGTTCTATATGTTAGATGCAACATGACCGTCCTATACGAAGTTAATCAACTCTTCATATCAGATGCCCACTTACCTTCTAGAAAACAAGAAATCCATGTCAAACACAATAAGAAGTCTAAAAGCACAAAATTCAACACAAGGATGAGCAAACAACAAAAGCTTCATTCAAACCAAAGGTATATTTACAAACGGTTTCAAAATGATTACAACCATACAAAGCCTACTGAGGAGGCTCATGCGCCGTCCCCGAGCTGCCCAACCTGCCAGCCTTAGCAGCCTCTTGTTCAGCTCTCCCGCCCCCGATGCGGTCAGACTCCTGCACCCACTGCCTGAACCGGCCAATGGGATCTTCATCCGCCAAACATTTCCCGACTGTCTGCAAGACTGGGAATTGCATCTGCTCCAACATCTTCAGTTGATCCATCAGTACGTCCTTTGTATTAATGTATTGAAAAGGCTCAGCTTCAACAGGAGCTCCATCTTTTGCTGCCAGGTACCCTTCTAACCAACCTGCGCACAAACTAGCAATGCACGCAGACTCCACTATATTCACCACTTGATTACCCATCTTCGGCTCATTCCAACACCGATTAATGATCTGGAAATAAAAAGAAAGGTATGAGATAAACAAACTTCAAAGAAATACAACCAATAAAGATAGAAGACTTACCGCGGCCATGCCATCAGACATCATCCATAAGGCCTTCTCATCAGAAGCCTTCTTCACCTCCAACAAAGCGGCTTCCTCGATAGACCAAGCCTCTTTCTCCTTCAAAAGGGCACCAATCTGCCCTTCCAACTCGGACACATGAACAGTTACCCGCACCACATCATCATCCTTAACCTTCAAGTCAGTAAGGGCGATGGCATACTTCGAAGACATCTCCTCCAACTCCTTCACCTTGGCTGCCTCAACCTTTTTCTGCTCAGCCAAGGCAAGCTCAGCTTCCTGCACCGCCAGACGGCGGCGCTCAAGCTCCTTATCTACGGGCGCAGTAGACTGCTCCCAGGCCTTTTGCTTCACAGCTGTGTCCATATCCTTCTGACGCACAAACAACTCCAACTTCCGGATTTGGTCCACCAGCCGCATCCTAGCGGTCTTAAACACTTCCTTCTCCCGAGCCAGACGCCCCGCTTCGTGCGACACGGTCGTCTGCTCATCCACAAATCCGTCCTCCGCCCGGCGGATGCCATACAAGTTTCCCAACGCGTGTGTCACGTTCGAGCACAGCTCGGACAGAAGAGTGCCTCGATCCTGACCGCGCTGATGGATACGTTATGTCGACGGCAGTGCAAAGTCAACAAATTCCTCAGCCACGAAGGGACTGAGGAATCGACTAGTTTCAGTAATACGCCACTTGAGCGTATACACTAGAGCATCAAGTTTAAAGGTGGTGCCACTAGTAGAAGCCCTACCACCTTCACCGTTTTTCAAAAACGGCCCCTCACCGCCACCACCTCCGGCCAAGTCCAACGGAGCCTCTGAGCTCTCCAGGTCAACAAACACTGGCTCCGTTGGCACCCCCATGCCTTGACCACCAGACGCAAGGGCCTGCTCTTTCTTTATCGCCGCAAGGGCGTCATGTTGTTTCAAGAGCTCAAGACGGCGACGATCTGCTTCCTCTCTCTCCTTCGCTACAAGGGCGACCATACGGGCGTCCTCGACCTGCTTTCGCTGAAGCTCGGCCTCAAGGGCACGCGCTTCTTCTTCCTTTTTCTTCAAAGCGGCCTCTGCAGCACGCTTTTCCTCTTCCAGCTTCTGCGCAGCCTCAGCCTTGCTCCTCTCTTCATCTTGTAGTTTCTTCTTCCTTTCTTCTTGAAGTTGTTTTATAGAAGGAGGAACGGAGCCTACAAACAAATACACTGCGTTCAAACACTCTACAAATACAGTACGAAGAATTAAAGACACTACAAACACTTACCAGCGATCTTCCTCAAAGCCTTCTGATAAAAAGGCTAACAAGCAGGCGGCGGGTCAAGCTCCAAACCCTCAGGTGGATCCACCGCACCACCACCCATCGCCGCCCTCTTTAGAGACGAACCTTCAGGTTCATCCTGTTGCACAGTCTCAGGAAACTTGCGCTTATGAACTACAGCAAAATAACAAACTCAGTTTAGAAGACAAAAGCAACAGAAACAAACATACAGAACATGTTAAGTACTTGCCTTCATCAGTCGCTCCTTCAACAGTACCGGTCCCGCTACTCAAACCTCCACCCTGGGGCGCCGTCGCAGATGCGCTAGATCCACCACCTACAGAGCGACGCGCACGAGAGATTAGATTAGATGATGATCCACTAGACTCATCATCAGACAGAAAAACATAATCAACCCCCGCCACCGTGCGCACGGACAACGGCTCGGGGTTGATAAGGAAACCAATTTCAAGATTGTGAGGCGCACCTTCCATCTGCGCCGGGAAGAGAAAATTAACCTTCAGCTGCTCAAGGGCCAACACCCATCCCTCAGGAACCGCAATATAAGTCGTGCGACACCCACGCGCAGCAAATACCTCAAACAAATGCTCACCTACAATCAGAGACGCATACGTCAATGCACACGGAGAGCGACATAAACAAAAAAAAAATGAAACAAACTTACCTTCAACTGATAGTGGCCAATCATTTCCAACACGAACTATGTCGTACCCTTCCTAACCCTTATGCGGTTAATTCTCAACAGGCGAAGGATGCCCTCATCCAACTTCTCTAAATCATCCAAACGGGTTTTGATGAGTAGACAACGCCTGGAACCACTCCTCTTCTTGGAAGTCCTTCATCACTTCAAAAGATGGTGGCTTCTGGCCAGCACGAAGCTCTAACCACGCCATCTCAGCACGTATCACCTCCTTCTTCACGAAGAAGAAACATCTCTTCCAGTCTCGAAGAGTTTTCGGCTAGCTCTTCAGAATTATCAAACTTACGCCTTCGATCTTTCGGTGAAGGATACCCAAACCGACTCTTTAACTTCAATCTTGTAAAACACGTTGAAGTGATCAAACTCTGGCTCCCTCCTCAACGAACGACATGTGGCTTCAAAATGCATAACTCTCATCACCCCAAGGGGCTCATCTGAGAGATATGGACGACGTACCTTTGTAAAATGTAGATACACGAAATTGCGACTAATGCTATTGAATTGCAAATCTTATTATGTTTTGATGTAGTCGGACGGTCGAAGGTGGAAAACGTATGGTCGAAGGTAGAATTGATTGGTCGAAGGAGGCTCTGGGAGGTCGAATGAAGATCGATTTATATATATGTCCGGATTTGCCCACCTTAAATGGTCGAACCTGCACATTCGACCAAGTCAATTGGGCGAATGTGCAGGTCTATATAAGGCTGAATCATTTTTTGAATGAAAATTTTTTGGTCATTTTGTTTCCCTCTCAGAGTGTGTTTCTCCCTAGGGTATCTGTCAAGTCTGTAACTGATTTATAACAATGTAAACAAGCTTTTAAAGTGATTAATGATTATGTTAATGAATGAAATGAATGTGTTTATGATGATTTGTGTGTTTTGTTAGTTTTATTATCATTTCGTGATCAATTCAGGGATTCCGCACCTGAATTGAACTTGTTTGATCATATTCTTTGTTTGAATAGCCGATCCTATACGCATACACAGTGGTATCAGAGCCATAAGGATCAAACAACCACAAATTGATAATATTTCAGTTGATTTGGATCCAATTTTGATCAAAACTTTTCTATTTTTCATTGAACATTTGAATTTGGTGATAATTGATTGATTTAAACTTGTTTTCATGGATAAAATTCAAAATTGTCTTTGTTAAACTTGATCCAAATCCAATCCAAAGCAAAACCTGCATAAGATCATAAAATTTCATCAACATTTGAAAATTTTGGATCAAAATAACTGATTTTCAAAGATAACCGTTTTTCAAAATGAAAGGGTCGAACCTAGGGAGATTTGGTCGAGAGTGGAGTTTTTAGGTCAAACCAGGGAGTTTTTGGTCGAACGTGGAGTGTTATTTGGACGAACCTAGAAATTTTTAGTGTGTTATTGTTCATTCGACCATTAGTTGTACATTCGACCAATCGGGTGGTTGAAAGTGGGTTAACTTGGTCGAAAGTGAAACAAGTGTTTGTTATTTTCCATATTCGAGTCTTTAGAAACGGTCGAACCTGAACTAATTTCTACATTCGACCACACGACATTTGAAAAGGGTCAAACGTAGAAACTGTTGTTAAAATTTTCTAATCGTTTCGTGTTTTATCATTTTCAGAACGATATGTGGAACTTTCCTGCAACACCATGACCTAATACAACACCACAGCAGCAGACAACTATGGATCCTTGGTCGGTAGTTGCTCAGAAGACTAGTCAACCATCTCAACCGATTAACTATTTGGCGATGACTAGTTCGATGCCCCAACAAGTTGCACAACCACAACCACAACCTATGGCTGATTACTGGGGAGTTGCAGCAGCGGCGGTACACTCTCAGACTACTAATGCGATTTCGACACTTATTCAAGACTTATCTTCGGGTAGTGGAAGCCGTCCACCAAAGTTGATGGAAATGGTAGACTATAACCAATGGAAGACCAAGTTCAAGATTCATCTAGAGGGAATGTGATTAGAAGGAACAAAAGCTTGGCAAATGATTGCTAAGGGGTATGTTGCTCCGGTTTTGGAGAACACAGGTGAGCCGATTCCATTAGAGAGTCTTGCTAAAGACGAGAAGAAGAAGCTTGCGGTGGAAAAGAAGGCGTTTTCCCAATTATCCCAGGCCATTAACACTGATCTCTTACATCAGTTTGGGTCATGTACCACTTCTAAACAATTATGGGATATCTTAAGGAATTGTCACGATGGGAATGAAAAGACGAGGAAGCTTAGAATGGAGGAGTTAAGAAAAGAGTTTGAGAACTTCAGCTATATGGGAAATGAGACGCTGAAGGAGTTGATTCCGAGGTACTGTCACTTATTGACTGAACTTTCAAGTTATGAGATCAATATACCGATGTCTGAGCTGGTGGACAAGTTTGCTGATGCATTGCCACCATACTGGAATCAACACATCGAGGTTCTCAAGGAGAAAGATGCGTACCAATACTGGACCATCAATGAGTTTATTCAGAAGCTTGAGAATAAAGAGATGGAAGAAAAGAGGAAGGCGAAAAGAGCACAAGTTCCTCAGAATCCAGAGTTATACCATGGCGGTACATCTTCATCTCTAGCTAGTTCAAGTTCTAGTACTACTGTTGCTCCACACATTGCTTGTGTTTCAAACCATCTTGAACCAACCAGAACTCCTATAAACTATCTTGCTCAAACCTCATCTTATACGCCACCATCATACCCTACTACTTACATCCCACCATTTTCACAGATGCAACAAGATGCATGCTATTCTGCAAATATAAACCAACCTCAACAACAATCCTACATTCCTCAAATGAATCAAACCCAAATGAACCCAAGTCAATCTAATTAGAGCCCAATTGTGCTGGAAACCTCAAACTTGAACAATGTTACTGTTGAAGTTGCACAGCAACATGTAGCATTGGTTTCTGCTATGGCCGCTTCTTATAACGGGTTAGTTGCTAGTCAAATTGGTAACAACAATCTAACCAGTGAAGACTATGCGCAAATTGACAAAGAGGAGATGGAGCTCTTTGACATCCAGTGGCCGTTTGCTAGTGTTATGAGGAGAGCGACTGAGTTCATCGAGAAGACGGGCAGAACTGATCTTTCTACTTCTCCAAACACCACATATGGCTTCAACAAAGCCAAAGTGACATGTTTTAACTATGGTGGGAAAGGTCACTTCAAGAGAGAATGCACACAGCCAGCATAGCAGGGGAACATGAATCCTTTCAACACCAACTACCAGAACCGTCAAAATCAGGTATCATATCAAAGTCAAAACAACTCCAATTTTCAACCACGAAACAATTACCAAAACCGCCAAAACACCTCACCAAACAATACTGTTAGACAAACCACTACACAAAACCAGAACCAAAATCAAACACCACACAATCCAACCAGAACTATCATTCCTATTTCTACACCAAACAGCCAAACCCAACCCAACCAGATAACCAGAACCAGGCTTTGGTGATCCAGAAAGATGAGGGATTTGATTGGACTGGTATGCAACTCGGTGTTGAGGAGATTACTGCTGGAAATGTGGCGTGTGTTGCCCAGAAGATGGATTTGGATGAGCCTGTATCTGTTGAAGATGTTTTCGTGACTGAGAAAATGTCTGAGGTGAAGATTGAAGAGTTGAGTGAAGAAAGTGATGTTTGTGTTGAGAAGAAGTCGAGATTGATTCTTGACTCTGTTACTGATGTTCCTGAACAGTGTGATTCAGCTTATTCTGATACAGAGAGCGATTCTGATTCTGAAACTAGCGTTAACTCACTAGATGAAGATATTGATCAACTTCTTGCCGAAGCTGATTTTCTGATGACGCGCAAATCGTGCATAGTGGATGCTTCTTTTACCAGAATCGACTATTCTAAATTCTTTGCTGGAAAGGAAGCACACTTTGCATTGATGGCGATGACTGAGCCTCCAAAGCAGGTAAGTTCTGAATCTAATTTAGATATGAATAGTAAGAGATATTGTGGTGCATGTGATAGATTGACAGAGGATAATAAGCAACTCAGGGTTCAGCTTGAGAGTGCTAAGATCAACTGTCAATCGTATCAAAAAGAAGCACGAGAATTCAATAAGGTGCTTGATGGTTACAAGAAAGACATTTCAGATCTTAAAAAGACTTTATCTTTGAAACAATTAGCCATTAACAATTATATCAATGAATACAAAACTTGAAATGGCTACCATCAAGTGCTTTGCTGAGAAAGTCAACAAAAAGCTTGAAAGCTATAAGCACATTGCATATGTTGTTGACCATATCATTGAGGAGCCTTCACAGTCAAGTAGTGCAAACTACAAGGCAGACCCATCTCCAGTGTTATTTGAAAACCATACTTTGCACTCAATAACACCGGAGAGCTCAGTTAAGTCTGACTCTACATTGGATGATGAGTCTAACACCTCCAGTGTGGAAGACTCTAATTCTGATGTTAGACCTATTCTGGGACTAAATGATGAAGGTGTGATTGTTGTAACTGATGATTCCGATTCTGAGGATGACAAATCTGAGAAGGTGTGTGATATTCCTGCTGAAAATCACATTATTACAAACGAACCAGTGTCACCATCTCAGATTATGCATCCAATGGCTAACGCTCATCGGCTAAATCAATCAGTTAAGCATGTTAAGAAAAATGAACAATGTGACAAACCCGTCAAAGTTTTCAATCGGATGGAAGGATCCGATAAGATAATTTCTGACGAGGAATATCCAATCAAATTTGCCAACTATTCCAAGATTGAGAAAATTTGGCAAGAGAATACCATTTGGTTCCCAAAACATGAGCGAACAAATGATGTACCTTCAGAGGTTTTAAAGAAAATCTATTTGGATGCTCCAAAAGAACCAAAGGTTCATGTCACAGAGTTTATCAAGCCAAAGGAGAAGGCTAATAGTTTTCTTGAGCCGACTTACTCCAAGGACCCAACTCCTCAGAGTCTTAGAGGAAGGTGTGTGGATGATCAATATCCTATCACTACATATGCTAAGTCGAATGCCAAGAACAACTTTGAGGAATATCGTGCGTGTTATAAATGCGGGGAGAGAGGGCATTTACTTGCTCACTGCCCGTATGTTAGGCACAAAAGGCACGAAGTTGAAGTAAAGCAGAAATACCAGAGTCCAGTCGATAATCATTGTTATCCACAAAGACGATTTGTTCCTCAACCAGCACCATTTTATAACCAAAGAAGATATTTTCAAAAGAGGGAAAATCGTCAGATGAAATATAACCATCGTAACCGGATAGCCATGGAAAAACCTCTTAAGAAACCTGTAGTGAACACAACTGTTGACAAGCAAAAGGTGCATGTAAAACCTGCCGTCAAACCAACAGTTGGACTTGTCTCTGTTAAATCAGAGAAGGCAACCAAGAAAGTTTCCTTTAAAGACGAAGTAAAGAAACTGGTTGAGACCCCAAAATCTCAGATCCGGATCTTGAAACGTTCGGAACAGTATTGGTCACCAAAGGTTTCTCAAGGTGCTTCATCTTCACAAGTGAACGAGAAATCTGAAACTGAAAAGGATTTAATTGATCAGAAAAAGATCAATTCAAATCAAGTTGTTTGTGAAAAAGAATCTTTGAAACTCAATGTTCAAAGACCCAAGACCAAGTAGGCTTGGGTCCCCCAAAAAATCTAATCTTTTTACTTGATATGTGCAGGGAGCTTCAGCTGGCCCTGTGAGCAGTCTTTGGATTGTTGACAGTGGAGCTTCTGGTCACATGACAGGGGATTTATCGCTACTGTTTGACATAAGAAATATCAATGGCGGATACGTAGCGTTTGCTGGGAATAAAGGAGGATACATTACTATGGAAGGTAGTGTGAGCAATGGGATCGTGAGTTTTGAGAAGATTTCGTACGTGAAGCAAATTGATTATAATTTGCTCCATGTCAGTCAGATCTAAGATAAACTGTTTTCGGTATTCTTTGATGACAAATCTTGCTACATACTCAAGCCAGGATTCGTTTTACCAAAAGAGTGGGTTATGCTAAAAGCACCAAGAGTGAACAATTTGTACATTCTTGACATGTCAAAAGCTATGACTACACAAGGCCAAGTCACGTGTTTCCTCTCCAAGGCTACTGAAAAAGAATCAATCATGTGGCATAGGAGGATGGAACACATTCACCTTAGAAAGATGAATTATCTGGTGAAGAATGAACTTGTCGAAGGCGTGAATGTTAAACATTTTCATTTGAATGACAAGTGTGTTAGTTGCAAGAAAGGAAAGCAGGACAAGCAATCCCATAAACCAAAGAAAATCAATTCAGTTGAACTACCACTTGAGCGTTTACACATGGATCTGTTCGGACCGGTCAAGCTTAAAAGTCATGCTGGTGAATTGTACTGTCTTGTGGTTACAGATGACTATTCAAGATTTTCATGGGTTATGTGCTTGCATCATAAGAGCGACACATTTAATAATCTGAAGGTTCTGTTCACTCGATTGGAAAATATCTATGTTCTGAAGATCAAGAGAATTAGGAGTGATAATGGGACGGAGTTCAAGAACGCACAAATGGATGCTCTTTGTGAAGACAAAGGAATTCATCATGAATACAGTGCTCCATATACCCCTCAACAGAACGGTGTCGCAGAACGCAAAAACAAGACTCTAATTTAAGCGGCAAGAACAATGCTTGTTGATTCCAATCTTCCAGTAATGTTCTGGAATGAAGCAATTTACGCAGCTTGTTATACTCTCAATCGTGTTTTAACGGTGAAGAAGTTTGGAAAAACTTCTTATGAGCTATTGAATCGACGAAAGCCAAACTTAAAGTATCTAGAACCGTTTGGAGCCCTGGGTACAATGCTTAATCCATCTGAGAAGTTCGCACCAAAGGCTGAAGAAGGATTCTTTGTTGCATATGCAACCCCGCTCAAATGGGTATTCAACAAACGAACTCGTCAGGTAGAGGAGTGGGCTAACGTTGAAGTTCAGCGGTATACTCAGAATGTACAGGGTAGCGGTCCAGATTGGATGTTTGATTACAAGGATTTCTTTTAATCATTCAATCTAGATAGCTTGGTTGAAGAGGCTGTATTACGATTATATTACGAGTGTGAAAACGCAGTGACATCACCGTTGGTGCGTCCGATCACCGTAAACCCCCAAACAGCTTCTAATGATACCAATGCTCCTGCAGCTAAAGAAGAGGTATTTCAGGAAGCTTCCACAACTCTCAGACGGGAGTGCAAGTACCTGATTATCCGGAATCTTGGATACATCGGTGCAAGTGAAGCTGTTCTAGATATTGTTACAGAGACACCTCCAGTGAGCCCAAATCCAAATGGTGCTTCATCATCAAACTTGGGTAATGATCTGGATTCGACAGAGAAATTGATTACTCAGACGGGAGTGCAAGTACCTGATTATCCGGAATCTTGGATACATCGGATTCACCCGCTCGAGCAGGTTATTGGTGATCCTGGTAGCAGTGTGATGACGAGAGGTCAATTGAGGAATGCTAACTCACAAGAAAACCTTGGCGCTCTTGCTTTATATGCCAAAATTCAAAAATCAGGTTTTCAAAATGACTGGTCGTTTGCTTGTTATGTTTCGCAGGTTGAGCCGCGAACATACAAGGATGCCCTTTTGGATGACACTTGGGTAGAGGCTATGCAAGAGGAGTTATTACAATTTCAAAAACTGAGAGTGTGGACACTGACAGATTTACCTCCAGGACGGAAAAAGATAAGAACTAAATGGGTGTTTAAATGTAAGAAGGATGACAGAGGAGTAGTGTTAGGAACAAAGCTCGATTTGTCGTAGAAGGATTTCATCAAGTGGAAGGAATCGATTATAATGAGATTTATGCACCGGTTGCACGCTTAGAAGCTATCCACATGTTTCTGGTGTTTGCATCTTACAAGAAATTCAAGGTGTATCAAATGGACGTTAAAAGCGCGTTTCTTTATGGTGTGGTCAAGGAAGAAGTTTACGTAGGTCAACCACCAGGCTTTGAGGATCCTATTCACCGGGATAAGGTCTACGTTCTAAACAAAGCTCTCTATGGGTTGCACCAGGCTCCAAGGCAATGGTATGAGGAGTTGAGCACGTATCTTCTATCCAAAGAATTTAAACGAGATTTGGTAGATTGCACATTGTTCACAAAACGAATAGGAGATGACTTGCTTCTAGTGCAAATTTATGTTGATTACATTATTTTTAGTTCTACTAATGAACTTTTATGCAGAGAATTCGAAAAGGTTATGCAGGAAAAGTTCGAAATGAGTGCGATGGGAGAGATGCAGTTTTTCCTAGGCTTGCAGGTGGATCAAAGACCAACGGGGATCTTTATTCACCAGACCAAATACGTTTCTGAAGTCTTGAGTCGTTACCAGATGGATGATTCAAAGCCGAAGGATACCCCGATACAACCTAATCACGGGATTGGTGTTGACGCTAAGGGGGAGCTAACTGATCCTTTTACATACAAAGCAATCGTCGGATCTCTGATGTACCTCACCGCATCCAGATCAGACATAATGTTCGCCACATGTCTTTGTGCACGTTATCAATCGAAGCCGAAACAGAGTCATCTTGCAGCTGTCAAACGTATCCTTAGATATCTGAAGGGTTTTCCGTCAAGAGGACTATGGTACCCTAATGATGATAATTTTGACCTAATTGCTTTTAGTGATGCAGATTGGGGAGGCTGTGACAAAGACAGCAAATCCACAACAGCTGGATGCCAATTTATGGGGAGCAGGCTCATGACCTGGCAATGCAAGAAACAAACTGTAGTCGCCTTATCCACATGTGAAGCAGAATACGTCTCAGCATCAAGCTGCTGCTCACGAGTTCTCTGAATACAACAACAGATGGTGGACTACGGTTTGCAATTTCTTAAAACCCCTTTTTACTGTGATAATGAGGCCGCAATTGCATTAACAAAAGATTTAGTCAATCACTCGAAAGCTAAACATATCCGGATCAAATATCATTTTATCCGTGATTGTTACGCAAAAGAGTTGATCGATATGGTCAAAATCCACAATGACTATCAACGTGCAGATTTTTTTACCAAAGCTTTTGATAAATCAAGATTTGAATATCTTTTAAAAGCTAACGATATAAAAGAAAAACAAGACTGATCACCACCTCGGTTTATCGCTTTTTAGTTTTAGTTTACTGTTTTTCAGAAAAATACAAAAACCCAAAAATATATTTTTCATTTTAGGTAGAGTTTATTTTCAGAAAAACCAAAAACATTGAAAAATTCAAAAACCCATAAAAATTAGAAAACCCAAAATGATTTCCAGGAGAAAAAGAGGAAATGATAGTACATCAGTGGGGATCTGACACATGCTAAAGAAGTGTAATGCAATATAAGGCATGTGTTTGAGTCTGTGTGATGTGTTGATAGGCTTCGTAGACCTATTACTGCGTGCCTGATGCATACATATCAAACGAATTGTTGTGTGGCTGAACTCCTCATGGGCATATGGTCTTAGTACCGTAATTTCGTTTGATAGGGTATTTGTACAAAATTCGGAGGTATCGGGTCGTTATGTTATTAGTTATCTGGGGATAGTCTCTCTGATCTTCTGTTGTAAGTCATTACGAACTTAGATCAGACAGGGTGTCTTTATAAAAGAGCTATAAAGCCAAATCCTAAAGTTACCGAATTGAGGAACTTTCAATGAATGACGATAATCAAGTTGATATCAGCCCTCAACCTGGTAGAGTGCACAAGTTACTTTGTAGCATTGATTTGCTGACCTGTATACCTCTGTGCCTCATACCTTGTAAATTACAGATGACGAAAGCATAATCACGCGTTACAATGAGAGTGTGTTCATTTACTTCTTGATACGGGAGTATGTCGGGTGCGTGGGAACCACAGACAATTGAGTTTATACTATAAATAATATTATCAATCTAAAGCACTACACAACAGTCTGCATGTGAGCTTATGTGAATCACAATATCAGAAGTTGCCAGATCACACATTATCTTTAATGATAATAAATCAAAAGATCAACGGTGTGATCAGATTTCTCAAAAACTGATATGATCCTCTTACCGGAAATCACAAAACATTTACTGCTTTATCTTTACATTTTTGCATTTTCCATTTCTCGTCAAAATACAAAACTCAAAAAGATTTTAGGTGTGTTTTAACAAAAAGTATAGAAAATCCAAAAGATTTTACATTTCTATCTTATTCTTGATAACCGATGGTGGTTGATGGTGATTTTCTATAGCTTGATGGACCATTTGAGTTTTGTCATCTTTAAATGAGAAATAATGAATGCCGGATGCTTAAAAGTTGAGAAAAATATTGAACGGGACTCGATTTTGAGATTTGGTAAAAAGTTCAAAAATTCCAAATTTCATTCGCCCCTTCGATGGGTCGAATGTGGAATTTTTGCTGCTCATTCGAACCTTTCGAACGGTCGAATGTGAGTGTTCTTATGTTATTTTCACATTCAAACCATTTGTCTACATTCAAACCTTTAAATAGGGTCGAAGGTGGACGAATTTTCACATTCGCCCTACACGTTTGGTCGAATATGGAGCCTATAAAAACCATATCTGCACATTCGACTCTTATTCAAAAAAAAAATTTAAAATTCTGAGATAAAGGAACCTTGTTGCTCGTGTTTTAAAAATCCTATCATTGTGATCTCTGATTCTTGCTGATCATTTTGAGTCATTATTTGCAGGTATCCTTCCACAAACAAAGACAGATTCATCAATTTGTTGTTCGAAACCTAACTTGAATCAAAACATGTTTTCTGACTGTTAATTGTGACAATTGATGTTAAGGTTTTAGTGTTTAAGTGTTTTAAGGGGAGAATACACAAAAATCTAGGGTTTAACCAAGTCAGATTAATCAATTGATGTTTAAAAAGTTTCAAACCCTAGATTTTAGGATAAAACTCATAAACACTGAATAATAATTAAAATTGTTGATTGGAAAAGGATTATCGTCCATATTAGATGCTTTTCAAATCAAAATGGCATGTTAATTCACATTAAATTAAAATCTGCAAATTTAAGAAGATGAACAGACACATTCGTCCAATTCAAAACGGTCGAAAGTGGCTTTTTGGTCGAATGTAGATGTTCAAACGGTCGAAAGTGGAACAAAATCGTCGAATGTACATATTTTAAACACTGATTTTCACATTCGAACCTTATATTCCATATTCGAACCTCATTTTTCATATTCGTACCTTAGACTGGTCGAATGTAGATTTTCAAAATCAAAAACTTCATGTTTTGGTTATTTTGTCCGTTTTTAACGTGTTTTTCTTCATTTGTTTTGCAGTTTAACCATGTCTGAAAGGCAGCTGAGAAGAAACAAGTAGAAGAGTTACCGTTTGAAGAAGCACACAACTGTTGTGCTTATCTGGGCGATCTAAAGAAACATACCGAATTCACCGGTATTATTGACTTTTTGAAGAGAAGCCGTGTGATTGTCGCTATTGCTACTCCTGCTATCATATACAAAGATCATCAACAAGAATTCCGGACGAATGCCAGAATGGACTATTGGAACAACGAATATGCTATCGTAAGCACGATTCAGGAGGAGTTTGTGATCATTTCTGAAGACGATATCAGAGAAGCATTGAAGTTGACAAATAAGAAGACAGATTCGATAGTTCTTTCTTGGATTGAGCAGAGAAAATGTTTCCTAAAAATGAAGTACAATGGACCGATTACTGATGGTTCATTACACAAAGGAAAGCTATGCCCGCAGTTCAAATACCTTGCTCATGTCATGTTACATGTATTTGGATCAGTAAGTGGAGGTTATGACGTAATGAGAAAGAGTATTAGCTCTTTGATGGTTGCCCTAATCTTGAACAAGTCTTTCAATGTATCTGAAATGATACTTGAACATATGCTGGAACCACTGAGAGGATTGAAGAATAAGAAGTTTTTGTTATATCCAAGATTTCTGCAAATGATCTTTGATAAAAAAAATACAAGAATTTGAGAAGAGATCCTACTCATATAGTCGTACAGGATCACATGAATCTGAATACATTAGTAAGAATGAAGGGATACAAAGGCGTGCCAATGAATGAGAGACCACCATTGAAGAATTTTTTCGGTCACATGATCATTCCAGGTTATGAAGATCCTGGTACTGATAAAGCGAGGCATGCTAACAGTGATTCTGATGAAGACAATCCGTTATGCCCTGTTGATCCTGATGCAAAAAGAAAAAGGCAAGTAGTGAATGTTGGTGCAAAGAGTGGTAAAGGGAAAGAGAAAGAGGATGATCTAGAACCACCAAAGAAGATATCTAGGAGGAAAAAGAGTGTTGCAAAGAAAGACATACACTTGGTTGATGAAGAATCGATGGATTCAGAAGAAACTCAGGTTGAAGATAGATGGGATTCTGACAACGAGACTGTTAAGAGCACCACGCCCAAGGCCACTGTGGCTGGTGAGTCTGAAATTCTGAACAAGTCTTTAGAAGAACAGAGGATGAAAATTCCGATTGCATTGGATGATATTGATGAAGGTTTGGGATTGGGATTTGAAGATTTTGGAGGATCGTCAAAAACTGGAGGATCGTCAGAAACAGCAAAGGCTGATGAAGTTGTATAGCCGATGGAGAAAAGAGCTAAAGACATTGCGAACTTAATTGCTGGAAAGAAAGTGCCTGCAGTATCAAGCTCTAAATCTCCCATGACATCCCCAGTGGCAAAGAAACAGAAAACATCATCTGCTGCTAAGCAATATGAATTGCCAACTGATGATTTTAATGCTGCTTTAGATAGAGTCTTGCAAAAGCCGAAAAACAAAAGACTCCAGTTGCTGAAGCTTCAACACCAAAGGTTGCTGTAGATAGTGATGTGATGAATGCAGTAAACCAGAAGCTTGCAGATATGATGAAGGTCATTAATCAGCAACAAGCAGAGATTGAGCAGTTAAGGAAAAATGATAAAAAGATGTTAGATGTTGTCGTATCTTCACAGGAAAATCAAGAAGGTTTGCAAGCTAAGATCAAACAACTTCAGGGAGAGAATCAGAAGTTATTGTTACATGAGCAGAGAAATACTAGAAGGTATATTAATCTGAGACTTGAGAACAAAAAGCTGAAAGAAACAAACAAGAGCATGAGTAATCTGATAAAAGATCTATACTCGAAAGCTCCACAACTGAAAGCTGGAGAGGAAGATAAAGAATCTGAAGAAGAACAGGTTGATTATGAACCATCAGATGAAGAAGAAGATGATGATGAATTGGATGAGGATGTTGGTGATGCTCCTAAGAAGAAAGATGATGGTGACAATGATGGTTCAGGTGATGACTCATGTGATGGTAATAGCTCTGCTGATAGTGATGATGATGATGATGACACTGACAAATATAAGTGTGAAAAGAGAGGACCTAGTAAAGACACAGGAGAATCTAGTTCGAAAGCTCCTGGTGGCACTACTGACGATGATAATATTTTCTGGAACGAGAAAATTAGAGCCTTATCTGAAGAAGATAAGAAATTATATCGCCAGATGTTGACTGACAGAGTCTGGACGATAGAGATGACTGGTAGATTTCCAGAAATATTTGAGTCAAATGACATGCGTTTTGAGCTGGAATATAATGATCCTGATCTGGAAGACGGAGAAGTTTCTGCAGCCGTATCTAAAGAGATATTAGAGGGACTGGCTAAACAAGTTGGTAAATCTCTGGAGGAGTTGATGAGTGAAAATCAAATACCGAATATACCTGAGAAAGAAGCAGGTAATCACTCTGATGATAGAGATGTTCCAGTATTTGAAGAGGTAGAGATGGAGGATATTACAAGTGAGGAATATCCAGAATACTTCAAGAATGATAAAGATTCTGGATTTCCTGAATTTTCTGATGAATTGTTGAGCCAGGCTGAGAAACTTGCTCGGGAGAAGAGTAAAAAGTTTGTTGAAGAAGTGTTTTCAGATTGTCAAAAGCTGAATATTGAACAATCTGATGATTTGAAAGAATTGTTGAGGAAACTTAAAGAAAAAGAAGCTAACCGTCCTAAAACAGAAGTTCAGGGTAGTTTCTACAAATTCCACAACGAACTATTCAAAGGGAAAGCTCTCAGATGGAAGTATTTGAGACAGCTAAAGTGTGTCGCTGTGAAATGGGAAAAAGGAATTCTGTACTTCAACAGATTCCACAACATTAAGACACTACCATATTGGGCTGTTCGCGATATCTGTAGACATGAAATGTCAGGTGCTTCAGTAAACAACCATCTCGTTGGTTACTTTGCAGATCGCATGGCGAGGGAGAGCAGAACGAAATAGAATGTGTACCCCATAGTATCCTAAGAGGATAGTACACAAGAAGGAGAAAGATGAGATAACGGGGTTGCACAAGGTGACTTTGAAGTATAAACCACCAAAAGTGTTGAAGCATATACCTTTGATGCAGATTCCACAACACTTTTCGAAAGATTTTATGTGGTGGTATTACAACTGGAAGATAGCAGAGGCTATTATTGTTCTGAAGGATGGTATGAAAGATTTTAAGAAGATTCATATCTTTGACCCGATGTGGTTGATAAATTGCTCGCACGAGGACATTATCATGTTATACTAAAATCAAATTTACTGTGAAGAGAAAGACAGTGAAGAGGCATCTAAATACCAACGTGTGGTATTCTTATGTTTTGCGTGGGATGTCAATGCGGGTTGTGATTTTGATAAGAAGCTGGGGAAGTTTGTAAAGATTCAAAATGTTGAAAAGAAGAAACCTAAACAAACTCATGAACCAGTGATGACGAAAGAACAAAAGAAGTTATTGCATATCAAACTGATGAACAAGAGAATGGATGAAGAGCGAAGACTAAAGCAATTCAAGCAATAGTCGAGGGGGAGTTTGTAGATACACGAAAGTGCGACTAATGCTATTGAATTGCAAATATTATTATGTTTTGATGTAGTCGGACGGTCGAAGGTGGAAAACGTATGGTCGAAGGTAGAATTGATTGGTCGAAGGAGGCTCTGTGTAACACCCCAACCGATGGCGGAAACATCGAGGTGTCACGTAGTGACGATTGTTCAATAGCTCATGGACTAAAAGTGTAAATATTTATACATTGATTGAATAATTTATTACATGAGAAAACAAAGATACAATGATTCCAACTAACTATTTAAACTGAAATACAATGAACCAAAATCTAAATAAGAATCCAAAAGCTTAAAAGTGATCTCATAACAACCTGAAACATGTACGAAAATAATTTGGTCAATACAAAAATGTATTGGTGAGCATACCCTGTTTTGAATAAATATAGTAGAAAAATGTTTCGCAATTCACGTGTTATACTGTCTACAATTTAGTGTTCAAGCTATATACAAATGCTACCCAAAATCAAACCTTTCGTTCAAGGAATCAAGAGTCACATATATATAGTATTCGCTCATAGTAGGCGATGAATAATCGTTCACACATAACAAGAATTAAGTACTATTTATTGCTATGCTAGGCCGCCCAGCCGTTAATGATTAAGGTCATAAGTACACACTATCAACGAATCAACAAGTAAAACACATACAAGAATTGCGATTGTAAATATAGAATAAACCATGATTAAGTGAGTGAAGTAATAAGCGTACATGAATCACCCCAAAAGTGTAAAACATGAAAAAGGGAAAGATATACTCACATTCGACAATTAGTAACTTGACTAAGTGAGCGAGCATAAGCGAGCAAATCCAAATGTTTAACCTAAAGTTTAAAGTGTTCCCAAAATAAGTATTTAAACTTAAAAGTGTCTAGGCTTTCTATTCTAAGGCACTTAGGATGTTAGGTCTATATTTGGGTTTTTAAGTTTATCGAACATGGCGAAAATTATGATTTTTTTACTATCATGTGTTATAAAAAAAATATAAGTTTGGTTTTTCTAACACATGCATTTTTCTAAGGTTAATAATTTTAAGTTTAATTCATAAAAATATTTGAAATAATATTTAAGAAGTCTTTTATTATTTTTATATCAATAACAATTACACAAAATCATAAATAAACTAAATTCACTTTGAAAAATAAAAGTTTTTATGAAGAATCAAACCTACTGACTTAGAATTTCCCAAAATAATTTTGATAGAATTTTGGGGTTAAAATAGATTTATTATAAATTTTATTTGATTAAAGCTTATTAAAAAAAATAAAATAAAATAAAAAAATGATAACATATGAAAACGTGTTAAAACTGAGAAAAATGGTTATGAAAATTGTTCTAATATAATGGAAAATATTTCCACCAATTTTCATGACCAACGCATTATCATTGATGTAATATGAATTTAATATGGTTAAAACATATAAAAATCACTAAAAAATATTATATAATGCCTAAAATGCCAAAATGGAGTTCTAAACTTCCTAAACAGCCATATGAATCACCATGTCAAATTTCATAATTTGAAGGTCAATAATAACGAGTTATGAATTTTTTTTTAAAGTTCAAAAGATTTTTTTATTAAAAAAATCCCAAATACTCCTAAGAACATCCTAACCTTAGAAATTCAATTGAAGCCCTTAAAGACTATAATTGACCAAACAAACATAGGGCTTTTGACCTACAAATGAAAACTAAGAGTATTGCAAAAAGGAATTGGAAAAACTTACAACGTAGCTAGTCCAACTAAGAAGAAAAGAAAACTGAATAATAGAATAATAAGCTTCCAAATTCGCCAATAATACGAGATAATGATCAAAGATTTCTTCGCAGAGATGATAGACAAGAAGAGATGAATATTTGGTGGGATTTAGTAACAACTGAATTGTTGGTGAACTTGAAAATGGGTCAAGAAACTAGTTTTTATATTAGTTTTTGGCTTAATTCATCATTAAACCAATCATAAAAGCTACTAATGGTTGGAGTTTGAAAGGTTCAACATTTATCATCATTATGTTGAGCTTAATTGTGCATTAAAATCGAATTCGAAACAGAAATGACCATAATCAAGTCTAAGACTCGTAACAGCTGCAGAGGACGGGTGCTCGAGTGTAAATGTGAGTATAAAACGTGTATACTTATAATTATATTTGATCTTTTTAGACTACAAGGGTTAAAGATGAACATTTTAAAATAGTTGAGGGACCAATTGTGTTCATTTACAAAAGTTGAAGGTGCAGATTGTCACAGTCTCCCCTACTTTAGAAAATTTCGTCTCGAAATTTGTTTCAAGTGGAGGTTACTATGAAATAAAAGGCGTTGTAAAAGTCAACTATATTTTTCTTTAAAAATTTTCATCACTTACGGATTGTCAAAAAAAAAAAATGGTTGTCTAACACCTCAAAGTAAAAGTTTCAAAATCTTTTGACAGTTGACCCGACGTTAGAAAGTTAAGAGTTTAAATGAGAAATGTTTTGGGAATTTGTAACTGGTGAGGAACAAGACACTGATGAAGGTAGTCTCCCCTACATTATAAAGTTTATGATTAAAGTTTTATTAGGGTACATAACAAGTCGAAAATGTAAAAGTACACAAGGTTTGCGTGTTCCGTAGAGGTGGTCAAAAGAGAGACTCCAAGAAGACGAATTGAAGCTCGTGTAGGAACATTCTTATAGATAATGTTAGTTGCTTCTCAACGATTTAATGACGAGGTAATTATAAATAATGGGTAATAGGTAGGTTCTTGGTTAGACTCCTAGTCCGCTCCCGCAGTATCGTTTATGCTTATATATAGGGTGTACCGCAGCTGACCCACCACACTTCCGATACATTGGACTCGTACTGATTGTCTACCAATAGCCTAAATAGAATTACACATCACCCTCATGTACCTGTAAACCCATGATTGCGTTCCGGACCGTAATCATCGATTTACCTTACACTAAGGTGTTATGCTTTTCCATAACCTTAACAAGAAATAAATGCGTGCAACCAATATGTAATAGCCACTGTAAAGAAATGATGTTCAATCAAGACATGGTTAGAGGTTCTTCCCTTCCGGGTTTTCCCTTTAACCGTAATGTGAATAACATGTAAGTATAAGACTTGGTTAGAGGTTCTTCCCTTTCGGGTTCACCCTTAACCGGTAGTTTATGTTTACATCGTTGGCTTTAAACACTCATATTGATAGACTCTGAGATTTACACCGTTCCCTTCGGATTAAAGAAATACTCTAATCCGAGTCGTACGTGGGCACTGGCTTAGATCTCATACGAGTTATCAACTAGTATGTTTATTGGCCATGATGAAAAACAAAATAATGCATAGTATAACAGGGTTTTGCTCAAAACATAAAAGAAAATATGCATACCAAATATGCGTTCAAGTAAATATATAAGTATAGCATAAAATTCCGACTGAAAGAATAGTATAACATAAATCGAGTAAATCGTACAATTGCACAAAATGAAAGTAAACGAGTTGAATTAATGCAAATAGTCAATGTGAAAATAGTCACAAATAACGTGTTAGAAATAACTATAAATAAAAATGGTGCAAGAATAAAATAATGAAATTTACGGCAAATGAATGTGCACGGAACGGGTGTATAGCCTACTGGCATGTGAGTTAAAATCTAGTAATTTTACATATATGCGTTATACTGTAAAAGACATTTAGCAACATTCTGATAAAAAGATATGTCCATTATTTTGTTAAACCAAAAGTTTTGCAACTGAAAAAGTATAAGTGTAAAAGGTAAATTTTCGCAGTTTACTCGACTTTGTGATATTGTTGAAAGAATAGTAGTGATGCATGAGAATAAATTTTTAGAAATCGAAGTGTGTTTTAGATTCAAAACAGGTTCATTTGCAAAATCTTCGTAAATACACATTTTCATGTGTTTACGAGAAGTCGAGTTTGAAAAATGTTATAAGGCTTATTATTAGTTGCAAATTTCTCTCGAAAATATATATTGGTTATGTCATATGAAAACAAAGGGTTACATTTGTCCTTTAAAATATGCAGTACAAGTTTGTAAAATGCAAAATGAAACCATTTCATGAACTATGTGTAATTCTAATGTGCTTTAAAAGACCATGATTTAAAATGACGTGAATGATAAGATTAAAGTATGTAATAGATTACCAACATTTAAGAAAATTCATAATCAACGAGATGTAGAAATAGATCCTTGAGATGTGGATTTCACTCCTAACTCAAAGATGTATTTCAAAATTGAAAACGATTGTGGAATGAAACCAATCACTAAGTTAAGGATATCTGTTGGATCAGTTTGCTCTTGTTTGCTAAGTAAGAACTTGCTATCTTGACACTTAAGTGTTTAGCAAGTCCTTGTAAATCAGATTATAAGCACAGCGGAATGTTATAAGTTAAAGCAACACTTTTTATGCAAAGGCAGAGTTGTAACTCCCCCTTGATGTTTGAAACAAGATAAATGACAAAGTATTTATTATGAATCTAAGTTGTAAATGAGAATTAGATACTTAGAGAGATTCACAATAAATACAGAAATGGAATATAACAATGAGAGTGTTTGAAGGATTTTTCTGTTAAAAATCAATGTCTAAAATAGAAGGTTGAAGCCTTCTATTTATAGACGATTACATGCATGTATCTTGCCTAAAAAGCAAGCACAGAAAGTCCAGTTACAAGTTGCACAAGTTGCAACATTGAAAGAAACAAATAAAGCTAAAAGTAATATTAAACAATAAACTACTGATGCAAAAGGGCGGTGGCAAATATCTTCTGCTAAGTGCTGATGAAGGACAACTACTGAAGAGTAGTTTTGTCTTCAGTACTTCTGAAGTGAACTTGTCTGGTTTGGACTTCAGAACTTCTGCAACTTCAGCACTTCTTCATATCTTCTAATCAGCAGTTTCTTGTCTTCTATTCAGTACTTCTATACTTAGCCAAAAATGACAGAAGTGAATTAGACTAAGGTTTACAAAAGTGGTTTCACCAATCCTCTTTGTCCTAACAATCTCCCCCTGGATTGATGAAGCCAAAACCTTACTAATTCCTTATGTGTTTCTTCTGTCTTGAACAATCTTCCATATCTCTTTGTACATGGTGTTCTTGAGCTGGTTGTACAGATCATCAGACAGAGATCCTCTCTGTGGGTCTAGATGTTGAATTGTGAGCAGGTCTTGTGTTGACAGTTTCTTCAGATCACTGATCTTCTTGTAAGCCCTGCTTGAGAAGTCTCTTCTTGTCAACAGTACTGAGTTGTTATCAGTAAGTGACCATCTGATGATAGGGATCTTTGACTTGTTAAAGTCAGAAGAATAGGGAACCAGACTTGTCCCTTGGGTTGATGGTCCTGAGTGCTGGATGTCTTCAGTTTCAGATAGCCTCAGGTGGGATTCTCTTCCTTGTTGATGTTGTTGCATACCAGGCATCTGAACAGTTGGGAGATGGTGTTCAGTCACTACTTTGGTATGCAGCTTTTCTGTGATGGTCTTTTGTATTTGATAAGCGAAAGTGGAAGGATCCCTGAACTGTGTTAACAGAGGTTTCTCCTCAATGTCAAAATCTGAATGGACTATTGAGCTTCCCTCAAGTAGTACCATTTTGAAATCAGTTTTGACATTGTCCTCTGCCTTCTTCTTCTGAGCAGCAGATCTTCTAGATACACCAGAAGTTCTAACTACTGATCTTGAAGGATCAGCAGTTTGAAACTTCTCAGGATTTGCAGCCTTGGCAGCCAAATATTTTCTATATGTATCCATTAGTCTTTCTTCTTTCCATCTGGATACAGAGGCTTTTGAACCATATCCTTCTGCTACTAGCTCTTCTATTATCTGGGCTCTCTTGGCCTTTCCTTCTTTGCTTGTGGCCATTTTGTCTGCAAGCAGTTGTGCTCTTCTTGTCAGCTCTTGCATAGAGAGTCCTTTGAGTGTAAAGGCTTTAGTCTTGCTGTTCTTGGTGATATAAGACACCAGTTGTTGTCTTTTATCCTGTTCAGCAATCTCATCAAGGCTAGCCTGCCTTTGTAGTTCAGCTGCATAAGCCTGAAGTTTTTCTTCATGGCTTAAGTCCAAATCATCCCTTTCTTCCAGAGATTTCCAAATTGATCTTCTCTGGCCTTCTTGTTGGCTGCAATTAAACTCTTCTCTAATAGTTCAGCTGAATGAGAGATAGGAGAAGGGTTTAATACAGTCATTGTTGTGACAGATGTAGGCCTGATGGGATCAGATGTTGGTTGAATGGGAGCAGTGGTTCTGGAAGGTTCAGTTGTTTGAGGTTGGGAAGTGTTAACTTCTGAAGTGCTGACAACTGCTGATGGTTTGTCAGCTACTGAAGGATTGTCTTCAGTACTTTCTGATTCTTCATCAGAAGTTTGGTCATCAGAAGTTTCTTCATTACACCTTAGGGAATCATCAGAACTTTGGGTCTCATCTTCTTTCTCAGCAGCTTCAATTTCTTCAATAGAGACACCAAACTGTTTGGCCAATCTTTCTTTCCTGGCCTGATCTTTCTGATCTCTTTCAAGGAGTGCCACTCGTGCCTTTACTCTGGCTTGGAATGACTCCTTAGGTTCCCTGATCTTCTCCCCCTTTTTGGATTCATCAATTCTAACCCTTGAAGCAGAGGGTTGGGAGAAGTGTCCTTGAAGATGAGCAATCTGTTGACTGTTGAAGTCTATTTTGTTTGACAGATCGTTCATCTTGGTCTTGATCACTCCAAATTGGTTCTTGATTGACAGCTCCAAGTCAGCTGTATATGTTTGGAAGTGATTTCTGATGAGTGTGTTCATCATGTGGTACAGGGGACCCTCTGGGCTGCATAGCTGGTTCAGGTCTATGCTTATTTGCCCAGGGAATTGGGTAGGCATTTGCTGTGAAGGGGGTGTTTTTGGGAGATCCTCATGTTGTACAGAGGATGCCACTCTAGGGGTTTTAGGGATTGAGTGGACTTTAACCTGTGCAGAGGTGACTGGCTTCTTGAGCCTGGATACCTTTGCAGCAGGACCTTCAGAAAGTGCCGTCAATTCAGTAGTTGGAGTTTTTGAAACATCATCCAAATTAATGGAATCATCTGTATCCCTGATGTTGCCCTCAGAGAGGACTGTCTCAGTTAAATCATGAGCTGAGCCCAACTCAGTTCTCTCATGAACCTCTGTTTCTTGGTACTGAGGATTTCCTACTTCAGGCATTAAGCCTTCATCAGTAGTTGCCACATCTGAGGTCTTAGCTATGTTACTTCTGTCCTCAGATCCACCACTGGGTGGTAACTGAGTAGTAGCAGCCTCAGATGCCCCAAGAGTCTCTAAATTTGGGCTTAAAGACTCTGGTCCACCCTCATCTCTTGGGATAGGGCTAATGATGTCCACATCCATGTCTAAAGTAGTAGTTATGTCCCCTGTTTGTTGTGGTTGATGGGGACTGACATGATCAGATGGGACATTCTCTCTTAGCCCAGAGAGAAGTTTGGCAATTTCAATTGCCTCTTGTTCAGAAATTTGTGGGGAAGGTTCAGTAGTTTGGGCAATAGTTTGTTGTTCAGCAGTTTCAAAAGAAGAGTGTGTTTGATATGTTTTTTCTAAGTCTTTTTCTTTTGAAATGAACAGATATGGGTGCTCTTGGTGGGGTTTGAGATGGATGAGACTGAGAGGGTGTTTCAGTCTCAACAGTTTGAAGAGCAGAATGCTCAAGAGCATGTTCAGGCATCTCAACCTCCTGAACAGCTTTTCTTTTGGGTTGGTGGGTTACAGTTTTTGTTGGCTTGGGCTTTTTGGCTTTTGGTGGTGTGGGTGTGGAAGATGTGGGCTTTAGGGGGACTTGTTGTTGTTCTCCCTGATCATCTTCTGGCCAGGCAGCCGGTTTGTTCAGTCTTGAGTTGCTTGTGATGTTAAAGGATTTAAAGTTGAAATTTTCCCACAAGCACCTCATTACCCAGTTCCCCTATTATGCATTGCATAATGAACCTTGGGTACAACAAAAACTTTTTCTTGGTATTATTGTGATGTAACACCAACTCATGGAAAAACAGTTTTGATGCCCTGAATTTGGTTTCATTCACAATGGAATGAAATATTGGTTGAAAAGTGGAGGGCATCTGGTCATATGACCCTGTTTTTGGACTCAAACACATAATTATATAATGAAACAAAAGTTTGTATTTTGGTTCAAAATATTTTTTGAATATTGTTGCATGGGAGAGAGTACCTTGATAACCACACTCAGTCATGGTTAGATGAATATCTTTGTTAGCAACATGGTCAGGGGCAGCTACATCATCCAGACCCAGTCTTGTTGCTAGTGTGGCCGGTGTGATGGTCAGTTGTTTCCCTTTTATCTTTGAGTTGAGGGAAATGACCTCACCACCCATTGTAACCGTCTCAGCATTTGCCCAGAACTCATTCAGAGTTTCAGTGTGAATTGGGGGGTTAATTGTGAGAGCAGTAAAGTATTGGGATTTGACGACAAGATCAATGATCTCATCGTATTGGGACCAGCCTTCTTGTTTTTCAAGAAAAGCTCTTTGATTGTGTCCCTGTTTTAGAACTAGAGCCATTGTGGTTTGGGTGTTTAATCGAACAGTGAATTTTCAGGTATAGGTTTTGAGAGAGTTTTGAGAGAGAAGGAGGGATATTTTGTGAGTTTAAAAGGATAAGTGTGTGAAAAAGGTATTTATTAGAAGTTTTAACCGCTTGAATCTTCTTTAATAGAAGTTTTAAAACCGCCTTTGGTTAAAAATCTCTTTATCAGAGGTTTTAAACTTATTAGGTCAAACCTCTGATGATGGGAAAAGTCAGATTTGCCCTTTTGACTTAAACTGCTGATGAAGGATTACTTCATCAGTAGTTCCCATTTTCTCTTCAGCAGTTTTAACATCTGATGAGAAATGTTTTCATAAATACTTTATTCATAACTTCTGAAGTTTATTTTATCAGAAGTTACACACTTTTTCAGAAAGTTATCCCTATACTGATGATTTTTGTTCATCAGTAGTTTCTCTCAACTGTTTTTGTTTTTCAGAAGTTTTGTTTCAGACTTTTGACATTTGTAAGTGAAAACCAGAAAAAAGATGGAAAAGGTTAACCTGAAATCCACCAAGGTAAACAGGATGGAATCAGGGGTGGAAAAAAGGAAAAATAAATTTTTCATTTTGATTCCACCATGGTAAACAGGATGGAATCAAGGATGGAAAAAGGAAAAGAAAATTTTTGATGCATATCAGTAGTGATTGATGTAGAAGTTTGCTGTAGAGTTGGGGTAGAATCAAGTGTTAACTTGGATTCTAACTGATATGCAGAAAAAAAAAAAATAAACACTTACAAATTTAGCATTCCAAGCATGGAAACTAACTTCTGAAATGTTGATGTGTCAAGGGGCTTAGTGAAGATGTCAGCTATTGATTAGCTGTTGCTACATGCTTCACCTCAATCTTGCCTTTTTCATAGCAATCTCTTATGAAATGGTACTGATCTCAATATGTTTAGTTTTTGAGAACTGTACCGGATTTTGAATGATGCTAATGGCAGATTTGCTGCCTACAAACAAAGGTGTCTTGGTCTCTTTGATTCCATAATCAAGAAGTTGATATTGGAGCCATTGTATCTGTGATGTACAACTTGCAGCTGCAATGTATTCAGCTTCAGCAGTTGAAGTTGCAACAGATGTTTGCTTCTTTGATTGCCAGGACACTAGACAGTTACCCAGGAATTGACAACCACCAGATGTTGACTTTCTTGTCATCTTACACCCTGCATAGTCACTATCTGAAAATGCTGATAACTTGGTATTGCTTGAAGCAGGATACCAGATTCCCAGCGTTGGAGTTCCTTTCAGATATCTAAAAATTCTTTTGACTGCAATAAGGTGTGATTCCCTTGGTGCTGATTGATATCTAGCACAGACACATGTTGAAAACATAATATCTGGTCTAGAAGCAGTTAAGTATAAAAGGGAACCTATCATGCATCTGTACATGGTTTTGATCACCTGTTTTCCTTGATCATCTGGTTCAACTTGTGTGATAGGTGTCATGGGAGTGGAACATGATTTACAGTCATTTAAAGAAAATTTGTTCAATAATTCTTTAACATATTTTGATTGATGTATAAAAGTTCCATTTGTTTTGTTGTTTGATCTGCAGTCCTAGAAAGTACTGCAGTTCTCCATGGTACTCATCTCAAATTTTGATTGCATGAGTTTCTTAAAATCATCACACAATTTTGTGTTTGTTGAACCAAAGATGATATCATCAACATAAATTTGAACAAGTAAGACATGATTTCCAACATGTTTAATGAAAAGTGTTTTATCAATGGCACCTCTTGTAAGTTATTTTTGAGTAAAAGGTGGAGAGTGTATCATACCCGGCTCTTGGGCCTGTTTTGAGCCATATAGAGCTTTATCCAGTCTGTACACCCACTCAGGATGAGAAGGATCCTCAAACCCCAGGTGGCTGACAGACATACACCTCCTCTTGATTTTACCATATAAAAATGCACTTTTCACATCCATTTGATAAACTTTTATTTTGTTGGAAATGGCATAGGCCAGAAATAACCTGATGGCCTCAAGCCTTGCAACTGGAGCAAAGGTTTCATCATAGTCAATTCCCTCTTCTTGAGAGTACCCTTGAACTACCAGTCTTGCCTTGTTCTTGATTATCATACCAGCTTCATCTTGTTTGTTCCTGAAAACCATCTTGTACCAATTGGTTGCTTGTTTTGAGGTAAGGGACAGATTTCCCAGACCTGTTGCTTGTTGAACTGTAGTAGTTCATCTTGCATAGCCTGCACCCAATTGTTGTCTTTGAGGGCTTCCTGGTACTTCTTTGGTTCCAACTGAGAAATAAGGCTGAGAATAGGCAAAAGTGGAGAGCTGGTTTTGGTCAGAACACCTGTAGCTATATCACCCATGATTTGATCAAGTGGATGATCTCTGTGTTCAATCAGTTGTTGTAAAACCACTGATAGGTGTAGGTGGCTCTGGTTCTTCAAACAAACTACTGAGGTCTATGATATCTGGTTCAGCAGTTGCAGCTTCTTCAGTAGTTGCAGGTGTTGAAGCAGATGTTTGAGTTTGGCCTTCAGTATTTGTTTGATCAGAAGTTTGGAAAACTTCTGATGGTGTTGTAGTTGACTTAATGACTGTTTGAGGAGTCCATGGTGCAGGATCCTCATCTTCAAACCTTTGATCACCATAATAAGTAGGTTTGGAAGAAGTAACAGCCTTTTCAGGTCCAAAGTGAAAGTTGTCAAGGTCAAAGAGTTCAGCAGGATGTGCTGGAATAAGAGTGTGTTTTGACTCATTGAACTTGACATTCAATGTTTCTTCTACTATCTTGGTGTGAGAATTAAAAACCTTGTAGGCTTTTCTAGTTGAAGAGTAACCAAGAAAGTAACCTGAGTCAACTTTGGCAGCAAACTTTGAGATAGATTCCTTGATGTTCAGATGAAACATTGACACCCAAAAGCCCTGAAAAAGGAGATAAGGGGCTTCATGCCATGAAGAACTTCGTAGGCAGTCTTGGAATGTCTCTTGACCACAAGAACTCTATTCTGAACATAACATGCAGTGTTAACTACTTCTGCCCAAAAGTACAATGGCAGTCCAGAATCAGCTAACATTGTTCTTGCTCCTTCTATCAATGTTTGTTCTTCCTTTCTACTACACCATTTTGTTCAGGGAGTTCTGGGAACACTGTATGTCTAATAATCCCTTTAGACAAACAGAATTCATCCAGAGTTTTGTTCCTGAACTCTGTCCCATTGTCACTTCTAATGGTTTTGACAGATAGAGAATATTGTTTCTCTACTTGTAGAATGAAGAACTTGATGATTTCAGCAGCCTCATCCTTGGAAAATAAGAGAATACCCATGTGAATCTTGAGTAGTCATCAATGATGACTAAGCAGTACTTCTTTTTACCAAGGCTCATGATCTTGACAGGCCCAAATAAGTCCATATGGAGTAGTTGAAGACATGCAGTTGTTTTTTGATTCTTCAATAGACTTATAAGAGGACTTATGCTGTTTTCCCTTTAAACAGGATACACAGTGTTCTTGACACTGGTATACTTTCAAAGGTAGACCTCTGACCAAGCCCATTTTTGTGACTTTATTTATGGTTTTAAAGTTCACATGGCCAAGTCTCCTGTGCCAGAGATCTGTTTCTGAAGTTGATGCCCTTGAGAAGAAACAGGCAGTGTTGTTCAATACTTTGTCTTTTTCAATGTTCCACTGCATAGACATTGCCACATCTTTTGGCAATCAGCAAAGTATGATCTTCTATAATCTTCTCAATCAACTTCTGGCCTTCTGGTGAGATGATCTTGCAAGCTGTCTTTGTGAAAAAGGAAGAATATCCTTTATCACACATTTGTGACACACTCAGCAAGTTGTATTCAAGGTTCTCCACCAGATTGACCTTGTCAAACTGTATTTTGCCAGAGGAGACATTGCCATGTCCTAGCACATATCCCTTGGCATTGTTCCCAAAGGACACAGATCCTTCTCTTTGGCTGATAAAGTTGTTTATCAGGTATCTGCATCCAGTCATGTGCATAGAGCCTCCACTATCAACATACCATATGCTGTTTAAGCCCCTGGAAACTCTCTGCACATAAAAGCAAATTAGTTAGATTTGGAAACCCAAGCCTGTTTGGCTTTGGGTTTGCTCTTGAGAACAGTTACAGTTTGTTCTTGACCAGGTTGAGAAATCCATGTCTTTTTGGCAATGGATTTTTCATGAAGAACTATGGTGGTATCCCTTTTTAGGACCACCATCAACCCTGGTCATCAGTAGTTCTTACCATGTTCTTTAGATTTTGAATCTCAGCAGTTTGTGAAACTGCTGATGATTTTGGTCTAACTACTGACAAGGAATTTTGAGAAAAAGATTTTGGTTGAGATTTTATTTTTTCTGAGAAAGGTGTTTTCAGGTTGTTGTTTCTTGGGTTTAAAGATTTTTATAATCATTTCTGATTTGATTTCCCACAACCTGTTGTTTAAATTTTTGATTGAACTGAATTCCTTTTCTGTATCTACAAAAATTCAGTTTTGTGGTTGGAAAGGCCACAAATTTCACATGCTTTTGCCTTCTGTTTTTGTTCTGAAGGCCAAATTTCTGACAGTTGTGGACATTGAATTTTGCTATCATTTCTGTAGTTTTCAAGGATCTCAACTCCTGAAGTAGT